>BSBN01001026.1:6000000-6600000 GCA_027924645.1 Cunninghamia lanceolata | reverse complement strand
GTAGATTCAAGAATGCCGAACAATGTTCCTTCCCTTGGGAAGAAATGAAATCAACTGAAGATCCAAGATATCTTCGCATGTTGGAAGATGTATGTATGATCTTGAATCATGATGAAGCTGATCCAAGGATGATGATGCCCATTCTGATGTCTTCATAAAGTGTTTTCTTAGCGATGCCGAAGGATGCGATAATCAAATCAGGTGCACGCCTAATAGATGAAGATGATGACAATCCAAAATCATGTGTAGATGTATGTAGAGCATGAATATTTGAAGAGGATAATGTTGATACAGCTTCATCAAAACTGTCATTGAAGAGAAGACTGATGTCCTCAATGTGTGTTTCTAATTCAGTAATGTAGGACTCTACAAATAGACAAGCAATTTTAGGTTAAAATCTGTCACAATTATCAATGCTAGGAAGACTGATATATGTATCTTGCTGTAAAGAAGTGTTGGAAGATTTCAAATAAGAGACTCTAAAATCTAATGAAGGAATAAGATATGGTAGAGGAATGATGATTTCATTTATGTCAATTGGACATTCTGTATATGTATCATGATGTGGGCTGTGTGTTGTGATCATAACAGGATCATGCGGGAAGGGAGAAATGCTTGAGTCTCCATGTATATCCCAAATTTTGATCCATAAGGCATGTGGACATTCAATATCCATGATGGCATACAAAGTGGCATTAGGTATATGTAAGATGATTAATCCACAAATATGATCACGATTATTGAGCCACTTATCCTTCTGAGATGGTTTACCTAGCTTAGGGATATGTCCATACAAATATGACATGAGATTATGGTACCTGAGGTGTTTCAGAATTCCAACACACCAGGTCTTATAATTACCCTTGTTTAGGTTGATTACAGAAGAGTGGGTATCAAATCCTATGATTACAAATAGGTTAATTCCTTTAGACCAAGAAAATCAACACATTTAGGCAACCTACCTGATTCAATATTTTAGATACACTAGTGTTGGCACTTTGTAACTTAGTTTTTTTTTACTATGTAAATAGGTCTAATGCATGGGAAATGAAAAACATTTACTTTTACAAAACATGGTACTGAATTTGGAGCTACTGATCAAAAGTTATTACATAATCATTTTTCTCGTAAATGGTCTAATTTAATACACTTGCACTAAAAAATAGAAGAAAATACCCTCTAGCAAGATGAGCCTAGCTGTCCAACCACTCGTTGGAGTTGGAAAAGATTGAATAATACAATGGTTTTCATTCTTGAGGGGGAATTGGCCTCTAGCCAACCAGGACCTCACCCTTCGTCTGCAACCAATGAAGATACAAGGGTTTATTAAACCATTAATCCTACAAAGGCAATTTTCCCCAAAGATTGAAGAACGCTCTAAATTTGGTACTTGATTTTAGTGCATTAGACAATTATATTAAAAAAGACTGCATATTTTAACAGTAAAGAGATTCACAAAGCCTAATATATGATAAAAAAAACTCCCAATCCAAGAAAGGGGAAAATTAGGGTTGAAAAATCCCAAAATGATGAATTTTTACAGGAATGTAGGGGTGGCCAAGGTTGCAAGGCTGTGCCAAATCTCTCTGTGAGGGTGTGTGTGGACTCCAGATTGTGTAAAGGTGCCTGTAGAAGCTATCACAAGACAGAAAAAACCCTTTGTTGTGCGTGCCTCCCTAGTTTTCAAGTTGAAAGCCTGTGTTGGGTGCTTCTGTGCATATGAGGGCATCTGTCTCTAAGGTAAATGGTTTCTCTATGTTTTGGCCTGAATTTGGTGAGCGTCATGCATAGACACAGGTGAATTAGGAGCAAACATGGGGGAACCACCAAGGTCAAACATGTATCAAACAAGGGGTGAACAAAAATGAATATAAGCAATTACCGCCTGTCACCAACATTCCCCTACTCTGATACCATATAGGATTCCCTAATGAAGAAGAAGACCGAAAAGAAACACAGAAGATTGCAAATAATACAAAGCATTAAAATGTATGTAAAACTACTAAATCCACCATATCTACTATGTATAACAACCAAAATGTAAATACATATAGGTGAGGATGAGTGAGGAGGTTGAGTCGACTTCAACACTCCACTCACCAAGCAGCAAAAGAGTGTCGACACATAGCTTGGAGAGTTGTGTTGAACTCCCCAAGTCAACACCTAGCCACCTAAGGTGGCTTGAATCCTTGTGCTAATTATATTACGTAAAATAATTAATATACAATAAAGTTTAGCAATGACATCTATATCCTTGTTGTCTAGAGATTTTCTAGGTGTGGTAGGATTCTTTTTGCCTCTTGTGGTTGACTCGACCATGATGGGAGAATTTTTTTTTTGAATAAATTACACAAAATAAATCCAATTAATATAATTTTTTTGTTGTAAATTATCAAGTCCTAGATCTCACTTCCAAAAAAAAATCTCCATAAAATTCATTAATTTGTAGTCTTGAGAGTGAAATTGATGGAAACCTTAATTTTGCAACAAATTTTTCAAATATGATACAAGTAACCTCAAATATGGATTATAGTAGGTTCAATGTGACCTTAAAAATCCCACTAAAAATCTTGATAATATTTTCCAAAATGAGAGAGATATGCAGTTCCCAAAATTACCTCTAAAATAATAAAAAATGCCTTGTTTTTTCTTGCAAGGTGCCAAGATCATGCTATGATACCACGTTTAGTTAAACAAACTGCATAATTGAGAAATAAAGTAGGAAATATACTATAAATACTTGATAATAATATGCCACTTCAAGGGACCAACCTCCAAAAGTCTCCAATGAAGAACATAATTTGTAATGATCATAATGAGTAACCTCTAACTCCTATATATATTTTACTCAAGCCTTGGATATCACCTAGGCGAACGTAGATACCATAATATATGATCTAAACTGACCAAATACCTATATAGGTTTATATTAATGATTATATAGATTAATTAAGAGTTAAGGTAGCCACAAGCCAACTACTCATAACCCTATACCAATGTAAGATTAAGGGCATAGCAGCATTGGACCACATAAATCAATGTGCAAAGATTCTAATGGTGCCCTTTCTTTATAAGATCGTCATATTGGAAAACTTTCCCTATGTTGATTTGGTAAGATACAACTCTCACAGGAACTAGAAAAAAATATCTCCAAAAAATTCATTAGTTTGCAGTCTTGAGAGTGAAATTGATGGAAACCCTAATTTTGCAATAAATTTTTCAAATATGATACAAGTAACCTCAAATATGGATTATAGTAGCTTCAATATGACCTTAAAAATCCCACTAAAAATCTTGATAATATTTTCCAAAATGAGAGAGATATCTAGTTCCCAAAATTACTTCTAAAATTAAAAAAATGCCTTGTTTTTTCCTTCAAGGTTTCAAGATCATGCTATGATACCACGTTTAGTTAAACAAATTGCATAATTGAGAAATAAAGTAGGAGATATACTATAAATACTTGATAATAATATGCCACTTCAAGGAACCAACCTCCAAAAGTCTCCAATGAAGAACATAATTTGTAATGATCATAATGAGTAACCTCTAACTCCTATATATATTTTACTCAAGCCTTGGATATCACCTAGGCTAACTTAGATACCACAATATATCATCTAAACTGACCTAAATACCTATATAGGTTTATATTAATGATTATATAGATTAATTAAGAGTTAAGGTAGCCACAAGCCAACTACTCATAACCTTATACGAATGTAAGATTAAGGGCATAGTAGCATTGGACCACATAAATCAATGTGCAAAGATACCAATGGTGCCCTTTCTATATAAGATAATCATATTGGAAAACTTTCCCTATGTTGATCTGGTAAGATAAAACTCTCACGTGAACTAGCTGGCTCATCAATTGGTGGTAATCCTCTTACCATCTCATTCTTTTGCAATAAGATCAATCCTATAAAATGAAGGTTTCCATACCTTAAATTTCATATCCATGTCTGATCTAAATAATTTGCGTTGAAATTTTCTTTGAGCTTTCCCTGAAAAAAAGGATCTCTTCATCTACCCTTTTCACTACCATGACAATATTTACTTATTCGTATAAATGCTTCATGTTATTATGGTACCATTTGGATGACCTTATCATGAAAATATCTTAACTAATAACAAATCTTGTTATGGTTTTCATGTCAATAATTCACTGACAAAGGCTCAAAGAACCAGACCCACATCGACAGTAATCCACATAGGGAAGCATCAAGGCATACAGGCTGATTGATTTTGGTCTATGAAGTTTACCCACAAAGGATGATCGTATTGTGAATTTGATCCACAAAGGTCAAATGTACTATGAAGGTCAATCAATCCCAGACCATGGAGACCGACCGTTGTCTCAAAAATTTCCCAAGTTGTGGAAGGGAGATTTAAGACCAAGGTCGATTCACCAAGGGCAATTGAAGGCTAATCTGGCAAGGGCCAGACCATAAATTTTTAGGTGACAAGAGGGTTGATCTAGGCCCAAATAGAGGGCAGTCCATTTGGCCACATAGTTGAGATTGCACTAGGGTTGTCTCACCTACACAAAAGGGGAAGGAGGTGCATGAAGAGGCCATTAGAATCTTGGAATGACTTGTGCAAAGAAGATGTGGAATATGCCAAAAAGGCACCTAAAACAACCTAAAAAAACCTTATTATTGCTCTTGTTCACCCTAAAATGGCTTGTAGAAACCCCATTGGTGTCCTTGTTTGTTGACGTCAACATCTCCCACATTCTCCCCAATTTAATTTTACAAAGGAAAATTTTTTATTTTGTAATTTAATTGGGGGCTTGTTTATGCACATGCACTCAACTTATAAAGGGCCCTTTTATGTATCATTCTTGGGGGGATTATACATGCATTTTGTAATCAATGAACTCACATAAAGTTTTAAATTTACTAAGGGAGTAATCTATCTATGTTAATAATGGGTATAATAAATCATTCCTCTGTCATTACTTTGGAAGAAGGAAACTACAAGTCCTGGTGCAATAGAATCATAAAGCATTGTCGATGGATTCATCTATTGCCACATTTATACATGGACTTATTCCTGAACCAAGTATATATTGGTAGAAATTTACATGGATAAATAGAACTTTTCAAGTCTTATGATTAATTGGTTTAAGTGTTGGGGACCATACATCGTTGCCTCTATCAAACACTGAGTTCCCTCGCACTCTCTAGACCACACTATGGGAAATGTATGGAGATTTCAATGAACCTCCATTCCCAGATGATCACGTTATAGACATACATCTTCCCCTTGATGATGCTGAGAATTATTTGTATGATGATGATACTGAATAGGAATATGCTTATTGGAGAAGTCTTGAATGTGATGATGACACAGAGACATCTCCTCTTGCTTCTCCTCTTCGTACACCTCTAGCATTGGTAGCTATTATGCCACCTCCACCTACCACTTTGATAGAGATTTTGGCTTCTTCACATGTTACTTCAGATTCACTCTAGTAGGTTCACACTTGTCCTCTCAATCAATGAGGTATCATCTTATTAGACATCCATTATTTCTTTGTATAATCTCTCATTCTCAATCTTGATGACAACATTGAGGATCCTGCCCTTCTCTTTGATGGCAATTCTTTTGTCCTTACACTTGTTGCTACTACAAAGTTCATTGAGGCTTCACTAAGGGCTTCTAGAGATTCTTTGTAGGAGGACATCTCGTGGGATTTGTATTGTAGCCACATGGCATGCATTGATATTCCACATCCATACATCGCTTCTTCGGATACCAATGGTCTTCATTAATTTGTACATGATTTTGAGAGGTCATTTATTTTAGTTAGGCCAAGGACTCCTGATTTGATAGTGATTCATTTTGACATCAGCATGAAGATATTTGAGCAATGTTGTAAGATAGGGTGCATCATGAGACTTCCCACCTCACCTTGCTTCTTTGGGTTGGAGTTACTTCAACATTCACCATTGGAGTTGTTTCTTCCTAAGGGGAGAAATGTCATTTCCACAAATGGATCATTTTGAAGATTCATACACGGGCATCCTCTTTTGGCATAGGGGCTACTTCATTGTGGGGGGCTACATAGTGTCTTTCTCTCTTGTATGGGAGTTCATTCTCTCTCTCTCTCTCTCTCCTTTGAGGGGTTCTTGTGGTATTAGTGGTTTAGCCACAATCAAATATCTCTATCTACATCATCTTAGTTAGTATGACATGGTTTCAGGCTTGGTGCAGAGTTATTATCTTTGTGGGGAGATTTCTAGTCATCTTAATTTTTCTTTTCTCTTTTTTGGAGGGAAGTTTATTCCTACCGGGTTTTCTTTCTTTCTCAACTTTATGAGAGATTGCATTGTAATTAGGTACCTCATTGGGCCCTATTGTCGGGACCCATTTTTTTGTACCCACAAAAGCTATCATTAAGGGGGTATTAGTGTAGGATATTATTGGAATGTTCCTATGGATGTACTTCACATGGATTACTCCTATATTTTGGCTTAATCTTTCTTAGGTGTGTTTTTTCACATAGAGTTGTACGGAGTTCACATGCCACCAGTTTTAGTTAGTGAAGTTACATTCCTATTCTTAGGCTCCTTCACCACTACTATAGGTGCAAGTTGCACTTGTCTTGGACTATATATGTACATCAATATTTTGAGTTAATTAATTAATTCATATATTTCTTTCATATCTTGTTTGTATTGCATAATCTTATTTTTTCATAACTTGCAGAGGCATGCATTTTTCAATCTTTTGTGGCTCCACTGGTACTAACATTCTATCTAGTTGTTCTGGGAGCTCTGAGACAGATCTTTAGACTTCAATCATAACTAATAACATCAAATTTACTAGGTAGGCTTCAAATAATATTTTATACAATCTTTTGATTAATATTCTCATCTTCATGTGATTTAGTTTCATTAACAATATTCGCTAATTGACTTGAAAATTGGTCTATAGACTCTAAGTCCTTCATTTACAAAATTTTAAAACTTCTCCTAAGAGACTATAATTTAATCGCTTTTACATTAGTTGTTCCCTAATATGTAATTTATAGAATCCATCATGCCCTCTTAGATGTAGTTATGCCCTCTTAGATGTAGTTATTGTTGCAACCCATAGAGAGATAGAGTCATCCATTGCTTGTTGAATTTAAAATAGGACTTTTGCATCCTTTGCTTTATTTTCCCTAAGATTAGAGTTTTGTGCTCTAGTCAAATCTTGATAGGCCGCCCGATCTAGAGGTTCTACAAAACTATTTTTGACTTTATCCCAAACTTCTTGTGAATAGATTAAAATCTTCATTTTAATAAACTAGAAATTATAGTTCTTACCCATCAAAATGGGAACTTGGGGCTATGTGAGATTGTTTCTCAATGCCATGCTTGTGATCTAATATACTTCAATGAATTGACTCTGAAAAATTGATTATAGTGATTGATTTCAGTAGCTTTATTTGTCTTCACTCACTTTGGCTACAATCTCCTTGCTCTGCCATCAATAATTATTTTAAAAATATTAGACTGGGGACAAAAGATTCTTTAGATCTATAATTATCTCATTATTGGTGGCTTCAAACTCCCTTGGAAGAGACAAAACCCTTTTGCCTATGATTTTCTTTTTGTAGCGACTTTACTTTTGAACATGGTGATTACTTTATGTGAATTGGTCATTTGGTGTGAACTATAATCAAATAGCTCAATCTTCCTTTGGTATCGTGAGGAAGGTATGGAATATGAAAATGTGGTTGGATTTTGAAACATGAATTGGACATAAGGATCTTGTTCTAAACTAATGCTTCACTTGTTGAACATATCGTGAGGATATTCACAAAACAAATGTTAACTTGGATTAGCATGATAACTAGACTTAAGATAATCACTAGATAAAGGTTTGGAAGTGGTATGATAGCTAGTGTTAGGATTTTGAATGTAAGGATCTTTCATGAGTGTGACAAGCTTATGATCAATCATCTTATCATCAAATCTATCATTGTTGAGATATTAATCATGATCCACAAGACTATCATCATCATCATCATCATCATCAGGATAGTATAGAAGACTCTCATTATCATCATTGACAAGTTGAGGACCACTTTTGATTATGATTTTAGGCTTGACATTCTCTTTACTGATAGTTTTAGGACTAGGAGTTTTGATTTGCATGATAAATTTTTTAAACCAAGGATCTCTAATGTGCATTATGGAGGATTGCAAAGGTATTTCAGATGCGACAAGGAGCTAGGATGGATTTGGACTTGGTAGAATTGATATGAGATTAAGATGGACTCCGCACAAGATGTATGTAAAATGGTGACTTGGATTGTGAGATTTGGGAAGATTTCAAATTTTTTAGTGAAGGGTTCAGTCATGGTCTATACAAAGTTTGATGATTGGGTTCAACTATAAGCCTACGATTAGGATGTATGCAAGGATTTGTTCACAAAAATTTGACTGAAAGTGACTTGATAACAAACAACAATACACAATGGTTGACTGACACTTTAAGGTGATAGAAGGCTTATTTACTTTTACTAGTTTCACACAGAGAAAGCATGCTAATCACTTGATTACAAAACCTAAATTGTTCAAGTAGGTGTGACATATCTAGTGGATCTCACGAAATGGTCGTGGGTCAAGCCCAAATCAAAATAGAGAATATATTTCCACTCCCATTAATACCATAATTATATAGCTTGGATAGATAGGGAATATATGGTCCTGGACCACCATACAACCCTTACCTTGGAGACTTTCGTCCTGCCCAAAGTAGCCCCTATCTCAAGTATAATGGTACGTGTGAGCATCCTCCCCTCTTACTGCAGTGGTGCACCACAAGATATGATGACTGATGGTCTTAATCTAGGTTTGAAAAGGTTTCTAAGGAGTTTCTAAGGAGTCCCCTATATACACAAAGCACGTGGGTCTCAAACTGTGAATAGGATTCAACAGGGACTAGCCACAAACATCACCAAACCAAGTCTTGGCAGACCGATGGTCTCGGGGACCACTTTGGACTTATCAGGTTTATCGTTAAGGTATAGCTTTCACTCTGACTCCTTTATATACCCCTCTAGAATACGTGGTTGAGGCCATCCCTACCCTATCAAGCCTCCTAAAGGGAAGGAATATTATTCACTTTTGATCTCCAAGATAGTGCAAAATGCAAGGAGAGAGAATATGTGACATATTGTCCCGGGATTGAACAAATAACAAAGAGGAAAATGATGGATTTTTGATCCCCAAGATCACTCAAGAGTGCGAGGGGAGAGTATACATCCAATAAAGATCCTGAAGACAAAGCAAATAAGTTCTTTCCAAACTACTTTAATTTAGTGCAACTAAACTAGTGGAGAAAATTTCAAGTCTTTGACGGTGCTGCTGCTGAGAATAATTAGTAGTTTTGCAAAATTGTATGTCTTGGACAATGTAAGGCTACAAGAAAATTCTTACTACAAAACAATAAATCCTACAAAACAAACCAAACAAAACATTAAATGCAAACTGAAAAGTTATGGTTGTTTAATATTTTGAAATACATGTCTGATTTTCAGAGGAATATGCCTACAAATTTGAGTTGATTCTGACAAAGTGGCTTGTGTCACTGTTCAACTCTCTGAGTTGCCTTTCAAATGCCTACGAAATTGTAAACATCTAATGAAAATTGAGAAAGTTATGCTAATTTGAACAAAACAGCGTCCAAGGGATAAAAATGGGCACTCTGGCCACTGACGGGTTGCACGAGATTTGTTCACACGTGGCAATTTGTCAAGCTGATGGTTGGGACCCAACTGGTCACATGCAAATGGTTTTTTTGGCACTTAATTGTGGCGGAAAACGTTACATATGGCGATTATTACACCGTTAGCAGTTTCACCTCGACTGAGCACATGCAAAGTGTTAATCCTTGGTGGTTAAGGAGAAACGTAATAATTTTAACCAGAAGTTATAAGTAAGAATTCCATTGGTGGCAATCTAGGAATAATAAACAATTAATGGTTTTAGATAGTAATCAGGTGAATACTAACAATCAACGTTTATATATTTTAAACCACGGTTAATGATAAAGAGCTAACCGTCGATGATTAACAATGATTAGTGACCACCTATATAGACCTCATGACCATAAAGATTAGCAAACAATGCACATACCTCACACACGAGCCACAATCAGAAATTATATTAAGAACAGTGCTTAGGGTTAAAAACTCACAATCTTAACAACTTCTTTAACCGTTAATTAAGATATTACAAGAAACAGTTAATAGAACAGCAAGGCAGGTAGATCTAAAAAACTTAAGACTTCTAGGTACAATTAAAATCGGGCTATAGCTGACCACTCATGAGATCTTGAAAACATGCAACAAATGAAATAACAATTTTTCAATTGTGTATCTCAAACTTGTATGAAAGGTAATTCTAATGAGAACCATATATAAGATAACCGTAACCTTCTGTTTTAGGTCAGACACCAAGTAGGAAACGGGTACATTCCATCGTCATCTCTGAAAATATTATGGAATATATGAATCACTGTATTGTGACTCAGTACATTTATCAATTCCTGGTCCTAAAAAGGAGCATTGCAGTTCAAAAAAAACGCCGCTAAAAGCTTATACCAGCACTTGCACCCATAGGACGTTCAAGGAATACATCGATTGGAACAACCAACGAGTTCAGAAAAATTTCCAGTATGAATTTTCTTCTTTATAGCATGTGACAACTTTCCCTAGAACTGTAATGCTCACATATAAACAAACAAGTTCAGAAAATTTTCCAGCGTGGATTGTTCTTTTCTTTACAACACGAGATAATTTTCCCGAGAACTATAATGCTCACATATAAAAGCCTATCGTCTAATAATAAACCTCCATCGCCCCTGCAAAAAGATGGATCAAACAATAATCTTGCAGGTAAAAGTTATGGATGAAAGAAGTAGCAGATAAAACAACCCTCTACCCAATGGACGTTACGCAATGCTGAACCTGCGAAAAACACAGATCAAATAATGATCTTGCAGATAAAAGCGATAGATGAAAGAAGCAATAGATAGAAGATTTTAACTAGACAACACAACCCTTTTCCTGCTGACAATTCTAAAACTAGTGAATTCGTACGCTGCACAGAGGATCAAAAATTAAGAAACCAGTGTGGAATAATACCAAAAAAACCAATGGACAATGATTCCAGAAAATCCAGTGGATACAAGCATATGACAAACCAGCAAACAAGACTTTAACCGTACAGTACAACCGTACAACTGTTTAAGGGGCCAAAAGGGCTGGGCTTAAACAGCACACTCTAAGCTTTGACTGCTTAGGTGTCATGTGGGCACCTCTCCTTTTGCAAACGTCCATCTCCGTCCCCAAACCGTCGCCGACAATGCCTAATTCAAATTCTCTTCCCGCGCAGTAAGTTTGGTGGATAGCGGTAAAGTGTTTGATTGCAAACAAAAAAAGAGCGAGTCTCATGGAAGATAGGTCTCCAACCCGCGATCAATTAAAAGTTTAATGATTCAATGACTTTGCCTGATTCACCTATTGAGGAGATGGGAGTTTTGGAGCAGGCTATATGCATTTGTGAAAGCAAGGAGGACAGAGGAATTTTATCAGCTAAGGGAGAGGGGCCAGTAGCCGCCCACTCTAACTTCGCGCATGTCAGGGACATAGCTAGACATATCAAATTTCGACAATTTTTTTTTTGGGTTTTTCCATATATGACGGAAGAGCTTAAAGCTATTCTTTCGGCTTCTGGGCACTTACAGGGAAAGACACGTTATGTGCACAAAATGGTCATTTCAACATGTCGCCCCATACATCTGCATTGATGTGACAGTGACCGCTCACCATCACATTTGTACACTTGTCTTAATTTCATTGGTTAATTTACAAATGTGTTAGTGCATTTGTGAACATGTATTGGTGCATTTGTGTTAATTTATTTGGTTGGTATTTTACATGTATTGGTTCTTTTAACTTATGTTGTCCCTTGTAGTGCTTCATCCCTTGTTGCTCATTTTAATTTCCCTTATCTCTCTCTCCTCAACCACTGCACTTTGTTTTCCGTTCCCCTCTTCCCCTCTATTTCCTTTATAAGGCACAAGTCTGCTATCTATTTTTCAACACTCCTCTTCCTGATGATGGATCATTGAGTATGATCCGAAATGTTGATTCAAAAACATACACAGTGGAATCCAGAAGCACATGCAAACTTATTATCATGGACTGTGGAAAACTCATGCCTTCTATGTATTGGTTCTTTTTAAAAATTTAATTGGCGGGTCAAGTGATTAAAAACATAGCGGTTATTGGGGCGTGGACGGCAACTGGCCCCTCTCCCTTAATGTAGTTGGAAATTTTCTATACATTTGTGTCGTCTAGAGCATATCCAACTACATTTTATTATAGATTTTTGAACGAGAAAATGAATGGCTAAGATTAACTGGATCAAATTTAAAAAGTTGGGACTTGATTTAGAGTTAACTTCTTTGATTGATTAGTTTTCTGATTTGATTGATGAGTTAACTGATTTGACAAAATAATGACATGTGATGACATGGAATAGAATATGGGTGAGGATAATTAGCATATCATTTTTTTATTTTGATTAATTGTGTGCAGGCATGGATTAACTAGGAATTAATTAACTAATTAATAATGATTAATAAATTAATTAATTATATGGTGATGTTAGGAGGATTTAAATGAAATTAACGACAAGGTCTAATTAATGAATGTGTGAAACCAAAATTTGCATTTACATCTCTAAACAAATCATTAAATCATTTAATTTATTTTATTAAAATTACTCTAGAAAATACAATTTAATTTGGTAAAATAACTTAAATTCAAATTTTTTTGTGAGGATCTTGCATCTTTGTCTTTCTTTTCGTATCATTATTATTCCATAAAAGAGAGATTAATAACTCCAATTCAAACAAAATATACAATATGTATGAAATTTGCTTCGTACATCAAGTAGGCAAAAGGGAAAAAATTGTGAACGTCTGCATTGCATGCAGGCAAACACAATAAAAAAAACCCCTTCACTTTATTTTAATTAATAATAGTATAACTATAACTATATAAAACTACAACCTAGGTACGAGTTTCATTTGGCACAAGAAGTGGTGTGATGTCCCACACAAATGCGTCCGAGGTGTCCAAGGGAAGAAATTTAAGCGGTTGGTTTTTACCCATATACTTTATCGCCTTACCCTCTTTTGGAGCGGCGCCTATAAGTCTGAAGTGACCACCGACAACAGCCTGTTTAGTCCACCAATATACCCTTCCTAGTCTTGTTATCACCTGTAGCATAAGCAATCGATGACAGTAGATTATATCTCATATCCTACAGTATTAAAGCATATACTACTCATAATAATAATCTATTCTCACCGCCTCCCCGTCTGGCTGCATGAAACCGCCAGTTAGACAATTTTTATATGCGTACGCGTCCTTGCGTGCTCCATCCGAAATTTCATACCATTTCTGTTAAGCAAGCACTGAGTAATGTCTAATTATTTCTCTCCAAATTAAACAATACATTAGTTGTGCAAAATACAACATCCATTTAAAAACTAACCTGATTTATTGTCCCAAATTTCTCCTGGGCATAAACAATTTCATCGTTCGCTAATTTATCTACATCCACATTCTGGTCCCGGTCTAGTACGCTTGTGATCACAACTATTGTTTTGGCCATCGGCTTTTGTTGGATTTCTACACAAGTAAAGAAATTAAAGAATTTTCAACTCATTTGAACAATACAAATAAATTATAGAAAAACAACTATACTCTACAAACCAAATTTCCTTCCTTCCAAAGCGCAAATGGAAATGGTGTTGGCTGGATGCAAGGAGGTGGAAGTAGGTATGGCTTTATAGAACAAGGAGAGGAGAGCATTATCTATGCGTCATTCAATTCAACTACTAATACAGCTACATTGTTTAATTTACTAAAACACTATAACTCACTAGAAATTACAGCACATGCATAGCGGTACACAACCAATGAATACAAGGAATTCAATATTTTCGGTGGGAATTAATTAAATTAAGATAATTAACTAATTAAAAATAAATAATTATTTATTTGATGCTTGAAATTTATTTTATTTAATTATCTAATTTTGTATAATTCTTTATTTGATGCTTGAAATTCTCATTAATTTTATTGTTGGGAAACAATAGTTAACATACTACCACTGAACCTCATCACTCCACAACACCTGTTGGAGTATTAATTTCTCCCACCACATTTAGTTGTTGTATTTGTCATTGTAATTAAATGAAAAAGCTAAAATTAGAAAACTGTTGCCTTACCCTCGTTTGGAGCGGCGCCTACAAGTTTGAAGTGACCACTGGCAATAGCCTATTTAGTCCACCAATATTCAGGGGGTCCTACTATTACTTTCACCTATAGCATAAGCAATAGATTATATCTCATACCCTACAGTATTAAACCTCTCATGCCTCTCTGCAAACTCACTCACCAAACCTCAACTTAGACAATAGAGACTTTTTCTTTGAATCAATGGGCTTATTCTCATAACCATTCAATGTAATTCTTTTCTTTTGCATCCTATTTTCTCTTTCCATCAGGCTGCCAAACCCAAACACCACATTCTTCCTTCCAGTTTTTGTCTCTATCTATAGGGCGCTGTCCTTTTCTATCCAAACACCTCCCTTTTATATAGTTTTGTATGCTTTTCAGAATGTTTGCTTGGCGTTCCATTCAATTTGTTGTGTCTGTGGTGCTTCAATTCTTCCCATCTAGCCACTTGGTCTTCTCTGTCAAACACACTCGAGCATCTTCATATCTCGTCTCTTTTCAATCTCTATATATCTTTTCTAAAGAAAGATGGTAAAAACTTTATTCATCAAAGATAACAGTACAAAGCAAAGAAGCACCATGAGACCCCGAAAGGCCAAAATACACCAAACAAGAAATCAAAGACTGTTCATACAACATTGCATATCCTCAGCAACCAACTCCTCCAATTCCTAGGCAAGATCCCCATGTAAGCCGTCCCAATCATCCACCAACCAGGTCTCATTCTTCTCAGAACCCCATTTGGCCAATCCATCAGCCACCTTATTCCATTCCCAAGGGATATGAGAAAAGGTGATACAATCAAGGATCTCTCCTAGACTGATGATCTACCTAACCATCACCGCAAGCTGCCAACTCACATCATCAAAGTGCCACCTATTTATTAAGTCAATCACCGCCTGAGAATCTGACTCACAAATAATCCTTGTCCAACCAAGGGCATAAGCCCTTTTCAAATCTAAAAGAATAGCCAGAGCCTCCATAAGGTTCTTGGATTGTCGCCCCTTGTATTCAGAAAAAAAAGAAAACCACCACCCTAGAACTATCTTTGCCCACCCCCCCAACACCAGCATGCCCAGGATTGCCCCTAGCAGACCCATCCGTGTTGATTTTCAAAACTCCATTAAGAGGAGGCAGCCAATGTCCCTCCTATTAACCTTCCCTCTAGAACACCTCCTATGCCCATTCTTAGGCAGGTTCCAGATCCACCAATAGAATTTCCTAGATTGCGGATCACCCCAGCATCTCCAGGATCCACGATTGAGATGAATAGATGCTATAAGTTCATCGCAATTGTTCCTAATGTGCTGATCCACTCTACTCCCAACATAATATCTACTACTCCATGGGAATGGCAAACATTAGATAATCAAGTTGATATTCTCCATCATTAATTTAATGCTATGGCATTTTCCTAAACAACTGATAGTACCACCATCTACAATTTGAACATAATTTTCTAGAGCATAAAATATAAAACAATTCAAATGAGTTTCTAATTTCTTATTGATGAATTTATGAGTGCCTCTTGAGTCTATCAATGTTATTACTCTCTCTTTCTTCAAGAATCCCACCACCTTGAGAGTTTGTGGGGCACTAACTCTAGCCGAGGCATGAATAGAAATGATAGGTTGAGTATCTCTAAACTCCTCATCTAACTCATTGGCACTCTCTACTTTTGGTTCCTTCTCCTCTTCTTCCTCACTCGCCCCTTCCACATAGAATAATTTCTTTTCAGTGCATTTATGTCCCTAGCTATACTTGCTCTCATAGTTAAAACATAATCCTTTTTCTCTCTTCTCTTCAATTTGTTGTGGCATAAATCTAGTAGGCTAAAGAAGTGAATATGTAGGAGTGATTTTATCTCTGATGTTTACAAAACCTTGCCTTTTATTAACCATAATTTTTTTCTCTACTTTCATTTCTATAATAATCACTTGAGAGATATGGACCAAACATGTCTACCTCATATTTGATATGATCTTTTCAACCTCCTAGGAATAACTCCAACAAAATTTTCTATTGTTACATTCTCCACTCTTAAAGACAAAATGTGAAATTGATGAATATAATCCTTTATAGGTACTTGTTTTCTTTAATTTGGAAATCTAGTGGAACTAGCTCTCCATAATGTTGTCACCATAATGTGTAGTGAGTTCCTCCTTGAAAATAGGCCAAGTGCCCACACATCCCTTCTTTTTCATTTCTTCACATAGCCATCAATACTGTGCAAGATCATGGGGGTCCAAAAAGTGGCGATGTCATGACCATAATTTCGTCATTGTGGTAGACGACTTTTTTAATCCAAATTTGATGAAACGAAAAAGGTTTATTGAAAAAATTGTCAACTTTCCACCAATATAAGATATGTCTTATTTAGAATATAATAGATCATTATTATTGATTTTGTACATACATTACGACTAAAGTCCTAATTGATAGGTTGATTGGAAAACTTCTATAATTTTCAAACTATTCACATTTTTTGAGTCTAAAAGATGCTTCACATACTATAGGATAAAAAAAGTTGAATTTCATAAAATTTTGACCAAGTTATGGTGGTTAGACAAACAAGTTTTAATAATTTTGAAATGTTTTAATAAAAAAACATAACTAATTATTTACTTGCAAGAAAATTACAAAAAAAATGTGGCACATCCGAGCATGTGTCCTCTACTTATATTAAAAGTTTCAGGATAAAATATTATTTTTCTCTTGTACTTAGGTTGGTCAGACATACTCCTTCTTTCTATCTTTTTCTTGAAAATCTAGTACTATTGCATTGAAATTTCAAATTTTTACAAAATAGATTTACTTTTTTCCAAAAAGGGACTAGTATCCTAGAAATCACATTCAATTTGCTACAAATTTTGTTTTTACATATTTTTTAAATTATGTTAATAACCTATTCAAATTTTTATGTCAAGTTGCCTAACTCTATTTTTTTCTAAATTTTCATTGCCACTTAGGGGCCTAGTTTAGACGCAGATGATCCTACATTGCATGAATTGGTTTGGTTCCAAATATAAGGATGTTATGGCCACCTTATGTTGACAATGAACATGGTGAATATCAAAAAAATTTCTATTTGCCATAGCCAATTGGTAGGATCTTGACCATCAAATTTTCACATGTCCATTCTTGATATGAAGTGCCTAGCCATAGAATGATTACAGTGTTGATCCAACTTGAGATATATTTCAAACCCCAAGAATCATGTCCCTTAGAAGAATCTTCTCCCTTCCAGTTCTGATTATGTGAATTTTCTCCCTTATCATTCACACCATTCATAAGAGAATTCATTTTCCTAGACATTTCACTAGTTTCAATCTTCGTAGATGAAATATCATGCTTCACCTTGGTGATTTCCTCATGCACATAATTAGTATAACTATCCTTACTTTCTATTATAGGATTCCCTAATGAAAAAGAAGACAAAAAACAAGCACAAAAGATTGCAAATAATACAAAGCATGAAAACGTATAACAATAGCCAAGAAGAAAATATATATAGGTGACGATGAGTGAGGAGGTTGAGTTGACTTCAACAATCCACTCACAAAGTGGCAAAAGAGTGTGAACACATAGCTTGGAGAGTTGTGTTGAACTCTCCAAGTCGACACCTAGCCATCTTAGGTGGCTTAAAACCATGTGCTAATTATATTACTTACAATAAGTAATATATAATAAATTTTAGCACTAACACTACCCCTTAAGCATAGCTTAGGTGGGTACAAGAAGAGATGGGTCCTCACTACTAGGCAAGGTGAGGCACCCATGTACAAAGTAATATCTCATGAAGTGGAGAAAGGTGTAGAAAACCCTGTGGGAAAAACTACCCTCCAAAAGGGAGAAAAGATGCATGAAAATTATACAAATGAAGCAGTACTACTTCTTTCACTAAGTACAATATATGTTTCCCTCAATAAGAGAAAATGATAGAAGATCTATGAGACCCACCATAATACATGTCCTACTATACTGAGGCTAGATAGTCGACAAAGGATGTAGATGTAGATTCAAGAATGCCGAACAATGTTCCTTCCCTTGGGAAGAAATGAAATCAACTGAAGATCCAAGATATCTTCGCATGTTGGAAGATGTATGTATGATCTTGAATCATGATGAAGCTGATCCAAGGATGATGATGCCCATTCTGATGTCTTCATAAAGTGTTTTCTTAGCGATGCCGAAGGATGCGATAATCAAATCAGGTGCACGCCTAATAGATGAAGATGATGACAATCCAAAATCATGTGTAGATGTATGTAGAGCATGAATATTTGAAGAGGATAATGTTGATACAGCTTCATCAAAACTGTCATTGAAGAGAAGACTGATGTCCTCAATGTGTGTTTCTAATTCAGTAATGTAGGACTCTACAAATAGACAAGCAATTTTAGGTTAAAATCTGTCACAATTATCAATGCTAGGAAGACTGATATATGTATCTTGCTGTAAAGAAGTGTTGGAAGATTTCAAATAAGAGACTCTGAAATCTAATGAAGGAATAAGATATGGTAGAGGAATGATGATTTCATTTATGTCAATTGGACATTCTGTATATGTATCATGATGTGGGCTGTGTGTTGTGATCATAACAGGATCATGCGGGAAGGGAGAAATGCTTGAGTCTCCATGTATATCCCAAATTTTGATCCATAAGGCATGTGGACATTCAATATCCATGATGGCATACAAAGTGGCATTAGGTATATGTAAGATGATTAATCCACAAATATGATCACGATTATTGAGCCACTTATCCTTCTGAGATGGTTTACCTAGCTTAGGGATATGTCCATACAAATATGACATGAGATTATGGTACCTGAGGTGTTTCAGAATTCCAACACACCAGGTCTTATAATTACCCTTGTTTAGGTTGATTACAGAAGAGTGGGTATCAAATCCTATGATTACAAATAGGTTAATTCCTTTAGACCAAGAAAATCAACACATTTAGGCAACCTACCTGATTCAATATTTTAGATACACTAGTGTTGGCACTTTGTAACTTAGTTTTTTTTTACTATGTAAATAGGTCTAATGCATGGGAAATGAAAAACATTTACTTTTACAAAACATGGTACTGAATTTGGAGCTACTGATCAAAAGTTATTACATAATCATTTTTCTCGTAAATGGTCTAATTTAATACACTTGCACTAAAAAATAGAAGAAAATACCCTCTAGCAAGATGAGCCTAGCTGTCCAACCACTCGTTGGAGTTGGAAAAGATTGAATAATACAATGGTTTTCATTCTTGAGGGGGAATTGGCCTCTAGCCAACCAGGACCTCACCCTTCGTCTGCAACCAATGAAGATACAAGGGTTTATTAAACCATTAATCCTACAAAGGCAATTTTCCCCAAAGATTGAAGAACGCTCTAAATTTGGTACTTGATTTTAGTGCATTAGACAATTATATTAAAAAAGACTGCATATTTTAACAGTAAAGAGATTCACAAAGCCTAATATATGATAAAAAAACTCCCAATCCAAGAAAGGGGAAAATTAGGGTTGAAAAATCCCAAAATGACGAATTTTTACAGGAATGTAGGGGTGGCCAAGGTTGCAAGGCTGTGCCAAATCTCTCTGTGAGGGTGTGTGTGGACTCCAGATTGTGTAAAGGTGCCTATAGAAGCTATCACAAGACAGAAAAAACCCTTTGTTGTGCGTGCCTCCCTAGTTTTCAAGTTGAAAGCCTGTGTTGGGCGCTTCTGTGCATATGAGGGCATCTGTCTCTAAGGTAAATGGTTTCTCTATGTTTTGGCCTGAATTTGGTGAGCGTCATGCATAGACACAGGTGAATTAGGAGCAGACATGGGGGAACCACCAAGGTCAAACATGTATCAAACAAGGGGTGAACAAAAATGAATATAAGCAATTACCGCCTGTCACCAACATTCCCCTACTCTGATACCATATAGGATTCCCTAATGAAGAAGAAGACCGAAAAGAAACACAGAAGATTGCAAATAATACAAAGCATTAAAATGTATGTAAAACTACTAAATCCACCATATCTACTATGTATAACAACCAAAATGTAAATACATATAGGTGAGGATGAGTGAGGAGGTTGAGTCGACTTCAACACTCCACTCACCAAGCAGCAAAAGAGTGTCGACACATAGCTTGGAGAGTTGTGTTGAACTCCCCAAGTCAACACCTAGCCACCTAAGGTGGCTTGAATCCTTGTGCTAATTATATTACGTAAAATAATTAATATACAATAAAGTTTAGCAATGACATCTATATCCTTGTTGTCTAGAGATTTTCTAGGTGTGGTAGGATTCTTTTTGCCTCTTGTGGTTGACTCGACCATGATGGGAGAATTTGTTTTTTGAATAAATTACACAAAATAAATCCAATTAATATAATTTTTTTGTTGTAAATTATCAAGTCCTAGATCTCACTTCCAAAAAAAAATCTCCATAAAATTCATTAATTTGTAGTCTTGAGAGTGAAATTGATGGAAACCTTAATTTTGCAACAAATTTTTCAAATATGATACAAGTAACCTCAAATATGGATTATAGTAGCTTCAATGTGACCTTAAAAATCCCACTAAAAATCTTGATAATATTTTCCAAAATGAGAGAGATATGCAGTTCCCAAAATTACCTCTAAAATAATAAAAAATGCCTTGTTTTTTCTTGCAAGGTGCCAAGATCATGCTATGATACCACGTTTAGTTAAACAAACTGCATAATTGAGAAATAAAGTAGGAAATATACTATAAATACTTGATAATAATATGCCACTTCAAGGGACCAACCTCCAAAAGTCTCCAATGAAGAACATAATTTGTAATGATCATAATGAGTAACCTCTAACTCCTATATATATTTTACTCAAGCCTTGGATATCACCTAGGCGAACGTAGATACCATAATATATGATCTAAACTGACCAAATACCTATATAGGTTTATATTAATGATTATATAGATTAATTAAGAGTTAAGGTAGCCACAAGCCAACTACTCATAACCCTATACCAATGTAAGATTAAGGGCATAGCAGCATTGGACCACATAAATCAATGTGCAAAGATTCTAATGGTGCCCTTTCTTTATAAGATCATCATATTGGAAAACTTTCCCTATGTTGATTTGGTAAGATACAACTCTCACAGGAACTAGAAAAAAATATCTCCAAAAAATTCATTAGTTTGCAGTCTTGAGAGTGAAATTGATGGAAACCCTAATTTTGCAATAAATTTTTCAAATATGATACAAGTAACCTCAAATATGGATTATAGTAGCTTCAATATGACCTTAAAAATCCCACTAAAAATCTTGATAATATTTTCCAAAATGAGAGAGATATGTAGTTCCCAAAATTACTTCTAAAATTTAAAAAATGCCTTGTTTTTTCCTTCAAGGTTTCAAGATCATGCTATGATACCACGTTTAGTTAAACAAATTGCATAATTGAGAAATAAAGTAGGAGATATACTATAAATACTTGATAATAATATGCCACTTCAAGGAACCAACCTCCAAAAGTCTCCAATGAAGAACATAATTTGTAATGATCATAATGAGTAACCTCTAACTCCTATATATATTTTACTCAAGCCTTGGATATCACCTAGGCTAACTTAGATACCACAATATATCATCTAAACTGACCTAAATACCTATATAGGTTTATATTAATGATTATATAGATTAATTAAGAGTTAAGGTAGCCACAAGCCAACTACTCATAACCTTATACGAATGTAAGATTAAGGGCATAGTAGCATTGGACCACATAAATCAATGTGCAAAGATACTAATGGTGCCCTTTCTATATAAGATAATCATATTGGAAAACTTTCCCTATGTTGATCTGGTAAGATAAAACTCTCACGTGAACTAGCTGGCTCATCAATTGGTGGTAATCCTCTTACCATCTCATTCTTTTGCAATAAGATCAATCCTATAAAATGAAGGTTTCCATACCTTAAATTTCATATCCATGTCTGATCTAAATAATTTGCGTTGAAATTTTCTTTGAGCTTTCCCTGAAAAAAAGGATCTCTTCATCTACCCTTTTCACTACCATGACAATATTTACTTATTCGTATAAATGCTTCATGTTATTATGGTACCATTTGGATGACCTTATCATGAAAATATCTTAACTAATAACAAATCTTGTTATGGTTTTCATGTCAATAATTCACTGACAAAGGCTCAAAGAACCAGACCCACATCGACAGTAATCCACATAGGGAAGCATCAAGGCATACAGGCTGATTGATTTTGGTCTATGAAGTTTACCCACAAAGGATGATCGTATTGTGAATTTGATCCACAAAGGTCAAATGTACTATGAAGGTCAATCAATCGCAGACCATGGAGACCGACCGTTGTCTCAAAAATTTCCCAAGTTGTGGAAGGGAGATTTAAGACCAAGGTCGATTCACCAAGGGCAATTGAAGGCTAATCTGGCAAGGGCCAGACCATAAATTTTTAGGTGACAAGAGGGTTGATCTAGGCCCAAATAGAGGGCAGTCCATTTGGCCACATAGTTGAGATTGCACTAGGGTTGTCTCACCTACACAAAAGGGGAAGGAGGTGCATGAAGAGGCCATTAGAATCTTGGAATGACTTGTGCAAAGAAGATGTGGAATATGCCAAAAAGGCACCTAAAACAACCTAAAAAAACCTTATTATTGCTCTTGTTCACCCTAAAATGGCTTGTAGAAACCCCATTGGTGTCCTTGTTTGTTGACGTCAACATCTCCCACATTCTCCCCAATTTAATTTTACAAAGGAAAATTTTTTATTTTGTAATTTAATTGGGGGCTTGTTTATGCACATGCACTCAACTTATAAAGGGCCCTTTTATGTATCATTCTTGGGGGGATTATACATGCATTTTGTAATCAATGAACTCACATAAAGTTTTAAATTTACTAAGGGAGTAATCTATCTATGTTAATAATGGGTATAATAAATCATTCCTCTGTCATTACTTTGGAAGAAGGAAACTACAAGTCCTGGTGCAATAGAATCATAAAGCATTGTCGATGGATTCATCTATTGCCACATTTATACATGGACTTATTCCTGAACCAAGTATATATTGGTAGAAATTTACATGGATAAATAGAACTTTTCAAGTCTTATGATTAATTGGTTTAAGTGTTGGGGACCATACATCGTTGCCTCTATCAAACACTGAGTTCCCTCGCACTCTCTAGACCACACTATGGGAAATGTATGGAGATTTCAATGAACCTCCATTCCCAGATGATCGCGTTATAGACATACATCTTCCCCTTGATGATGCTGAGAATTATTTGTATGATGATGATACTGAATAGGAATATGCTTATTGGAGAAGTCTTGAATGTGATGATGACACAGAGACATCTCCTCTTGCTTCTCCTCTTCGTACACCTCTAGCATTGGTAGCTATTATGCCACCTCCACCTACCACTTTGATAGAGATTTTGGCTTCTTCACATGTTACTTCAGATTCACTCTAGTAGGTTCACACTTGTCCTCTCAATCAATGAGGTATCATCTTATTAGACATCCATTATTTCTTTGTATAATCTCTCATTCTCAATCTTGATGACAACATTGAGGATCCTGCCCTTCTCTTTGATGGCAATTCTTTTGTCCTTACACTTGTTGCTACTACAAAGTTCATTGAGGCTTCACTAAGGGCTTCTAGAGATTCTTTGTAGGAGGACATCTCATGGGATTTGTATTGTAGCCACATGGCATGCATTGATATTCCACATCCATGCATCGCTTCTTCGGATACCAATGGTCTTCATTAATTTGTACATGATTTTGAGAGGTCATTTATTTTAGTTAGGCCAAGGACTCCTGATTTGATAGTGATTCATTTTGACATCAGCATGAAGATATTTGAGCAATGTTGTAAGATAGGGTGCATCATGAGACTTCCCACCTCACCTTGCTTCTTTGGGTTGGAGTTACTTCAACATTCACCATTGGAGTTGTTTCTTCCTAAGGGGAGAAATGTCATTTCCACAAATGGATCATTTTGAAGATTCATACACGGGCATCCTCTTTTGGCATAGGGGCTACTTCATTGTGGGGGGCTACATAGTGTCTTTCTCTCTTGTATGGGAGTTCATTCTCTCTCTCTCTCCTTTGAGGGGTTCTTGTGGTATTAGTGGTTTAGCCACAATCAAATATCTCTATCTACATCATCTTAGTTAGTATGACATGGTTTCAGGCTTGGTGCAGAGTTATTATCTTTGTGGGGAGATTTCTAGTCATCTTAATTTTTCTTTTCTCTTTTTTGGAGGGAAGTTTATTCCTACCGGGTTTTCTTTCTTTCTCAACTTTATGAGAGATTGCATTGTAATTAGGTACCTCATTGGGCCCTATTGTCGGGACCCATTTTTTTGTACCCACAAAAGCTATCATTAAGGGGGTATTAGTGTAGGATATTATTGGAATGTTCCTATGGATGTACTTCACATGGATTACTCCTATATTTTGGCTTAATCTTTCTTAGGTGTGTTTTTTCACATAGAGTTGTACGGAGTTCACATGCCACCAGTTTTAGTTAGTGAAGTTACATTCCTATTCTTAGGCTCCTTCACCACTACTATAGGTGCAAGTTGCACTTGTCTTGGACTATATATGTACATCAATATTTTGAGTTAATTAATTAATTCATATATTTCTTTCATATCTTGTTTGTATTGCATAATCTTATTTTTTCATAACTTGCAGAGGCATGCATTTTTCAATCTTTTGTGGCTCCACTGGTACTAACATTCTATCTAGTTGTTCTGGGAGCTCTGAGACAGATCTTTAGACTTCAATCATAACTAATAACATCAAATTTACTAGGTAGGCTTCAAATAATATTTTATACAATCTTTTGATTAATATTCTCATCTTCATGTGATTTAGTTTCATTAACAATATTCGCTAATTGACTTGAAAATTGGTCTATAGACTCTAAGTCCTTCATTTACAAAATTTTAAAACTTCTCCTAAGAGACTATAATTTAATCGCTTTTACATTAGTTGTTCCCTAATATGTAATTTATAGAATCCATCATGCCCTCTTAGATGTAGTTATGCCCTCTTAGATGTAGTTATTGTTGCAACCCATAGAGAGATAGAGTCATCCATTGCTTGTTGAATTTAAAATAGGACTTTTGCATCCTTTGCTTTATTTTCCCTAAGATTAGAGTTTTGTGCTCTAGTCAAATCTTGATAGGCCGCCCGATCTAGAGGTTCTACAAAACTATTTTTGACTTTATCCCAAACTTCTTGTGAATAGATTAAAATCTTCATTTTAATAAACTAGAAATTATAGTTCTTACCCATCAAAATGGGAACTTGGGGCTATGTGAGATTGTTTCTCAATGCCATGCTTGTGATCTAATATACTTCAATGAATTGACTCTGAAAAATTGATTATAGTGATTGATTTCAGTAGCTTTATTTGTCTTCACTCACTTTGGCTACAATCTCCTTGCTCTGCCATCAATAATTATTTTAAAAATATTAGACTGGGGACAAAAGATTCTTTAGATCTATAATTATCTCATTATTGGTGGCTTCAAACTCCCTTGGAAGAGACAAAACCCTTTTGCCTATGATTTTCTTTTTGTAGCGACTTTACTTTTGAACATGGTGATTACTTTATGTGAATTGGTCATTTGGTGTGAACTATAATCAAATAGCTCAATCTTCCTTTGGTATCGTGAGGAAGGTATGGAATATGAAAATGTGGTTGGATTTTGAAACATGAATTGGACATAAGGATCTTGTTCTAAACTAATGCTTCACTTGTTGAACATATCGTGAGGATATTCACAAAACAAATGTTAACTTGGATTAGCATGATAACTAGACTTAAGATAATCACTAGATAAAGGTTTGGAAGTGGTATGATAGCTAGTGTTAGGATTTTGAATGTAAGGATCTTTCATGAGTGTGACAAGCTTATGATCAATCATCTTATCATCAAATCTATCATTGTTGAGATATTAATCATGATCCACAAGACTATCATCATCATCATCATCATCATCATCAGGATAGTATAGAAGACTCTCATTATCATCATTGACAAGTTGAGGACCACTTTTGATTATGATTTTAGGCTTGACATTCTCTTTACTGATAGTTTTAGGACTAGGAGTTTTGATTTGCATGATAAATTTTTTAAACCAAGGATCTCTAATGTGCATTATGGAGGATTGCAAAGGTATTTCAGATGCGACAAGGAGCTAGGATGGATTTGGACTTGGTAGAATTGATATGAGATTAAGATGGACTCCGCACAAGATGTATGTAAAATGGTGACTTGGATTGTGAGATTTGGGAAGATTTCAAATTTTTTAGTGAAGGGTTCAGTCATGGTCTATACAAAGTTTGATGATTGGGTTCAACTATAAGCCTACGATTAGGATGTATGCAAGGATTTGTTCGCAAAAATTTGACTGAAAGTGACTTGATAACAAACAACAATACACAATGGTTGACTGACACTTTAAGGTGATAGAAGGCTTATTTACTTTTACTAGTTTCACACAGAGAAAACATGCTAATCACTTGATTACAAAACCTAAATTGTTCAAGTAGGTGTGACATATCTAGTGGATCTCACGAAATGGTCGTGGGTCAAGCCCAAATCAAAATAGAGAATATATTTCCACTCCCATTAATACCATAATTATATAGCTTGGATAGATAGGGAATATATGGTCCTGGACCACCATACAACCCTTACCTTGGAGACTTTCGTCCTGCCCAAAGTAGCCCCTATCTCAAGTATAATGGTACGTGTGAGCATCCTCCCCTCTTACTGCAGTGGTGCACCACAAGATATGATGACTGATGGTCTTAATCTAGGTTTGAAAAGGTTTCTAAGGAGTTTCTAAGGAGTCCCCTATATACACAAAGCACGTGGGTCTCAAACTGTGAATAGGATTCAACAGGGACTAGCCACAAACATCACCAAACCAAGTCTTGGCAGACCGATGGTCTCGGGGACCACTTTGGACTTATCAGGTTTATCGTTAAGGTATAGCTTTCACTCTGCCTCCTTTATATACCCCTCTAGAATACGTGGTTGAGGCCATCCCTACCCTATCAAGCCTCCTAAAGGGAAGGAATATTATTCACTTTTGATCTCCAAGATAGTGCAAAATGCAAGGAGAGAGAATATGTGACATATTGTCCTGGGATTGAACAAATAACAAAGAGGAAAATGATGGATTTTTGATCCCCAAGATCACTCAAGAGTGCGAGGGGAGAGTATACATCCAATAAAGATCCTGAAGACAAAGCAAATAAGTTCTTTCCAAACTACTTTAATTTAGTGCAACTAAACTAGTGGAGAAAATTTCAAGTCTTTGACGGTGCTGCTGCTGAGAATAATTAGTAGTTTTGCAAAATTGTATGTCTTGGACAATGTAAGGCTACAAGAAAATTCTTACTACAAAACAATAAATCCTACAAAACAAACCAAACAAAACATTAAATGCAAACTGAAAAGTTATGGTTGTTTAATATTTTGAAATACATGTCTGATTTTCAGAGGAATATGCCTACAAATTTGAGTTGATTCTGACAAAGTGGCTTGTGTCACTGTTCAACTCTCTGAGTTGCCTTTCAAATGCCTACGAAATTGTAAACATCTAATGAAAATTGAGAAAGTTATGCTAATTTGAACAAAACAGCGTCCAAGGGATAAAAATGGGCACTCTGGCCACTGACGGGTTGCACGAGATTTGTTCACACGTGGCAATTTGTCAAGCTGATGGTTGGGACCCAACTGGTCACATGCAAATGGTTTTTTTGGCACTTAATTGTGGCGGAAAACGTTACATATGGCGATTATTACACCGTTAGCAGTTTCACCTCGACTGAGCACATGCAAAGTGTTAATCCTTGGTGGTTAAGGAGAAACGTAATAATTTTAACCAGAAGTTATAAGTAAGAATTCCATTGGTGGCAATCTAGGAATAATAAACAATTAATGGTTTTAGATAGTAATCAGGTGAATACTAACAATCAACGTTTATATATTTTAAACCACGGTTAATGATAAAGAGCTAACCGTCGATGATTAACAATGATTAGTGACCACCTATATAGACCTCATGACCATAAAGATTAGCAAACAATGCACATACCTCACACACGAGCCACAATCAGAAATTATATTAAGAACAGTGCTTAGGGTTAAAAACTCACAATCTTAACAACTTCTTTAACCGTTAATTAAGATATTACAAGAAACAGTTAATAGAACAGCAAGGCAGGTAGATCTAAAAAACATAAGACTTCTAGGTACAATTAAAATCGGGCTATAGCTGACCACTCATGAGATCTTGAAAACATGCAACAAATGAAATAACAATTTTTCAATTGTGTATCTCAAACTTGTATGAAAGGTAATTCTAATGAGAACCATATATAAGATAACCGTAACCTTCTGTTTTAGGTCAGACACCAAGTAGGAAACGGGTACATTCCATCGTCATCTCTGAAAATATTATGGAATATATGAATCACTGTATTGTGACTCAGTACATTTATCAATTCCTGGTCCTAAAAAGGAGCATTGCAGTTCAAAAAAAACGCCGCTAAAAGCTTATACCAGCACTTGCACCCATAGGACGTTCAAGGAATACATCGATTGGAACAACCAACGAGTTCAGAAAAATTTCCAGTATGAATTTTCTTCTTTATAGCATGTGACAACTTTCCCTAGAACTGTAATGCTCACATATAAACAAACAAGTTCAGAAAATTTTCCAGCGTGGATTGTTCTTTTCTTTACAACACGAGATAATTTTCCCGAGAACTATAATGCTCACATATAAAAGCCTATCGTCTAATAATAAACCTCCATCGCCCCTGCAAAAAGATGGATCAAACAATAATCTTGCAGGTAAAAGTTATGGATGAAAGAAGTAGCAGATAAAACAACCCTCTACCCAATGGACGTTACGCAATGCTGAACCTGCGAAAAACACAGATCAAATAATGATCTTGCAGATAAAAGCGATAGATGAAAGAAGCAATAGATAGAAGATTTTAACTAGACAACACAACCCTTTTCCTGCTGACAATTCTAAAACTAGTGAATTCGTACGCTGCACAGAGGATCAAAAATTAAGAAACCAGTGTGGAATAATACCAAAAAAACCAATGGACAATGATTCCAGAAAATCCAGTGGATACAAGCATATGACAAACCAGCAAACAAGACTTTAACCGTACAGTACAACCGTACAACTGTTTAAGGGGCCAAAAGGGCTGGGCTTAAACAGCACACTCTAAGCTTTGACTGCTTAGGTGTCATGTGGGCACCTCTCCTTTTGCAAACGTCCATCTCCGTCCCCAAACCGTCGCCGACAATGCCTAATTCAAATTCTCTTCCCGCGCAGTAAGTTTGGTGGATAGCGGTAAAGTGTTTGATTGCAAACAAAAAAAGAGCGAGTCTCATGGAAGATAGGTCTCCAACCCGCGATCAATTAAAAGTTTAATGATTCAATGACTTTGCCTGATTCACCTATTGAGGAGATGGGAGTTTTGGAGCAGGCTATATGCATTTGTGAAAGCAAGGAGGACAGAGGAATTTTATCAGCTAAGGGAGAGGGGCCAGTAGCCGCCCACTCTAACTTCGCGCATGTCAGGGACATAGCTAGACATATCAAATTTCCACAATTTTTTTTTGGGTTTTTCCATATATGACGGAAGAGCTTAAAGCTATTCTTTCGGCTTCTGGGCACTTACAGGGAAAGACACGTTATGTGCACAAAATGGTCATTTCAACATGTCGCCCCATACATCTGCATTGATGTGCCAGTGACCGCTCACCATCACATTTGTACACTTGTCTTAATTTCATTGGTTAATTTACAAATGTGTTAGTGCATTTGTGAACATGTATTGGTGCATTTGTGTTAATTTATTTGGTTGGTATTTTACATGTATTGGTTCTTTTAACTTATGTTGTCCCTTGTAGTGCTTCATCCCTTGTTGCTCATTTTAATTTCCCTTATCTCTCTCTCCTCAACCACTGCACTTTGTTTTCCGTTCCCCTCTTCCCCTCTATTTCCTTTATAAGGCACAAGTCTGCTATCTATTTTTCAACACTCCTCTTCCTGATGATGGATCATTGAGTATGATCCGAAATGTTGATTCAAAAACATACACAGTGGAATCCAGAAGCACATGCAAACTTATTATCATGGACTGTGGAAAACTCATGCCTTCTATGTATTGGTTCTTTTTAAAAATTTAATTGGCGGGTCAAGTGATTAAAAACATAGCGGTTATTGGGGCGTGGACGGCAACTGGCCCCTCTCCCTTAATGTAGTTGGAAATTTTCTATACATTTGTGTCGTCTAGAGCATATCCAACTACATTTTATTATAGATTTTTGAACGAGAAAATGAATGGCTAAGATTAACTTGATCAAATTTAAAAAGTTGGGACTTGATTTAGAGTTAACTTCTTTGATTGATTAGTTTTCTGATTTGATTGATGAGTTAACTGATTTGACAAAATAATGACATGTGATGACATGGAATAGAATATGGGTGAGGATAATTAGCATATCATTTTTTTATTTTGATTAATTGTGTGCAGGCATGGATTAACTAGGAATTAATTAACTAATTAATAATGATTAATAAATTAATTAATTATATGGTGATGTTAGGAGGATTTAAATGAAATTAACGACAAGGTCTAATTAATGAATGTGTGAAACCAAAATTTGCATTTACATCTCTAAACAAATCATTAAATCATTTAATTTATTTTATTAAAATTACTCTAGAAAATACAATTTAATTTGGTAAAATAACTTAAATTCAAATTTTTTTGTGAGGATCTTGCATCTTTGTCTTTCTTTTCGTATCATTATTATTCCATAAAAGAGAGATTAATAACTCCAATTCAAACAAAATATACAATATGTATGAAATTTGCTTCGTACATCAAGTAGGCAAAAGGGAAAAAATTGTGAACGTCTGCATTGCATGCAGGCAAACACAATAAAAAAAACCCCTTCACTTTATTTTAATTAATAATAGTATAACTATAACTATATAAAACTACAACCTAGGTACGAGTTTCATTTGGCACAAGAAGTGGTGTGATGTCCCACACAAATGCGTCCGAGGTGTCCAAGGGAAGAAATTTAAGCGGTTGGTTTTTACCCATATACTTTATCGCCTTACCCTCTTTTGGAGCGGCGCTATAAGTCTGAAGTGACCACCGACAACAGCCTGTTTAGTCCACCAATATACCCTTCTAGTCTTGTTATCACCTGTAGCATAAGCAATCGATGACAGTAGATTATATCTCATATCCTACAGTATTAAAGCATATACTACTCATAATAATAATCTATTCTCACCGCCTCCCCGTCTGGCTGCATGAAACCGCCAGTTAGACATTTTTTATATGCGTACGCGTCCTTGCGTGCTCCATCCGAAATTTCATACCATTTCTGTTAAGCAAGCACTGAGTAATGTCTAATTATTTCTCTCCAAATTAAACAATACATTAGTTGTGCAAAATACAACATCCATTTAAAAACTAACCTGATTTATTGTCCCAAATTTCTCCTGGGCATAAACAATTTCATCGTTCGCTAATTTATCTACATCCACATTCTGGTCCCGGTCTAGTACGCTTGTGATCACAAACTATTGTTTTGGCCATCGGCTTTTGTTGGATTTCTACACAAGTAAAGAAAATTAAAGAATTTTCAACTCATTTGAACAATACAAATAAATTATAGAAAAACAACTATACTCTACAAACCAAATTTCCTTCCTTCCAAAGCGCAAATGGAAATGGTGTTGGCTGGATGCAAGGAGGTGGAAGTAGGTATGGCTTTATAGAACAAGGAGAGGAGAGCATTATCTATGCGTCATTCAATTCAACTACTAATACAGCTACATTGTTTAATTTACTAAAACACTATAACTCACTAGAAATTACAGCACATGCATAGCGGTACACAACCAATGAATACAAGGAATTCAATATTTTCGGTGGGAATTAATTAAATTAAGATAATTAACTAATTAAAAATAAATAATTATTTATTTGATGCTTGAAATTTATTTTATTTAATTATCTAATTTTGTATAATTCTTTATTTGATGCTTGAAATTCTCATTAATTTTATTGTTGGGAAACAATAGTTAACATACTACCACTGAACCTCAGTCACTCCACAACACCTGTTGGAGTATTAATTTCTCCCACCACATTTAGTTGTTGTATTTGTCATTGTAATTAAATGAAAAAGCTAAAATTAGAAAACTGTTGCCTTACCCTCGTTTGGAGCGGCGCCTACAAGTTTTGAAGTGACCACTGGCAATAGCCTATTTAGTCCACCAATATTCAGGGGGTCCTACTATTACTTTCACCTATAGCATAAGCAATAGATTATATCTCATACCCTACAGTATTAAACCTCTCATGCCTCTCTGCAAACTCACTCACCAAACCTCAACTTAGACAATAGAGACTTTTTCTTTGAATCAATGGGCTTATTCTCATAACCATTCAATGTAATTCTTTTCTTTTGCATCCTATTTTCTCTTTCCATCAGGCTGCCAAAACCCAAACACCACATTCTTCCTTCCAGTTTTTGTCTCTATCTATAGGGCGCTGTCCTTTTCTATCCAAACACCTCCCTTTTATATAGTTTTGTATGCTTTTCAGAATGTTTGCTTGGCGTTCCATTCAATTTGTTGTGTCTGTGGTGCTTCAATTCTTCCATCTAGCCACTTGGTCCTTCTCTGTCAAACACACTCGAGCATCTTCATATCTCGTCTCTTTTCAATCTCTATATATCTTTTCTAAAGAAAGATGGTAAAAACTTTATTCATCAAAGATAACAGTACAAAGCAAAGAAGCACCATGAGACCCCGAAAGGCCAAAATACACCAAACAAGAAATCAAAGACTGTTCATACAACATTGCATATCCTCAGCAACCAACTCCTCCAATTCCTAGGCAAGATCCCCATGTAAGCCGTCCCAATCATCCACCCAACCAGGTCTCTTTCTTCTCAGAACCCCATTTGGCCAATCCATCAGCCACCTTATTCCATTCCCAAGGGATATGAGAAAAGGTGATACAATCAAGGATCTCTCCTAGACTGATGATCTACCTAACCATCACCGCAAGCTGCCAACTCACATCATCAAAGTGCCCACCTATTTATTAAGTCAATCACCGCCTGAGAATCTGACTCACAAATAATCCTTGTCCAACCAAGGGCATAAGCCCTTTTCAAATCTAAAAGAATAGCCAGAGCCTCCATAAGGTTCTTGGATTGTCGCCCCTTGTATTCAGAAAAAAAAGAAAACCACCACCCTAGAACTATCTTTGCCCACCCCCCCAACACCAGCATGCCCAGGATTGCCCCTAGCAGACCCATCCGTGTTGATTTTCAAAACTCCATTAAGAGGAGGCAGCCAATGTCCCTCCTATTAACCTTCCCTCTAGAACACCTCCTATGCCCATTCTTAGGCAGGTTCCAGATCCACCAATAGAATTTCCTAGATTGCGGATCACCCCAGCATCTCCAGGATCCACGATTGAGATGAATAGATGCTATAAGTTCATCGCAATTGTTCCTAATGTGCTGATCCACTCTACTCCCAACATAATATCTACTACTCCATGGGAATGGCAAACATTAGATAATCAAGTTGATATTCTCCATCATTAATTTAATGCTATGGCATTTTCCTAAACAACTGATAGTACCACCATCTACAATTTGAACATAATTTTCTAGAGCATAAAATATAAAACAATTCAAATGAGTTTCTAATTTCTTATTGATGAATTTATGAGTGCCTCTTGAGTCTATCAATGTTATTACTCTCTCTTTCTTCAAGAATCCCACCACCTTGAGAGTTTGTGGGGCACTAACTCTAGCCGAGGCATGAATAGAAATGATAGGTTGAGTATCTCTAAACTCCTCATCTAACTCATTGGCACTCTCTACTTTTGGTTCCTTCTCCTCTTCTTCCTCACTCGCCCCTTCCACATAGAATAATTTCTTTTCAGTGCATTTATGTCCCTAGCTATACTTGCTGTCATAGTTAAAACATAATCCTTTTTCTCTCTTCTCTTCAATTTGTTGTGGCATAAATCTAGTAGGCTAAAGAAGTGAATATGTAGGAGTGATTTTATCTCTGATGTTTACAAAACCTTGCCTTTTATTAACCATAATTTTTTTCTCTACTTTCATTTCTATAATAATCACTTGAGAGATATGGACCAAACATGTCTACCTCATATTTGATATGATCTTTTCAACCTCCTAGGAATAACTCCAACAAAATTTTCTATTGTTACATTCTCCACTCTTAAAGACAAAATGTGAAATTGATGAATATAATCCTTTATAGGTACTTGTTTTCTTTAATTTGGAAATCTAGTGGAACTAGCTCTCCATAATGTTGTCACCATAATGTGTAGTGAGTTCCTCCTTGAAAATAGGCCAAGTGCCCACACATCCCTTCTTTTTCATTTCTTCACATAGCCATCAATACTGTGCAAGATCATGGGGGTCCAAAAAGTGGCGATGTCATGACCATAATTTCGTCATTGTGGTAGACGACTTTTTTAATCCAAATTTGATGAAACGAAAAAGGTTTATTGAAAAAATTGTCAACTTTCCACCAATATAAGATATGTCTTATTTAGAATATAATAGATCATTATTATTGATTTTGTACATACATTACGACTAAAGTCCTAATTGATAGGTTGATTGGAAAACTTCTATAATTTTCAAACTATTCACATTTTTTGAGTCTAAAAGATGCTTCACATACTATAGGATAAAAAAAGTTGAATTTCATAAAATTTTGACCAAGTTATGGTGGTTAGACAAACAAGTTTTAATAATTTTGAAATGTTTTAATAAAAAAACATAACTAATTATTTACTTGCAAGAAAATTACAAAAAAAATGTGGCACATCCGAGCATGTGTCCTCTACTTATATTAAAAGTTTCAGGATAAAATATTATTTTTCTCTTGTACTTAGGTTGGTCAGACATACTCCTTCTTTCTATCTTTTTCTTGAAAATCTAGTACTATTGCATTGAAATTTCAAATTTTTACAAAATAGATTTACTTTTTTCCAAAAAGGGACTAGTATCCTAGAAATCACATTCAATTTGCTACAAATTTTGTTTTTACATATTTTTTAAATTATGTTAATAACCTATTCAAATTTTTATGTCAAGTTGCCTAACTCTATTTTTTTCTAAATTTTCATTGCCACTTAGGGGCCTAGTTTAGACGCAGATGATCCTACATTGCATGAATTGGTTTGGTTCCAAATATAAGGATGTTATGGCCACCTTATGTTGACAATGAACATGGTGAATATCAAAAAAATTTCTATTTGCCATAGCCAATTGGTAGGATCTTGACCATCAAATTTTCACATGTCCATCCTTGATATGAAGTGCCTAGCCATAGAATGATTACAGTGTTGATCCAACTTGAGATATATTTCAAACCCCAAGAATCATGTCCCTTAGAAGAATCTTCTCCCTTCCAGTTCTGATTATGTGAATTTTCTCCCTTATCATTCACACCATTCATAAGAGAATTCATTTTCCTAGACATTTCACTAGTTTCAATCTTCGTAGATGAAATATCATGCTTCACCTTGCTGATTTCCTCATGCACATAATTAGTATAACTATCCTTACTTTCTATTATAGGATTCCCTAATGAAAAAGAAGACAAAAAACAAGCACAAAAGATTGCAAATAATACAAAGCATGAAAACGTATAACAATAGCCAAGAAGAAAATATATATAGGTGACGATGAGTGAGGAGGTTGAGTTGACTTCAACAATCCACTCACAAAGTGGCAAAAGAGTGTGAACACGTAGCTTGGAGAGTTGTGTTGAACTCTCCAAGTCGACACCTAGCCATCTTAGGTGGCTTAAAACCATGTGCTAATTATATTACTTACAATAAGTAATATATAATAAATTTTAGCACTAACACTACCCCTTAAGCATAGCTTAGGTGGGTACAAGAAGAGATGGGTCCTCACTACTAGGCAAGGTGAGGCACCCATGTACAAAGTAATATCTCATGAAGTGGAGAAAGGTAGAAAACCCTGTGGGAAAAACTACCCTCCAAAAGGGAGAAAAGATGCATGAAAATTATACAAATGAAGCAGTACTACTTCTTTCACTAAGTACAATATATGTTTCCCTCAATAAGAGAAAATGATAGAAGATCTATGAGACCCACCATAATACATGTCCTACTATACTGAGGCTAGATAGTCGACAAAGGATGTAGATGTAGATTCAAGAATGCCGAACAATGTTCCTTCCCTTGGGAAGAAATGAAATCAACTGAAGATCCAAGATATCTTCGCATGTTGGAAGATGTATGTATGATCTTGAATCATGATGAAGCTGATCCAAGGATGATGATGCCCATTCTGATGTCTTCATAAAGTGTTTTCTTAGCGATGCCGAAGGATGCGATAATCAAATCAGGTGCACGCCTAATAGATGAAGATGATGACAATCCAAAATCATGTGTAGATGTATGTAGAGCATGAATATTTGAAGAGGATAATGTTGATACAGCTTCATCAAAACTGTCATTGAAGAGAAGACTGATGTCCTCAATGTGTGTTTCTAATTCAGTAATGTAGGACTCTACAAATAGACAAGCAATTTTAGGTTAAAATCTGTCACAATTATCAATGCTAGGAAGACTGATATATGTATCTTGCTGTAAAGAAGTGTTGGAAGATTTCAAATAAGAGACTCTGAAATCTAATGAAGGAATAAGATATGGTAGAGGAATGATGATTTCATTTATGTCAATTGGACATTCTGTATATGTATCATGATGTGGGCTGTGTGTTGTGATCATAACAGGATCATGCGGGAAGGGAGAAATGCTTGAGTCTCCATGTATATCCCAAATTTTGATCCATAAGGCATGTGGACATTCAATATCCATGATGGCATACAAAGTGGCATTAGGTATATGTAAGATGATTAATCCACAAATATGATCACGATTATTGAGCCACTTATCCTTCTGAGATGGTTTACCTAGCTTAGGGATATGTCCATACAAATATGACATGAGATTATGGTACCTGAGGTGTTTCAGAATTCCAACACACCAGGTCTTATAATTACCCTTGTTTAGGTTGATTACAGAAGAGTGGGTATCAAATCCTATGATTACAAATAGGTTAATTCCTTTAGACCAAGAAAATCAACACATTTAGGCAACCTACCTGATTCAATATTTTAGATACACTAGTGTTGGCACTTTGTAACTTAGTTTTTTTTTACTATGTAAATAGGTCTAATGCATGGGAAATGAAAAACATTTACTTTTACAAAACATGGTACTGAATTTGGAGCTACTGATCAAAAGTTATTACATAATCATTTTTCTCGTAAATGGTCTAATTTAATACACTTGCACTAAAAAATAGAAGAAAATACCCTCTAGCAAGATGAGCCTAGCTGTCCAACCACTCGTTGGAGTTGGAAAAGATTGAATAATACAATGGTTTTCATTCTTGAGGGGGAATTGGCCTCTAGCCAACCAGGACCTCACCCTTCGTCTGCAACCAATGAAGATACAAGGGTTTATTAAACCATTAATCCTACAAAGGCAATTTTCCCCAAAGATTGAAGAACGCTCTAAATTTGGTACTTGATTTTAGTGCATTAGACAATTATATTAAAAAAGACTGCATATTTTAACAGTAAAGAGATTCACAAAGCCTAATATATGATAAAAAAAACTCCCAATCCAAGAAAGGGGAAAATTAGGGTTGAAAAATCCCAAAATGATGAATTTTTACAGGAATGTAGGGGTGGCCAAGGTTGCAAGGCTGTGCCAAATCTCTCTGTGAGGGTGTGTGTGGACTCCAGATTGTGTAAAGGTGCCTGTAGAAGCTATCACAAGACAGAAAAAACCCTTTGTTGTGCGTGCCTCCCTAGTTTTCAAGTTGAAAGCCTGTGTTGGGCGCTTCTGTGCATATGAGGGCATCTGTCTCTAAGGTAAATGGTTTCTCTATGTTTTGGCCTGAATTTGGTGAGCGTCATGCATAGACACAGGTGAATTAGGAGCAAACATGGGGGAACCACCAAGGTCAAACATGTATCAAACAAGGGGTGAACAAAAATGAATCTAAGCAATTACCGCCTGTCACCAACATTCCCCTACTCTGATACCATATAGGATTCCCTAATCAACAAGAAGACCGAAAAGAAACACAGAAGATTGCAAATAATACAAAGCATTAAAATGTATGTAAAACTACTAAATCCACCATATCTACTATGTATAACAACCAAAATGTAAATACATATAGGTGAGGATGAGTGAGGAGGTTGAGTCGACTTCAACACTCCACTCACCAAGCAGCAAAAGAGTGTCGACACATAGCTTGGAGAGTTGTGTTGAACTCCCCAAGTCAACACCTAGCCACCTAAGGTGGCTTGAATCCTTGTGCTAATTATATTACGTAAAATAATTAATATACAATAAAGTTTAGCAATGACATCTATATCCTTGTTGTCTAGAGATTTTCTAGGTGTGGTAGGATTCTTTTTGCCTCTTGTGGTTGACTCGACCATGATGGGAGAATTTTTTTTTTGAATAAATTACACAAAATAAATCCAATTAATATAATTTTTTTGTTGTAAATTATCAAGTCCTAGATCTCACTTCCAAAAAAAAATCTCCATAAAATTCATTAATTTGTAGTCTTGAGAGTGAAATTGATGGAAACCTTAATTTTGCAACAAATTTTTCAAATATGATACAAGTAACCTCAAATATGGATTATAGTAGCTTCAATGTGACCTTAAAAATCCCACTAAAAATCTTGATAATATTTTCCAAAATGAGAGAGATATGCAGTTCCCAAAATTACCTCTAAAATAATAAAAAATGCCTTGTTTTTTTCTTGCAAGGTGCCAAGATCATGCTATGATACCATGTTTAGTTAAACAAACTGCATAATTGAGAAATAAAGTAGGAAATATACTATAAATACTTGATAATAATATGCCACTTCAAGGGACCAACCTCCAAAAGTCTCCAATGAAGAACATAATTTGTAATGATCATAATGAGTAACCTCTAACTCCTATATATATTTTACTCAAGCCTTGGATATCACCTAGGCGAACGTAGATACCATAATATATGATCTAAACTGACCAAATACCTATATAGGTTTATATTAATGATTATATAGATTAATTAAGAGTTAAGGTAGCCACAAGCCAACTACTCATAACCCTATTCCAATGTAAGATTAAGGGCATAGCAGCATTGGACCACATAAATCAATGTGCAAAGATTCTAATGGTGCCCTTTCTTTATAAGATCATGATATTGGAAAACTTTCCCTATGTTGATTTGGTAAGATACAACTCTCACAGGAACTAGAAAAAAATATCTCCAAAAAATTCATTAGTTTGCAGTCTTGAGAGTGAAATTGATGGAAACCCTAATTTTGCAATAAATTTTTCAAATATGATACAAGTAACCTCAAATATGGATTATAGTAGCTTCAATATGACCTTAAAAATCCCACTAAAAATCTTGATAATATTTTCCAAAATGAGAGAGATATGTAGTTCCCAAAATTACTTCTAAAATTAAAAAAATGCCTTGTTTTTTCCTTCAAGGTTTCAAGATCATGCTATGATACCACGTTTAGTTAAACAAATTGCATAATTGAGAAATAAAGTAGGAGATATACTATAAATACTTGATAATAATATGCCACTTCAAGGAACCAACCTCCAAAAGTCTCCAATGAAGAACATAATTTGTAATGATCATAATGAGTAACCTCTAACTCCTATATATATTTTACTCAAGCCTTGGATATCACCTAGGCTAACTTAGATACCACAATATATCATCTAAACTGACCTAAATACCTATATAGGTTTATATTAATGATTATATAGATTAATTAAGAGTTAAGGTAGCCACAAGCCAACTACTCATAACCTTATACGAATGTAAGATTAAGGGCATAGTAGAATTGGACCACATAAATCAATGTGCAAAGATACTAATGGTGCCCTTTCTATATAAGATAATCATATTGGAAAACTTTCCCTATGTTGATCTGGTAAGATAAAACTCTCACGTGAACTAGCTGGCTCATCAATTGGTGGTAATCCTCTTACCATCTCATTCTTTTGCAATAAGATCAATCCTATAAAATGAAGGTTTCCATACCTTAAATTTCATATCCATGTCTGATCTAAATAATTTGCGTTGAAATTTTCTTTGAGCTTTCCCTGAAAAAAAGGATCTCTTCATCTACCCTTTTCACTACCATGACAATATTTACTTATTCGTATAAATGCTTCATGTTATTATGGTACCATTTGGATGACCTTATCATGAAAATATCTTAACTAATAACAAATCTTGTTATGGTTTTCATGTCAATAATTCACTGACAAAGGCTCAAAGAACCAGACCCACATCGACAGTAATCCACATAGGGAAGCATCAAGGCATACAGGCTGATTGATTTTGGTCTATGAAGTTTACCCACAAAGGATGATCGTATTGTGAATTTGATCCACAAAGGTCAAATGTACTATGAAGGTCAATCAATCCCAGACCATGGAGACCGACCGTTGTCTCAAAAATTTCCCAAGTTGTGGAAGGGAGATTTAAGACCAAGGTCGATTCACCAAGGGCAATTGAAGGCTAATCTGGCAAGGGCCAGACCATAAATTTTTAGGTGACAAGAGGGTTGATCTAGGCCCAAATAGAGGGCAGTCCATTTGGCCACATAGTTGAGATTGCACTAGGGTTGTCTCACCTACACAAAAGGGGAAGGAGGTGCATGAAGAGGCCATTAGAATCTTGGAATGACTTGTGCAAAGAAGATGTGGAATATTCCAAAAAGGCACCTAAAACAACCTAAAAAAACCTTATTATTGCTCTTGTTCACCCTAAAATGGCTTGTAGAAACCCCATTGGTGTCCTTGTTTGTTGACGTCAACATCTCCCACATTCTCCCCAATTTAATTTTACAAAGGAAAATTTTTTATTTTGTAATTTAATTGGGGGCTTGTTTATGCACATGCACTCAACTTATAAAGGGCCCTTTTATGTATCATTCTTGGGGGGATTATACATGCATTTTGTAATCAATGAACTCACATAAAGTTTTAAATTTACTAAGGGAGTAATCTATCTATGTTAATAATGGGTATAATAAATCATTCCTCTGTCATTACTTTGGAAGAAGGAAACTACAAGTCCTGGTGCAATAGAATCATAAAGCATTGTCGATGGATTCATCTATTGCCACATTTATACATGGACTTATTCCTGAACCAAGTATATATTGGTAGAAATTTACATGGATAAATAGAACTTTTCATGTCTTATGATTAATTGGTTTAAGTGTTGGGGACCATACATCGTTGCCTCTATCAAACACTAAGTTCCCTCGCACTCTCTAGACCACACTATGGGAAATGTATGGAGATTTCAATGAACCTCCATTCCCAGATGATCGCGTTATAGACATACATCTTCCCCTTGATGATGCTGAGAATTATTTGTATGATGATGATACTGAATAGGAATATGCTTATTGGAGAAGTCTTGAATGTGATGATGACACAGAGACATCTCCTCTTGCTTCTCCTCTTCGTACACCTCTAGCATTGGTAGCTATTATGCCACCTCCACCTACCACTTTGATAGAGATTTTGGCTTCTTCACATGTTACTTCAGATTCACTCTAGTAGGTTCACACTTGTCCTCTCAATCAATGAGGTATCATCTTATTAGACATCCATTATTTCTTTGTATAATCTCTCATTCTCAATCTTGATGACAACATTGAGGATCCTGCCCTTCTCTTTGATGGCAATTCTTTTGTCCTTACACTTGTTGCTACTACAAAGTTCATTGAGGCTTCACTAAGGGCTTCTAGAGATTCTTTGTAGGAGGACATCTCGTGGGATTTGTATTGTAGCCACATGGCATGCATTGATATTCCACATCCATACATCGCTTCTTCGGATACCAATGGTCTTCATTAATTTGTACATGATTTTGAGAGGTCATTTATTTTAGTTAGGCCAAGGACTCCTGATTTGATAGTGATTCATTTTGACATCAGCATGAAGATATTTGAGCAATGTTGTAAGATAGGGTGCATCATGAGACTTCCCACCTCACCTTGCTTCTTTGGGTTGGAGTTACTTCAACATTCACCATTGGAGTTGTTTCTTCCTAAGGGGAGAAATGTCATTCCCACAAATGGATCATTTTGAAGATTCATACACGGGCATCCTCTTTTGGCATAGGGGCTACTTCATTGTGGGGGGCTACATAGTGTCTTTCTCTCTTGTATGGGAGTTCATTCTCTCTCTCTCTCCTTTGAGGGGTTCTTGTGGTATTAGTGGTTTAGCCACAATCAAATATCTCTTTCTACATCATCTTAGTTAGTATGACATGGTTTCAGGCTTGGTGCAGAGTTATTATCTTTGTGGGGAGATTTCTAGTCATCTTAATTTTTCTTTTCTCTTTTTTGGAGGGAAGTTTATTCCTACCGGGTTTTCTTTCTTTCTCAACTTTATGAGAGATTGCATTGTAATTAGGTACCTCATTGGGCCCTATTGTCGGGACCCATTTTTTTGTACCCACAAAAGCTATCATTAAGGGGGTATTAGTGTAGGATATTATTGGAATGTTCCTATGGATGTACTTCACATGGATTACTCCTATATTTTGGCTTAATCTTTCTTAGGTGTGTTTTTTCACATAGAGTTGTATGGAGTTCACATGCCACCAGTTTTAGTTAGTGAAGTTACATTCCTATTCTTAGGCTCCTTCACCACTACTATAGGTGCAAGTTGCACTTGTCTTGGACTATATATGTACATCAATATTTTGAGTTAATTAATTAATTCATATATTTCTTTCATATCTTGTTTGTATTGCATAATCTTATTTTTCATAACTTGCAGAGGCATGCATTTTTTAATCTTTTGTGGCTCCACTGGTACTAACATTCTATCTAGTTGTTCTGGGAGCTCTGAGACAGATCTTTAGACTTCAATCACAACTAATAACATCAAATTTACTAGGTAGGCTTCAAATAATATTTTATACAATATTTTGATTAATATTCTCATCTTCATGTGATTTAGTTTCATTAACAATATTCGCTAATTGACTTGAAAATTGGTCTATAGACTCTAAGTCCTTCATTTACAAAATTTTAAAACTTCTCCTAAGAGACTATAATTTAATCTCTTTTACATTAGTTGTTCCCTAATATGTAATTTATAGAATCCATCATGCCCTCTTAGATGTAGTTATGCCCTCTTAGATGTAGTTATTGTTGCAACCCATAGAGAGATAGAGTCATCCATTGCTTGTTGAATTTAAAATAGGACTTTTGCATCCTTTGATTTATTTTCCCTAAGATTAGAGTTTTGTGCTCTAGTCAAATCTTGATAGGCCGCCCGATCTAGAGGTTCTACAAAACTATTTTTGACTTTATCCCAAACTTCTTGTGAATAGATTAAAATCTTCATTTTAATAAACTAGAAATTATAGTTCTTACCCATCAAAATGGGAACTTGGGGCTATGTGAGATTGTTTCTCAATGCCATGCTTGTGATCTAATATACTTCAATGAATTGACTCTGAAAAATTGATTATAGTGATTGATTTCAGTAGCTTTATTTGTCTTCACTCACTTTGGCTACAATCTCCTTGCTCTGCCATCAATAATTATTTTAAAAATATTAGATTGGGGACAAAAGATTCTTTAGATCTATAATTATCTCATTATTGGTGACTTCAAACTCCCTTGGAAGAGACAAAACCCTTTTGCCTATGATTTTCTTTTTGTAGCGACTTTACTTTTGAACATGGTGATTACTTTATGTGAATTGGTCATTTGGTGTGAACTATAATCAAATAGCTCAATCTTCCTTTGGTATCGTGAGGAAGGTATGGAATATGAAAATGTGGTTGGATTTTGAAACATGAATTGGACATAAGGATCTTGTTCTAAACTAATGCTTCACTTGTTGAACATATCGTGAGGATATTCACAAAACAAATGTTAACTTGGATTAGCATGATAACTAGACTTAAGATAATCACTAGATAAAGGTTTGGAAGTGGTATGATAGCTAGTGTTAGGATTTTGAATGTAAGGATCTTTCATGAGTGTGACAAGCTTATGATCAATCATCTTATCATCAAATCTATCATTGTTGAGATATTAATCATGATCCACAAGACTATCATCATCATCATCATCATCATCATCAGGATAGTATAGAAGACTCTCATTATCATCATTGACAAGTTGAGGACCACTTTTGATTATGATTTTAGGCTTGACATTCTCTTTACTGATAGTTTTAGGACTAGGAGTTTTGATTTGCATGATAAATTTTTTAAACCAAGGATCTCTAATGTGCATTATGGAGGATTGCAAAGGTATTTCAGATGCGACAAGGAGCTAGGATGGATTTGGACTTGGTAGAATTGATATGAGATTAAGATGGACTCCGCACAAGATGTATGTAAAATGGTGACTTGGATTGTGAGATTTGGGAAGATTTCAAATTTTTTAGTGAAGGGTTCAGTCATGGTCTATACAAAGTTTGATGATTGGGTTCAACTATAAGCCTACGATTAGGATGTATGCAAGGATTTGTTCGCAAAAATTTGACTGAAAGTGACTTGATAACAAACAACAATACACAATGGTTGACTGACACTTTAAGGTGATAGAAGGCTTATTTACTTTTACTAGTTTCACACAGAGAAAACATGCTAATCACTTGATTACAAAACCTAAATTGTTCAAGTAGGTGTGACATATCTAGTGGATCTCACGAAATGGTCGTGGGTCAAGCCCAAATCAAAATAGAGAATATATTTCCACTCCCATTAATACCATAATTATATAGCTTGGATAGATAGGGAATATATGGTCCTGGACCACCATACAACCCTTACCTTGGAGACTTTCGTCCTACCCAAAGTAGCCCCTATCTCAAGTATAATGGTACGTGTGAGCATCCTCCCCTCTTACTGCAGTGGTGCACCACAAGATATGATGACTGATGGTCTTAATCTAGGTTTGAAAAGGTTTCTAAGGAGTTTCTAAGGAGTCCCCTATATACACAAAGCACGTGGGTCTCAAACTGTGAATAGGATTCAACAGGGACTAGCCACAAACATCACCAAACCAAGTCTTGGCAGACCGATGGTCTCGGGGACCACTTTGGACTTATCAGGTTTATCGTTAAGGTATAGCTTTCACTCTGCCTCCTTTATATACCCCTCTAGAATACGTGGTTGAGGCCATCCCTACCCTATCAAGCCTCCTAAAGGGAAGGAATATTATTCACTTTTGATCTCCAAGATAGTGCAAAATGCAAGGAGAGAGAATATGTGACATAATGTCCCGGGATTGAACAAATAACAAAGAGGAAAATGATGGATTTTTGATCCCCAAGATCACTCAAGAGTGCGAGGGGAGAGTATACATCCAATAAAGATCCTGAAGACAAAGCAAATAAGTTCTTTCCAAACTACTTTAATTTAGTGCAACTAAACTAGTGGAGAAAATTTCAAGTCTTTGACGGTGCTGCTGCTGAGAATAATTAGTAGTTTTGCAAAATTGTATGTCTTGGACAATGTAAGGCTACAAGAAAATTCTTACTACAAAACAATAAATCCTACAAAACAAACCAAACAAAACATTAAATGCAAAGTGAAAAGTTATGGTTGTTTAATATTTTGAAATACATGTCTGATTTTCAGAGGAATATGCCTACAAATTTGAGTTGATTCTGACAAAGTGGCTTGTGTCACTGTTCAACTCTCTGAGTTGCCTTTCAAATGCCTACGAAATTGTAAACATCTAATGAAAATTGAGAAAGTTATGCTAATTTGAACAAAACAGCGTCCAAGGGATAAAAATGGGCACTCTGGCCACTGACGGGTTGCACGAGATTTGTTCACACGTGGCAATTTGTCAAGCTGATGGTTGGGACCCAACTGGTCACATGCAAATGGTTTTTTTGGCACTTAATTGTGGCGGAAAACGTTACATATGGCGATTATTACACCGTTAGCAGTTTCACCTCGACTGAGCACATGCAAAGTGTTAATCCTTGGTGGTTAAGGAGAAACGTAATAATTTTAACCAGAAGTTATAAGTAAGAATTCCATTGGTGGCAATCTAGGAATAATAAACAATTAATGGTTTTAGATAGTAATCAGGTGAATACTAACAATCAACGTTTATATATTTTAAACCACGGTTAATGATAAAGAGCTAACCGTCGATGATTAACAATGATTAGTGACCACCTATATAGACCTCATGACCATAAAGATTAGCAAACAATGCACATACCTCACACACGAGCCACAATCAGAAATTATATTAAGAACAGTGCTTAGGGTTAAAAACTCACAATCTTAACAACTTCTTTAACCGTTAATTAAGATATTACAAGAAACAGTTAATAGAACAGCAAGGCAGGTAGATCTAAAAAACTTAAGACTTCTAGGTACAATTAAAATCGGGCTATAGCTGACCACTCATGAGATCTTGAAAACATGCAACAAATGAAATAACAATTTTTCAATTGTGTATCTCAAACTTGTATGAAAGGTAATTCTAATGAGAACCATATATAAGATAACCGTAACCTTCTGTTTTAGGTCAGACACCAAGTAGGAAACGGGTACATTCCATCGTCATCTCTGAAAATATTATGGAATATATGAATCATTGTATTGTGACTCAGTACATTTATCAATTCTTGGTCCTAAAAAGGAGCATTGCAGTTCAAAAAAAACGCCGCTAAAAGCTTATACTAGCACTTGCACCCATAGGACGTTCAAGGAATACATCGATTGGAACAACCAACGAGTTCAGAAAAATTTCCAGTATGAATTTTCTTCTTTATAGCATGTGACAACTTTCCCTAGAACTGTAATGCTCACATATAAACAAACAAGTTCAGAAAATTTTCCAGCGTGGATTGTTCTTTTCTTTACAACACGAGATAATTTTCCCAAGAACTATAATGCTCACATATAAAAGCCTATCGTCTAATAATAAACCTCCATCGCCCCTGCAAAAAGATGGATCAAACAATAATCTTGCAGGTAAAAGTTATGGATGAAAGAAGTAGCAGATAAAACAACCCTCTACCCAATGGACGTTACGCAATGCTGAACCTGCGAAAAACACAGATCAAATAATGATCTTGCAGATAAAAGCGATAGATGAAAGAAGCAATAGATAGAAGATTTTAACTAGACAACACAACCCTTTTCCTGCTGACAATTCTAAAACTAGTGAATTCGTACGCTGCACAGAGGATCAAAAATTAAGAAACCAGTGTGGAATAATACGAAAAAAACCAATGGACAATGATTCCAGAAAATCTAGTGGATACAAGCATATGACAAACCAGCAAACAAGACTTTAACCGTACAGTACAACCGTACAACTGTTTAAGGGGCCAAAAGGGCTGGGCTTAAACAGCACACTCTAAGCTTTGACTGCTTAGGTGTCATGTGGGCACCTCTCCTTTTGCAAACGTCCATCTCCGTCCCCAAACCGTCGCCGACAATGCCTAATTCAAATTCTCTTCCCGCGCAGTAAGTTTGGTGGATAGCGGTAAAGTGTTTGATTGCAAACAAAAAAAGAGCGAGTCTCATGGAAGATAGGTCTCCAACCCGTGATCAATTAAAAGTTTAATGATTCAATGACTTTGCCTGATTCACCTATTGAGGAGATGGGAGTTTTGGAGCAGGCTATATGCATTTGTGAAAGCAAGGAGGACAGAGGAATTTTATCAGCTAAGGGAGAGGGGCCAGTAGCCGCCCACTCTAACTTCGTGCATGTCAGGGACATAGCTAGACATATCAAATTTCGACAATTTTTTTTTGGGTTTTTCCATATATGACAGAAGAGCTTAAAGCTATTCTTTCGGCTTCTGGGCACTTACAGGGAAAGACACGTTATGTGCACAAAATGGTCATTTCAACATGTCGCCCCATACATCTGCATTGATGTGCCAGTGACCGCTCACCATCACATTTGTACACTTGTCTTAATTTCATTGGTTAATTTACAAATGTGTTAGTGCATTTGTGAACATGTATTGGTGCATTTGTGTTAATTTATTTGGTTGGTATTTTACATGTATTGGTTCTTTTAACTTATGTTGTCCCTTGTAGTGCTTCATCCCTTGTTGCTCATTTTAATTTCCCTTATCTCTCTCTCCTCAACCACTGCACTTTGTTTTCCGTTCCCCTCTTCCCCTCTATTTCCTTTATAAGGCACAAGTCTGCTATCTATTTTTCAACACTCCTCTTCCTGATGATGGATCATTGAGTATGATCCGAAATGTTGATTCAAAAACATACACAGTGGAATCCAGAAGCACATGCAAACTTATTATCATGGACTGTAGAAAACTCATGCCTTCTATGTATTGGTTCTTTTTAAAAATTTAATTGGCGGGTCAAGTGATTAAAAACATAGCGGTTATTGGGGCGTGGACGGCAACTGGCCCCTCTCCCTTAATGTAGTTGGAAATTTTCTATACATTTGTGTCGTCTAGAGCATATCCAACTACATTTTATTATAGATTTTTGAACGAGAAAATGAATGGCTAAGATTAACTTGATCAAATTTAAAAAGTTGGGACTTGATTTAGAGTTAACTTCTTTGATTGATTAGTTTTCCGATTTGATTGATGAGTTAACTGATTTGACAAAATAATGACATGTGATGACATGGAATAGAATATGGGTGAGGATAATTAGCATATCATTTTTTTATTTTGATTAATTGTGTGCAGGCATGGATTAACTAGGAATTAATTAACTAATTAATAATGATTAATAAATTAATTAATTATATGGTGATGTTAGGAGGATTTAAATGAAATTAACGACAAGGTCTAATTAATGAATGTGTGAAACCAAAATTTGCATTTACATCTCTAAACAAATCATTAAATCATTTAATTTATTTTATTAAAATTACTCTAGAAAATACAATTTAATTTGGTAAAATAACTTAAATTCAAATTTTTTTGTGAGGATCTTGCATCTTTGTCTTTCTTTTCGTATCATTATTATTCCATAAAAGAGAGATTAATAACTCCAATTCAAACAAAATATACAATATGTATGAAATTTGCTTCGTACATCAAGTAGGCAAAAGGGAAAAAATTGTGAACGTCTGCATTGCATGCAGGCAAACACAATTAAAAAAACCCCTTCACTTTATTTTAATTAATAATAGTATAACTATAACTATATAAAACTACAACCTAGGTACGAGTTTCATTTGGCACAAGAAGTGGTGTGATGTCCCACACAAATGCGTCCGAGGTGTCCAAGGGAAGAAATTTAAGCGGTTGGTTTTTACCCATATACTTTATCGCCTTACCCTCTTTTGGAGCGGCGCCTATAAGTCTGAAGTGACCACCGACAACAGCCTGTTTAGTCCACCAATATACCCTTCCTAGTCTTGTTATCACCTGTAGCATAAGCAATCGATGACAGTAGATTATATCTCATATCCTACAGTATTAAAGCATATACTACTCATAATAATAATCTATTCTCACCGCCTCCCCGTCTGGCTGCATGAAACCGCCAGTTAGACAATTTTTATATGCGTACGCGTCCTTGCGTGCTCCATCCGAAATTTCATACCATTTCTGTTAAGCAAGCACTGAGTAATGTCTAATTATTTCTCTCCAAATTAAACAATACATTAGTTGTGCAAAATACAACATCCATTTAAAAACTAACCTGATTTATTGTCCCAAATTTCTCCTGGGCATAAACAATTTCATCGTTCGCTAATTTATCTACATCCACATTCTGGTCCCGGTCTAGTACGCTTGTGATCACAACTATTGTTTTGGCCATCGGCTTTTGTTGGATTTCTACACAAGTAAAGAAATTAAAGAATTTTCAACTCATTTGAACAATACAAATAAATTATAGAAAAACAACTATACTCTACAAACCAAATTTCCTTCCTTCCAAAGCGCAAATGGAAATGGTGTTGGCTGGATGCAAGGAGGTGGAAGTAGGTATGGCTTTATAGAACAAGGAGAGGAGAGCATTATCTATGCGTCATTCAATTCAACCACTAATACAGCTACATTGTTTAATTTACTAAAACACTATAACTCACTAGAAATTACAGCACATGCATAGCGGTACACAACCAATGAATACAAGGAATTCAATATTTTCGGTGGGAATTAATTAAATTAAGATAATTAACTAATTAAAAATAAATAATTATTTATTTGATGCTTGAAATTTATTTTATTTAATTATCTAATTTTGTATAATTCTTTATTTGATGCTTGAAATTCTCATTAATTTTATTGTTGGGAAACAATAGTTAACATACTACCACTGAACCTCGTCACTCCACAACACCTGTTGGAGTATTAATTTCTCCCACCACATTTAGTTGTTGTATTTGTCATTGTAATTAAATGAAAAAGCTAAAATTAGAAAACTGTTGCCTTACCCTCGTTTGGAGCGGCGCCTACAAGTTTGAAGTGACCACTGGCAATAGCCTATTTAGTCCACCAATATTCAGGGGGTCCTACTATTACTTTCACCTATAGCATAAGCAATAGATTATATCTCATACCCTACAGTATTAAACCTCTCATGCCTCTCTGCAAACTCACTCACCAAACCTCAACTTAGACAATAGAGACTTTTTCTTTGAATCAATGGGCTTATTCTCATAACCATTCAATGTAATTCTTTTCTTTTGCATCCTATTTTCTCTTTCCATCAGGCTGCCAAACCCAAACACCACATTCTTCCTTCCAGTTTTTGTCTCTATCTATAGGGCGCTGTCCTTTTCTATCCAAACACCTCCCTTTTATATAGTTTTGTATGCTTTTCAGAATGTTTGCTTGGCGTTCCATTCAATTTGTTGTGTCTGTGGTGCTTCAATTCTTCCCATCTAGCCACTTGGTCTTCTCTGTCAAACACACTCGAGCATCTTCATATCTCGTCTCTTTTCAATCTCTATATATCTTTTCTAAAGAAAGATGGTAAAAACTTTATTCATCAAACATAACAATACAAAGCAAAGAAGCACCATGAGACCCCGAAAGGCCAAAATACACCAAACAAGAAATCAAAGACTGTTCATACAACATTGCATATCCTCAGCAACCAACTCCTCCAATTCCTAGGCAAGATCCCCATGTAAGCCGTCCCAATCATCCACCAACCAGGTCTCATTCTTCTCAGAACCCCATTTGGCCAATCCATCAGCCACCTTATTCCATTCCCAAGGGATATGAGAAAAGGTGATACAATCAAGGATCTCTCCTAGACTGATGATCTACCTAACCATCACCGCAAGCTGCCAACTCACATCATCAAAGTGCCACCTATTTATTAAGTCAATCACCGCCTGAGAATCTGACTCACAAATAATCCTTGTCCAACCAAGGGCATAAGCCCTTTTCAAATCTAAAAGAATAGCCAGAGCCTCCATAAGGTTCTTGGATTGTCGCCCCTTGTATTCAGAAAAAAAAGAAAACCACCACCCTAGAACTATCTTTGCCCACCCCCCCAACACCAGCATGCCCAGGATTGCCCCTAGCAGACCCATCCGTGTTGATTTTCAAAACTCCATTAAGAGGAGGCAGCCAATGTCCCTCCTATTAACCTTCCCTCTAGAACACCTCCTATGCCCATTCTTAGGCAGGTTCCAGATCCACCAATAGAATTTCCTAGATTGCGGATCACCCCAGCATCTCCAGGATCCACGATTGAGATGAATAGATGCTATAAGTTCATCGCAATTGTTCCTAATGTGCTGATCCACTCTACTCCCAACATAATATCTACTACTCCATGGGAATGGCAAACATTAGATAATCAAGTTGATATTCTCCATCATTAATTTAATGCTATGGCATTTTCCTAAACAACTGATAGTACCACCATCTACAATTTGAACATAATTTTCTAGAGCATAAAATATAAAACAATTCAAATGAGTTTCTAATTTCTTATTGATGAATTTATGAGTGCCTCTTGAGTCTATCAATGTTATTACTCTCTCTTTCTTCAAGAATCCCACCACCTTGAGAGTTTGTGGGGCACTAACTCTAGCCGAGGCATGAATAGAAATGATAGGTTGAGTATCTCTAAACTCCTCATCTAACTCATTGGCACTCTCTACTTTTGGTTCCTTCTCCTCTTCTTCCTCACTCGCCCCTTCCACATAGAATAATTTCTTTTCAGTGCATTTATGTCCCTAGCTATACTTGCTGTCATAGTTAAAACATAATCCTTTTTCTCTCTTCTCTTCAATTTGTTGTGGCATAAATCTAGTAGGCTAAAGAAGTGAATATGTAGGAGTGATTTTATCTCTGATGTTTACAAAACCTTGCCTTTTATTAACCATAATTTTTTTCTCTACTTTCATTTCTATAATAATCACTTGAGAGATATGGACCAAACATGTCTACCTCATATTTGATATGATCTTTTCAACCTCCTAGGAATAACTCCAACAAAATTTTCTATTGTTACATTCTCCACTCTTAAAGACAAAATGTGAAATTGATGAATATAATCCTTTATAGGTACTTGTTTTCTTTAATTTGGAAATCTAGTGGAACTAGCTCTCCATAATGTTGTCACCATAATGTGTAGTGAGTTCCTCCTTGAAAATAGGCCAAGTGCCCACACATCCCTTCTTTTTCATTTCTTCACATAGCCATCAATACTGTGCAAGATCATGGGGGTCCAAAAAGTGGCGATGTCATGACCATAATTTCGTCATTGTGGTAGACGACTTTTTTAATCCAAATTTGATGAAACGAAAAAGGTTTATTGAAAAAATTGTCAACTTTCCACCAATATAAGATATGTCTTATTTAGAATATAATAGATCATTATTATTGATTTTGTACATACATTACGACTAAAGTCCTAATTGATAGGTTGATTGGAAAACTTCTATAATTTTCAAACTATTCACATTTTTTGAGTCTAAAAGATGCTTCACATACTATAGGATAAAAAAAGTTGAATTTCATAAAATTTTGACCAAGTTATGGTGGTTAGACAAACAAGTTTTAATAATTTTGAAATGTTTTAATAAAAAAACATAACTAATTATTTACTTGCAAGAAAATTACAAAAAAAATGTGGCACATCCGAGCATGTGTCCTCTACTTATATTAAAAGTTTCAGGATAAAATATTATTTTTCTCTTGTACTTAGGTTGGTCAGACATACTCCTTCTTTCTATCTTTTTCTTGAAAATCTAGTACTATTGCATTGAAATTTCAAATTTTTACAAAATAGATTTACTTTTTTCCAAAAAGGGACTAGTATCCTAGAAATCACATTCAATTTGCTACAAATTTTGTTTTTACATATTTTTTAAATTATGTTAATAACCTATTCAAATTTTTATGTCAAGTTGCCTAACTCTATTTTTTTCTAAATTTTCATTGCCACTTAGGGGCCTAGTTTAGACGCAGATGATCCTACATTGCATGAATTGGTTTGGTTCCAAATATAAGGATGTTATGGCCACCTTATGTTGACAATGAACATGGTGAATATCAAAAAAATTTCTATTTGCCATAGCCAATTGGTAGGATCTTGACCATCAAATTTTCACATGTCCATCCTTGATATGAAGTGCCTAGCCATAGAATGATTACAGTGTTGATCCAACTTGAGATATATTTCAAACCCCAAGAATCATGTCCCTTAGAAGAATCTTCTCCCTTCCAGTTCTGATTATGTGAATTTTCTCCCTTATCATTCACACCATTCATAAGAGAATTCATTTTCCTAGACATTTCACTAGTTTCAATCTTCGTAGATGAAATATCATGCTTCACCTTGCTGATTTCCTCATGCACATAATTAGTATAACTATCCTTACTTTCTATTATAGGATTCCCTAATGAAAAAGAAGACAAAAAACAAGCACAAAAGATTGCAAATAATACAAAGCATGAAAACGTATAACAATAGCCAAGAAGAAAATATATATAGGTGACGATGAGTGAGGAGGTTGAGTTGACTTCAACAATCCACTCACAAAGTGGCAAAAGAGTGTGAACACATAGCTTGGAGAGTTGTGTTGAACTCTCCAAGTCGACACCTAGCCATCTTAGGTGGCTTAAAACCATGTGCTAATTATATTACTTACAATAAGTAATATATAATAAATTTTAGCACTAACACTACCCCTTAAGCATAGCTTAGGTGGGTACAAGAAGAGATGGGTCCTCACTACTAGGCAAGGTGAGGCACCCATGTACAAAGTAATATCTCATGAAGTGGAGAAAGGTAGAAAACCCTGTGGGAAAAACTACCCTCCAAAAGGGAGAAAAGATGCATGAAAATTATACAAATGAAGCAGTACTACTTCTTTCACTAAGTACAATATATGTTTCCCTCAATAAGAGAAAATGATAGAAGATCTATGAGACCCACCATAATACATGTCCTACTATACTGAGGCTAGATAGTCGACAAAGGATGTAGATGTAGATTCAAGAATGCCGAACAATGTTCCTTCCCTTGGGAAGAAATGAAATCAACTGAAGATCCAAGATATCTTCGCATGTTGGAAGATGTATGTATGATCTTGAATCATGATGAAGCTGATCCAAGGATGATGATGCCCATTCTGATGTCTTCATAAAGTGTTTTCTTAGCGATGCCGAAGGATGCGATAATCAAATCAGGTGCACGCCTAATAGATGAAGATGATGACAATCCAAAATCATGTGTAGATGTATGTAGAGCATGAATATTTGAAGAGGATAATGTTGATACAGCTTCATCAAAACTGTCATTGAAGAGAAGACTGATGTCCTCAATGTGTGTTTCTAATTCAGTAATGTAGGACTCTACAAATAGACAAGCAATTTTAGGTTAAAATCTGTCACAATTATCAATGCTAGGAAGACTGATATATGTATCTTGCTGTAAAGAAGTGTTGGAAGATTTCAAATAAGAGACTCTGAAATCTAATGAAGGAATAAGATATGGTAGAGGAATGATGATTTCATTTATGTCAATTGGACATTCTGTATATGTATCATGATGTGGGCTGTGTGTTGTGATCATAACAGGATCATGCGGGAAGGGAGAAATGCTTGAGTCTCCATGTATATCCCAAATTTTGATCCATAAGGCATGTGGACATTCAATATCCATGATGGCATACAAAGTGGCATTAGGTATATGTAAGATGATTAATCCACAAATATGATCACGATTATTGAGCCACTTATCCTTCTGAGATGGTTTACCTAGCTTAGGGATATGTCCATACAAATATGACATGAGATTATGGTACCTGAGGTGTTTCAGAATTCCAACACACCAGGTCTTATAATTACCCTTGTTTAGGTTGATTACAAAAGAGTGGGTATCAAATCCTATGATTACAAATAGGTTAATTCCTTTAGACCAAGAAAATCAACACATTTAGGCAACCTACCTGATTCAATATTTTAGATACACTAGTGTTGGCACTTTGTAACTTAGTTTTTTTTTACTATGTAAATAGGTCTAATGCATGGGAAATGAAAAACATTTACTTTTACAAAACATGGTACTGAATTTGGAGCTACTGATCAAAAGTTATTACATAATCATTTTTCTCGTAAATGGTCTAATTTAATACACTTGCACTAAAAAATAGAAGAAAATACCCTCTAGCAAGATGAGCCTAGCTGTCCAACCACTCGTTGGAGTTGGAAAAGATTGAATAATACAATGGTTTTCATTCTTGAGGGGGAATTGGCCTCTAGCCAACCAGGACCTCGCCCTTCGTCTGCAACCAATGAAGATACAAGGGTTTATTAAACCATTAATCCTACAAAGGCAATTTTCCCCAAAGATTGAAGAACGCTCTAAATTTGGTACTTGATTTTAGTGCATTAGACAATTATATTAAAAAAGACTGCATATTTTAACAGTAAAGAGATTCACAAAGCCTAATATATGATAAAAAAAACTCCCAATCCAAGAAAGGGGAAAATTAGGGTTGAAAAATCCCAAAATGATGAATTTTTACAGGAATGTAGGGGTGGCCAAGGTTGCAAGGCTGTGCCAAATCTCTCTGTGAGGGTGTGTGTGGACTCCAGATTGTGTAAAGGTGCCTGTAGAAGCTATCACAAGACAGAAAAAACCCTTTGTTGTGCGTGCCTCCCTAGTTTTCAAGTTGAAAGCCTGTGTTGGGCGCTTCTGTGCATATGAGGGCATCTGTCTCTAAGGTAAATGGTTTCTCTATGTTTTGGCCTGAATTTGGTGAGCGTCATGCATAGACACAGGTGAATTAGGAGCAAACATGGGGGAACCACCAAGGTCAAACATGTATCAAACAAGGGGTGAACAAAAATGAATATAAGCAATTACCGCCTGTCACCAACATTCCCCTACTCTGATACCATATAGGATTCCCTAATGAAGAAGAAGACCGAAAAGAAACACAGAAGATTGCAAATAATACAAAGCATTAAAATGTATGTAAAACTACTAAATCCACCATATCTACTATGTATAACAACCAAAATGTAAATACATATAGGTGAGGATGAGTGAGGAGGTTGAGTCGACTTCAACACTCCACTCACCAAGCAGCAAAAGAGTGTCGACACATAGCTTGGAGAGTTGTGTTGAACTCCCCAAGTCAACACCTAGCCACCTAAGGTGGCTTGAATCCTTGTGCTAATTATATTACGTAAAATAATTAATATACAATAAAGTTTAGCAATGACATCTATATCCTTGTTGTCTAGAGATTTTCTAGGTGTGGTAGGATTCTTTTTGCCTCTTGTGGTTGACTCGACCATGATGGGAGAATTTTTTTTTTGAATAAATTACACAAAATAAATCCAATTAATATAATTTTTTTGTTGTAAATTATCAAGTCCTAGATCTCACTTCCAAAAAAAAATCTCCATAAAATTCATTAATTTGTAGTCTTGAGAGTGAAATTGATGGAAACCTTAATTTTGCAACAAATTTTTCAAATATGATACAAGTAACCTCAAATATGGATTATAGTAGCTTCAATGTGACCTTAAAAATCCCACTAAAAATCTTGATAATATTTTCCAAAATGAGAGAGATATGCAGTTCCCAAAATTACCTCTAAAATAATAAAAAATGCCTTGTTTTTTCTTGCAAGGTGCCAAGATCATGCTATGATACCACGTTTAGTTAAACAAACTGCATAATTGAGAAATAAAGTAGGAAATATACTATAAATACTTGATAATAATATGCCACTTCAAGGGACCAACCTCCAAAAGTCTCCAATGAAGAACATAATTTGTAATGATCATAATGAGTAACCTCTAACTCCTATATATATTTTACTCAAGCCTTGGATATCACCTAGGCGAACGTAGATACCATAATATATGATCTAAACTGACCAAATACCTATATAGGTTTATATTAATGATTATATAGATTAATTAAGAGTTAAGGTAGCCACAAGCCAACTACTCATAACCCTATACCAATGTAAGATTAAGGGCATAGCAGCATTGGACCACATAAATCAATGTGCAAAGATTCTAATGGTGCCCTTTCTTTATAAGATCATGATATTGGAAAACTTTCCCTATGTTGATTTGGTAAGATACAACTCTCACAGGAACTAGAAAAAAATATCTCCAAAAAATTCATTAGTTTGCAGTCTTGAGAGTGAAATTGATGGAAACCCTAATTTTGCAATAAATTTTTCAAATATGATACAAGTAACCTCAAATATGGATTATAGTAGCTTCAATATGACCTTAAAAATCCCACTAAAAATCTTGATAATATTTTCCAAAATGAGAGAGATATGTAGTTCCCAAAATTACTTCTAAAATTAAAAAAATGCCTTGTTTTTTCCTTCAAGGTTTCAAGATCATGCTATGATACCACGTTTAGTTAAACAAATTGCATAATTGAGAAATAAAGTAGGAGATATACTATAAATACTTGATAATAATATGCCACTTCAAGGAACCAACCTCCAAAAGTCTCCAATGAAGAACATAATTTGTAATGATCATAATGAGTAACCTCTAACTCCTATATATATTTTACTCAAGCCTTGGATATCACCTAGGCTAACTTAGATACCACAATATATCATCTAAACTGACCTAAATACCTATATAGGTTTATATTAATGATTATATAGATTAATTAAGAGTTAAGGTAGCCACAAGCCAACTACTCATAACCTTATACGAATGTAAGATTAAGGGCATAGTAGAATTGGACCACATAAATCAATGTGCAAAGATACTAATGGTGCCCTTTCTATATAAGATAATCATATTGGAAAACTTTCCCTATGTTGATCTGGTAAGATAAAACTCTCACGTGAACTAGCTGGCTCATCAATTGGTGGTAATCCTCTTACCATCTCATTCTTTTGCAATAAGATCAATCCTATAAAATGAAGGTTTCCATACCTTAAATTTCATATCCATGTCTGATCTAAATAATTTGCATTGAAATTTTCTTTGAGCTTTCCCTGAAAAAAAGGATCTCTTCATCTACCCTTTTCACTACCATGACAATATTTACTTATTCGTATAAATGCTTCATGTTATTATGGTACCATTTGGATGACCTTATCATGAAAATATCTTAACTAATAACAAATCTTGTTATGGTTTTCATGTCAATAATTCACTGACAAAGGCTCAAAGAACCAGACCCACATCGACAGTAATCCACATAGGGAAGCATCAAGGCATACAGGCTGATTGATTTTGGTCTATGAAGTTTACCCACAAAGGATGATCGTATTGTGAATTTGATCCACAAAGGTCAAATGTACTATGAAGGTCAATCAATCCCAGACCATGGAGACCGACCGTTGTCTCAAAAATTTCCCAAGTTGTGGAAGGGAGATTTAAGACCAAGGTCGATTCACCAAGGGCAATTGAAGGCTAATCTGGCAAGGGCCAGACCATAAATTTTTAGGTGACAAGAGGGTTGATCTAGGCCCAAATAGAGGGCAGTCCATTTGGCCACATAGTTGAGATTGCACTAGGGTTGTCTCACCTACACAAAAGGGGAAGGAGGTGCATGAAGAGGCCATTAGAATCTTGGAATGACTTGTGCAAAGAAGATGTGGAATATGCCAAAAAGGCACCTAAAACAACCTAAAAAAACCTTATTATTGCTCTTGTTCACCCTAAAATGGCTTGTAGAAACCCCATTGGTGTCCTTGTTTGTTGATGTCAACATCTCCCACATTCTCCCCAATTTAATTTTACAAAGGAAAATTTTTTATTTTGTAATTTAATTGGGGGCTTGTTTATGCACATGCACTCAACTTATAAAGGGCCCTTTTATGTATCATTCTTGGGGGGATTATACATGCATTTTGTAATCAATGAACTCACATAAAGTTTTAAATTTACTAAGGGAGTAATCTATCTATGTTAATAATGGGTATAATAAATCATTCCTCTGTCATTACTTTGGAAGAAGGAAACTACAAGTCCTGGTGCAATAGAATCATAAAGCATTGTCGATGGATTCATCTATTGCCACATTTATACATGGACTTATTCCTGAACCAAGTATATATTGGTAGAAATTTACATGGATAAATAGAACTTTTCAAGTCTTATGATTAATTGGTTTAAGTGTTGGGGACCATACATCGTTGCCTCTATCAAACACTGAGTTCCCTCGCACTCTCTAGACCACACTATGGGAAATGTATGGAGATTTCAATGAACCTCCATTCCCAGATGATCGTGTTATAGACATACATCTTCCCCTTGATGATGCTGAGAATTATTTGTATGATGATGATACTGAATAGGAATATGCTTATTGGAGAAGTCTTGAATGTGATGATGACACAGAGACATCTCCTCTTGCTTCTCCTCTTCGTACACCTCTAGCATTGGTAGCTATTATGCCACCTCCACCTACCACTTTGATAGAGATTTTGGCTTCTTCACATGTTACTTCAGATTCACTCTAGTAGGTTCACACTTGTCCTCTCAATCAATGAGGTATCATCTTATTAGACATCCATTATTTCTTTGTATAATCTCTCATTCTCAATCTTGATGACAACATTGAGGATCCTGCCCTTCTCTTTGATGGCAATTCTTTTGTCCTTACACTTGTTGCTACTACAAAGTTCATTGAGGCTTCACTAAGGGCTTCTAGAGATTCTTTGTAGGAGGACATCTCGTGGGATTTGTATTGTAGCCACATGGCATGCATTGATATTCCACATCCATACATCGCTTCTTCGGATACCAATGGTCTTCATTAATTTGTACATGATTTTGAGAGGTCATTTATTTTAGTTAGGCCAAGGACTCCTGATTTGATAGTGATTCATTTTGACATCAGCATGAAGATATTTGAGCAATGTTGTAAGATAGGGTGCATCATGAGACTTCCCACCTCACCTTGCTTCTTTGGGTTGGAGTTACTTCAACATTCACCATTGGAGTTGTTTCTTCCTAAGGGGAGAAATGTCATTTCCACAAATGGATCATTTTGAAGATTCATACACGGGCATCCTCTTTTGGCATAGGGGCTACTTCATTGTGGGGGGCTACATAGTGTCTTTCTCTCTTGTATGGGAGTTCATTCTCTCTCTCTCTCTCTCTCTCTCTTGTATGTTACCATGCACACATGTCCATACCATACTATTAAATTTTTTTAAAATTTGCCACCCAATCAACTATTAAATGGGTTTCCCACCCATATTGCTCTCTCATTGAGGCCATTCTCAGCGATGCAGAGGAGATGAGGCAATGGATTCCTTGCAAAGCTGTGGTTTGCAGAAAGTGAGCGTGGGCATGTCCACTGATGATTTTTTCTGGATATTCTCATTTCACCTCAAAACTGTGCTCAGACAAGTGCCCCAACATTGTCAATCTCTACCTCAATCTCGCTGCAGGAAAAGGTAAGTGCCCCATTATTCTTTATTCATTCCTTCTCAGGATACGATATGATTTTACTGAAACATATGGTAAGAAGAATAATGATTGCAGGAATATATTCACCTGTGCGGGAGAACTGAAGACTTTTTCCCTTGTTGCAGCATTTGCACCTGCGTCTTAATAAAAGATATATACTACATTGTCAATAATATTGTATTTAATCAATGGTATCTTTTTCATTTATAGATTAGGAAATCTATGGATTTAGAAGTTCTCATGCTGCAGATATCATAATGTCAGGATTCTAGCTATGAATCAATCTGTAGACTGCATACAGTCCATGGAAAGTTATTGCAAAAAAAAAAATGATTAAAAACCATTTGATTACAATTTGCAGAAATGATTTTGATTTTTTATTGGTTTCTTTTCATCAAATTCCAAGTTAAATAAAAGCCCATTGATAATGGATGTTATCCATGAGATGACTTCTCAAAACCAAACTCATGTAATTGTCTGTTCACAGGCAGCAACTTTTAGGTAGGAGTAGCAGTGTATTTCCTGGGCAGCAATTCAAGGGGTCAAGGCAGTAGACATCTCTAGTAATTTATTCACTTGTTTAAATTCTTTTCTTCTTGTCAACGCTTTTTTTCCCTATTTAATCTAATAAAATGAAATAAACAAAATTCTAGGGTTGGTTGTAATGAAATGATTTTTTTTCAATAAAAAGATTTCAAATGCAAAAGCGTTTATGATATTCAAAATTTACCCAAAAAAAAAACTCTAATATTAAATATACTAAAACAAATATTTACAAAATTTTAGAAAATTAAGATTTGTATTTTTCTTTGTGGAAAAATAAATAAAATATATAGATTTTTTTTAAATAAGAGATTTATTTAAAAAATTATGAAGGAAATTAAAATGACAAAAATATAAAATATTAATATGTAGTTGATTTTTCTCTATAAATATTTAATATTAAAATCTATTTAAATTAGTAAAAATACATAAAGAGATAAATAAATAGATGAATAGATTAAAAGAGACACAAAGATATTTTATTTACATAAGAGTTATTTTGTTTTACTTTAAAACTATTGCTACATGCATATATGAACACAAAGATTTTAATTATCTAATAATTGTTTTATTTTATTGGACAATTATTTTATTTTATTTCAAACAGCTACTTTTTTTGTAATATGTAACTTTTAATTTTACTTTTGAAAAGATCTTTATTATTTTGTTAATTGTTTTGTTTTGTTTTTATTGAAAAGTATAGTAAATCTTATATACTTTTATTTGTAGGTACTAATATCTATTTTAAAATTTTGATGACTGTAATATATATAAATTTAATATTAAATAATGTACTATATTATAATTATTATGATAATATTACATTCATTTTATTATATATTTAAATAAATAAATATTTTAATATTTAACCTAAAGAAAATATTTAATAAATTAATGTAAATTTTGGATTTTTTCAATAGAAATAAATTATTTAACTTATGATTAATATTTTGAAATGTGTTTGTAATATGATTATTTTAGCCATTCTTATGATAAATATAAATTAAAAAAACCATTTAATAGATAACAAGTAAAATATATTTTGGATGTGTTACTTTTGTTTAGATGTGAAGTCGGACTTTCAATTCATCTCCCTTGTTTTATCCCTTCATCTTCTTTGAAGATTATTGCATAAATTTGGGGAAATATGTTAGTCTTGTTGAGAACTTTTCATGTAATTGTTGTGATTAATAAATGAACAAAATATCACTTCTCCCAGTTTTTCTTAACAATTGGTATGAGCTAATTTGGTCTTGTTTGCAAGGAGCCTGGTGGTATGAACTCAACCTGTCCAATGTAGAAATTTTGATCCACTTTTGGAAGAAGTTATTAAATGTGGTGACTTGGGTGAATGACCTCATCTTTCAGATATATTGATCATGTGAAAATGGTGAAGGGGCACTGAGGATGTTGCTTTAAAGTTTGAAGGGTTTAAGTTGGAAAGATTATTATTATTTAGAATACATTTGAAATATGACAATAACTATCAAAAGGTGAAAGAGATTTGCAAATCTCATTGAGGAACCCAGGATAATAGGTAAAAGCTGCCAAATCAATCAAGAAATTTAAATAAGCCCTTTTCATAAAGCACTCAACATTCCTCCACTTTCATTTGAGTTGTCTCTAGACCAAATTGTTGCAAGGAGGAGGAAGCGTGAGTATAGAGTATCACAAGGAACGACTTTCTTAGATGAACGAGGGCACAATCAAAGCCAATGCTAAGCCGAGGAGAAAAATGAAGAGCAAAATATGCCTAAGAATACAACAGAAGCGTTGAGATACATAGGCTCAAAGCATGCAGAGAAAAGAAATGGGGTAGAGATGGACTAGAGAGATTCGAGATTGTTGGGTAACTTTAGAAGGAAAAATGAAGTGCAAGATTGGTTAATTGTACAGAAAGTAATACTTCTAATGACCAAATATTGTGTCCTACTTAGAAGGCTGGAGCAATAGGAGGAGGTAGGGGATTGTGTTTCTTTTGCAAGGAGAAAGGCCAAGCTGCATCAAAGAGCAATAGATATGCTGAAGCAATTATGGAAAAGTCTGTCTAAGAAGTATTTAGGACATGTCCTTGGACTACAAGTTGGAGCCAACCATTGTGGTGTAGATGATTCTTTGATGTTATCTAGTGCTTTCACCACTTCCACCCCCATGATTCTATTTTTCCTCCACCAACAATCTTGGCTTTGCAAGGATTTTAGAGCTAGAATACTTCACTGTAAATGTTATTTCCTAATAAAACTTCATTAATTGTGATGGAGGAGGAGAATAACAGTTCAAGTGTTAATTTTAAAACATGTAAACGAGAAAGATGCTTGCATAGAAGGAGAAATGGAGTGTTTTGCAGCAAAGTATTCATGTTGGGTGTTTGTTCTTGGCTCCCTAATCACATGGAGGGATTTGGGTTGTCATGACTATGGTTTGATGTACTTATGTTGGGTGCATGGTTTCAATCCCTGGCATTGGAAGGTAGTGTTTTGTTAACTTCGAGTGCATGGAGGAACTATGGAGTCAATCATTGGAGGATCTAAAAGCTTTTAGAATAGCCTAGCTCCTCCATATGATTGTACATGGTGGTGGTTGTGGAATTGGCCTACAAGTGGGCCTAGAGTTCCTAGAATTCCTTTTTCTTTTGGTTGGTTGTACTTAAATGCCTCAATTTCATATTGTTTTGATTTGAGGGTCTTGTAGATTTTTCATTCAAAATCTATGGTTATGCTTATGTATGTTGTTCCAATGTTTCGGTTTTACAAGTTTTACGTAGTTAATCAAAACTTGTGGTTTTGTAGATTTGTGAATAAACTATTTTTTCAGATTATGAATCCCTAGGGGTATTTCTAGATGCAGGATAGTTGCATGTTTTCATGTATGCTTCGTGCATGGTTTTGAGGAGATTATTTGTAGCTTTCTCAGTGTGGAGATGTTGTTACGTGTTTAGTCACTCATCATTTCTACACTATTTGTTTGATGGGTTCCTTGACTATGGTTACTCATTGTAAATTTGTTTGGAAAATCAGATCTAACATTGATCTGTGTTTGAGTCTTGAGGTCATTGTGGAAGGCTTTTATTTTCTACTAAGATCTTGTGGTCATTGTGGAAGCCTAGGAATGAAGAAGTATACTAGAGAAGGGAGAGGGCCCCTACTGAGTATTTTTTTAGGCTCACCTTTAACTCTATTTGTGAATAGGTTACTGCAACATTGAAGATTCCTATAGACAGGTTCATGAAGATAGTGGATGAAGGGTCTGTAATGGTATTTAGATCTAATGTTTAGACAACAGAACTCTGGCCCCACAAGCACATGAAGGTTGATCCAAGCTTTCACAAAGAGTATATGAAAAACCACAATAGGTATAACAATCATCCTTTGGTTGAGGATAGATCAGAAGAAGATATTGGAGGAGTGGAATTCACTTGTCAAAAATTTAATATAGACAACAATATGTTAAGGAATTATCCTCCAATAGGGGCTCTTAAGGAATGGGATTCTTTCAAGAGTAGTGATAACAGACGTTACCTAAGTAAAGAGGGAAGGATTTAGGATGAACAACAATAGAGGACATCAATGAGGGTAATTGAGCTCATGGACACAAACCAAGTTGACCATCATACTGAAAATGAAAAGAGCATTCCAGAGACTATTAGAGAGCAATAGGACAACGATGATCAGATGGATATAATAGACTAGAATTATGCTTATATAATATGATATAGTTTTTGTATACTAGTTTTGATTATATGGTATTTGTAGAAACTAGGAACATTGAGTGAATGTGAGTACCAATTTGAGCCACCTGAGACGAATAGAAGCATGCTCAACCTGCAAGAAAACTGTTAGTGTATATATATTTCATATATATTATACACGCAAGCATAAGCCTACTTAGGTGAGTCATTTTACATTCTTGACACATGTTAAGGTTGTTAGGAGATTAGTTGAGTCATCAAGTCTCCCCACAATGAAGTAGGTCCTATGCAAAAAGAGGATGCCCATGTAAGAATGTTGAAAATGATCCATTTATGGCAAATGACGTTTCTCCCCTTAGGAAGAAACAACTCCAATGGTGAATGCTCAAAGAAGCAAGGTGAGGTGGTAAGTCTCATGAAGTGCCCTATCTTAGAATACTACTCAAATGTCATCATGTTGGTGTTGAAATGAGTCACGAGCAAATTAGGAGTCCCATGCTTGACTGAGATAAAATCACGTGAAAACTGATGAAGAGCAAGATCCAAAGAACTGATAAATGGACATGGAATTCTAATGCATGCCATGTGGCTACAATGCAAATCCCATGAGATGTTCTACAAAGAATCACAAGAAGCCCTCGATAAAGCCTCACTAAACTTTTTAGTAATAGTAGGTGTATGTATACTGTCATCAAACAGAAAGATAATATCCTCCAAAGTGTCATCAAGATCTGAAATGTGAGACTCTATAAACAACCAAGAGATGTTTAGCAGAAGTATGTCCCAATGAAGTGAATCCTAAATACATAAATGGCCCTATTGTAGAGAATCATTGGAAGATCTCAAAGAAGCAACATTGGACTCTGAAGTAGCAATAGGTACTGTAGGATATGGAATGTCCTCCAATGTAGATGGGGTATCAATATATGTCAACCAAATAAACTGGCCATCCCATGAGGATGTGTCCATACAAGAAGGGGGAATAGAAGTCTCACTATCATCCACAAGAGCCTAGTTATCCATAGAAACATCACTTTCAGATGAAGAATCAAGATCTCCATACAACTATCAGATGATGGTCCAAGCAATGAAAGGGCACTTAGTGTACTCTATATTATGTAAAATATCCGCATAAATAATAAGACCTATTAGTCCATAAACCATGTGTCTTTTTTGTTAAACCATTTATTCTTTTGTTTATAGTCACTTGGCTAAGGAATGAGTCCAAGGAGATAGCGCAATAGATCTTGTTCAAGATAGTGATTCTTTATCCCTTGTTTCTAGGACAAATAGTTCTTTGAGGTTAGCCTAACTAGAGAAGGATGGAAATAGGTACTAGAATCCATTATGTACCCCCCGAATTCAGAACTTTATCTCAGTTCATTGATTACAAAATAATGTGTAATTCCCCAAACTAAAAATATGGAAGAAAGTGCAGAGGTGTACAAGACACAACACAAAGGATACCGCCCTTGATTCAAAATTGGATTCTCCCTTGAATTTGACACTTTATCATGTAGTGCGTTAGGTCTAAGCAGGTTGATTGAAATTGTACCCTAATACTTAGCCTTTTTACAAACTCACTTCAATTTTGGCACTCTAAAGTTGCCTTTTACTAGAATTTTCTATATTTTGGCACTAATAATTTCTAAAAAGTACCTCCAAAATTAGAGGGCGGAGGTGACAATTAGCTTAATCTAAAAAAAGCACCTCCATGAGAAAGAAAAGATCCTCCAAGCTTTAGAAAAAAGTGTTTTAATTTAGAGAGTAAATATACTTCTAATCTTAAAAAAGTTCTTCCAAATTTAAGAACAAAACACTTAAAAAAGCACATTTCTAATTTGCTAAAACATCTTTGGACACCTTCAATCACTGCGAGGAGCAATAGAGGAGGGATCCCTCAACCTCCTTGAATTTTTTCCTTCAACAACACTATGAAAATGTCACAAAATTCAAACAAACTTCCACACAATCCTGCTCTGATACTATGTAGAAACCAGGAACATTGAATGAATACGAGTACCGATTCAAGCCACCTGAGATAATAGGAGCACATTCAACCTGCAAGAAAATAAGTATTGCAAACAATGGACAATTGGAATGAAAAATATGGGATACTAAATTAGCTTACAAGATATAGTACATATAGGGCATAATCGACTAAGAATTGTTAAGCGAATAATAGGAAAAGCTCACTAAGAATAGTGGTGCTCCAAGAATAGAAAAAACAACCACTTAACTTAGACAAAGCTAATCTAGGCATGCCTAGCTCAAGGCTAAACATAGACTCCTAAATATGCACTCCTAAGAAAGCTTAATATACACCAATAGTATTAAATTGTAATAGTTGTATTATGAAGAAACATATTATAGACTATATATTTTGATGGAGTGGCCCTCTTAGCCACTAATTGTACTTGTCTATTTTATTAGTAATCTATCTGCAAGTTAAAAAAAGATGTATTTGAAGTTGTGTTTCTCAACCTATAGTTTTCAAATTACAAAATATTCAATTTGAAAATGAATGTTGTGTAATTGTGTTTTTCAACCTATAATTTTTAAATTTGAATGATTCATGAATATCTTTCAAATTTGTAAGATGTCTTCCAAATTATGTTTTTCAACCTATAATTTTCTTCACAATGGTGATTCAATTACATAATATTCACTTTAATAATTTTTGGATCCCAACATTTCAAAAACAATTATGAATCCACTAAAATGGTTATAAATTTGAAAGACATCCTACAAATCATGAATTAAATGCCCGGAGGTTGAAATACACATTGTGTTTTCCAAGCTACAATTCTCTTAACCAACATTCAATTATATGATATTCTCTTTGTTATTGGATGGGTCTCAACATTAAAAAAATTAAAAAAATATGAATCACCTAAGAAGGTTATAAATTTGAAAGACATCTTACAAATCATGAATTAAATGTGTAGGTTGAAAGCTACATTTTACTTAGGAATCAAAGCATTGGAAAGACAAAAAATAATGAATGAATTAAAAAAGTAAAAAAAAATTGAAACATGCAATAAATTATAAATGACCTAAGAAGCTTAGAATTTTGAACTAGATCTTACAAATCATAATCTAGACATGTGTAGGTTGAAATACATATTGTGTGTTTTAACCTACTATTTGCTGGACCAAAATTCAATCAACAATATTCATTTTCTCAATAATATTCTTGCAAAACACATTTCCAAAATCTAAAATTTACACTAATTTATTTAATTTTTTCTTTGAGTTAAATATTACAATATTTATTTGTTTAAATATATAATAAAATGAATGTATTATTATCATAACATTTATAATATAATACATAATTTAATTTCAAATTTATATATATATTACAATAATCAAAATTCTAAAAAATATATATTAATACCTACAATGAAAATATGTAAGATTTACTACACTTTTCAAAGTTAAAAAATAAAACAATTAGCAAAATAATGAAAGAGCTTTTAAAAAGTAAAATTAAAAGTTACAGCATTAACAAAAAATAATAGTTCTTTCAAATAACATAAAATAATTGCTAAATAATTAAAATTTATGTGTTCATGTATGTTGTGAATAAAATAGTTTTAAAGTAAAATAAAATAACTCTTACATAAATAAAATATGTTTGTGTCTCTTTTTCATCTATTTACTTATCTATTTGTGTAATTTTTACTAGTTTAAATAGATTTTAATATTAAATATTTTTATAGAAAAATCAACTACATATTATTATTTTGTATTCTTGCCATTTTTGTTTTCTTTATAATTTTTTAAATAAATCTCTTATTTAAAAAATAGATATATACTTAATAAGTTATATAAAGTAATTAGAAAAGTTATGCATTAAATAAACATAACATATAGAACTATTGAAATAATCTATTTCCACAATAAATATAATAGTTATGTAGTTAAAATATATATTAAGTAATTTATTAAAATTGTAGATTATAAAACTTTGGCTGTGTTGATATAGTGATGCACTTAAAATATGGATTAAATAATTTATTAAAATTGTTAAATTATAAAACTTTGACATTATTGATATATAGTTGATTTACTTAAAGTATGAGTAAATAATTTGTTGATAGATAAATTAGTATAGATATCTAGATTGCATATGTAATAATAAAGTGAGTCATTGTAATTTATAAAAACATAAAGCACATATTATAGAAAGGTTGTCGAGATAACTAATCAAATGGGAGGGTAAACTCTCATGAAAAAATTAAATTAGGTTATGTGACAAAGTCTTATCTTAAGCAACACTATTGAGTCTAATAAATCTTTTTTCCATCACATATTATTACAACACATAAATATCCAAAACAAACTATAAAAAACATTTTCATTTCAAAATCATGCTAAAACTACACAACATCCTAACATTATAAATGATCCAAAAATTTATTCTAAATTTTATTATAAAAAAATGAAAAAAAAAATTTAAACATTAAAATAAACTCTTATTTGTAAGCTATAATTTTTTTAAAAAGTCCATATTAAAAACAATAGTTTCACTACATTAATTAAATATTTTAATATTAAAAACAATAGTTTCACTACATTAATAAAATATTTTAAATTATAAAATATTTTATTAATGTAGTGAAACTATTGTCTTTAATCTAAAACAATAGTGCAGCCAAACTATTGGTTTAAAAAAATTGGCGCTTTTATTGTGTTAGTCAAAATCATTTAAACTTCCATGAGAAACAGCTGTACTCGCAGGTCCCATTGCCATGCTATATGTTCATGGATTGTATTTCACGATGTGTATGGGCATACGATATGAGATATATACATGCTGTTTGAATGGAGAAGAGCTGCTCTTTCGAAAAGTAACGGAAAGTGAAATTAAATGGAAGACTGTTGACCGTAGTGTGGGTTCCACTTGCCTTGTCAGCCGGGATTCACAACACACCGGCTGTTTAAGCCTTATCGTAAGTTTGGTGGATAGCGGTAAAGTGTTTGATTGCAAACAAAAAAAGAGCAAGTCTCATGGAAGATAGGTCTCCAACCCGCGATCAGTTAAAAGTTTAATGATTCAGTGACTTTACTTGATTCACCTATTGAGGAGATGGGAGTTTTGGAGCAGGCTATATGCATTTGTGAAAGCAAGGAGGACAGAGGAATTTTATCAGCTAAGGGAGAGGGGCCAGTAGCTGCCCACTCTAACTTCGCGCATGTCAGGCACATAGCTAGACATATCGAATTTCAACAATTTTTTTTTGGTTTTTCCATATATGATGGAAGAGTTTAAAGCTATTCTTTCATCTTCTAGACACTTACAGTGAAAGAGGCGTTATGTGCACATGGGTCGAAAAATGGTCATTTCAACATGTCGCCCCATACATCTGCATTGATGTGCCAGTAACCGCTCACCATCACATTTGTACACTTGTCTTAATTTCATTGGTTAATTTACAAATGTATTAGTGCATTTGTGAACATGTATTGGTGCATTTGTGTTAATTTATTTGGTTGGTATTTTACATGTATTGGTTCTTTTTAAAAATTTAATTGGGGGGTCAAGTGATTAAAAACATAACGATTATTGGGGCGTGGGTGGCAATTGGCCCCTCTCCCTTAATGTAGTTGGAAATTTTCTATGCATTTGTGCCATCTAGAGCATTTCCAACTACATTTTATTATAGATTTTTGAATGAGAAAATGAATGGCTAAGATTAACTTGATCAAATTGAAAAAGTTGGGACTTGATTTAGAGTTAACTTCTTTGATTGATTAGTTTATTGATTTCATTGATGAGTTAAATGATTTGACAAAATAATGACATGTGATGACATGGAGTAGAATATGGTTGAGGATAATTAGCATATCATTTATTTATTTTAATTAATTGTGTGCATGCATGGATTAACTAGGAATTAATTAACTAATTAATAATGATTAATTAATTAATTAATTTTATGGTGATGTTAGGAGGATTTAAATGAAATTAATGACAAGGTCAAATTAATGAATGTGTGAAACCAAAGTTTGCATTTACATCTCTAAACAAATCATTAAATTATTTAATTTATTTTATTAAAATTACTCTAGAAAATACAATTTAATTGAGTAAAATAACTTAAATTCAAATTTTTTTGCTGAGGATCCTGCATCTTTGTCTTTCTTTTCGTATCATTACTGTTCCATAAAAGAGAGATTAATAACTCCAATTCAAACAAAATATACAATATGTATGAAATTTGCTTCGTACATCAAGTAGGCAAAAAGGAAAAAATTGTGAATGTTTGCATTGCATGCAGGCAAACACAATAAAAAAACCCCTTCACTTTATTTTAATTAATAATAGTATAACTATAACTATATAAAACTACAACCTAGGTACGAGTTTCATTTGGCACAAGAAGTCATGTGATGTCCCACACAAATGCGTCTGAGGTCTCCAAGGGAAGAAATTTAAGTGGTTGGTTTTTACCCATATACTTTATCGCCTTACCCTCGTTTGGAGCGGCGCCTATAAGTCTGAAGTGACCACCGACAATAGCCTATTTAGTCCACCAATATACCCTTCCTTGTCTTGTTATCACCTGTAGCATAAGCAATCAATGACAGTAGATTATATCTCATATCCTAGAGTATTAAATTATATACTACTCATAATAATAATCTATTCTCATCGCCTCCCCGTCTGGCTGCATGAAACTGCCAGTTAGACAATTTTTATATGCGTATAACGCGTCCTTGCATGCTCCATCAAAAATTTCATACCATTTCTGTTAAGCAAGCACTGAGTAATGTCTAATTATTTCTCTCCAAATTAAACAATAGATTAGTTGTGCAAAATATATCCATCAAAAACTAACCTAATTTATTGTCCCAAGATTCTCCTGGGCATAAACAATTTCATCGTACAAACCCTCTTACAAACCCTCATGTGTTTCTTCACATTTAGTGCTAAGAATTGATAGCAGCACGGTAAGGGTAGCTTAAATTGATGCTCTACAATATACTGGTCAAGTGAGAACACCTTTATAGTAGGGTCATGCCAAAGAACCAACTATCAAGCTTTTTCACTAATAGCCAAGTACAACACTTAGTTAAGTTTCATCTACTAGAAAGGTTCTAGGACTAAATTTTTACATTTAACATCTCTTGGGGCCAAACGGATGGTGCCAACACATCTAGGTGGATTTGTAAATGCTAGGAGAGGTGTCTTTTTGATGGTGAAGCCTCATGGTCATTCTCAAATACATTGGATTGAGATAGTTTGTTAAGAGCCCTAAGACAAAAAAGGTGTCAAACTTTTGACCGACTATTCTATCAAACCATGATACCTAGGAACATCTTCTTTGCTTCTATAGGTTGATGTCAGGTCCACCTACAAATACCAACCTTGTTTTTTTAAAAATTAGTTTCATTTGTCTATGGTGGCAAGGAACACATTGTTCCAAAATGATTTAGTTTCATGCAGTGGAAAGGTGCTAGGAGTGAAATTTTGCATTGCACGCCTCATGGGACCCACCAGACTGTGTCAACACGTCAAGGTGGGTGGGCAAACAATAGGGGAAGTCTCTTTTCATGCACCAAGTGTCACAGACATTTCAGACTGCAGACTACCAACAAAGTCACTTGAGATCCCTGAGAGCAAATAATTGCCATACTTTGACGTAGCAGTTCTCAGAATTCGTGACACTTGGAAATGTTAAGTTTGAACCCATAGATAAATGTGATGTCTTTGCACAATAACCTTTCTCCTTTTTTGTCAACTTCAATCTATTTGACCGTGCCGAAATTAAACGCATTCTTGCAAAATGCTTCAATGGCATTCAACACAACCTTGGCAAGGGCCATTTTTTTGTTCTACTCATTGTGACGCCCAATAGACTATGTCAACATGTCAAGGTGGGTGGGTAAATGCTTGAAGAGGTATCTTTTCATGTGCCAAGTGCCCTAGACGTTCTGGACTGTATGCTATCGACAAAGTCACATTTATGGACTTTGTCAGTAGCCTATAGCCCGAGACTTGTGGGGCACTTGACACATGAAAAGAGATATCCCCAAGTATTTACCCACCCACCTTTACATGTTGACCTAGTCCATTGGGTCCCACGAGAAGTAGAACAAAAATTAACTCCTGGCAAGGTTGTGCTAAATGCCACTGAAACATTTTGCAAGAATGCGTTTAATTTTGGCACAGTCAAATGGATTGGAGTTAAGAAAAAATCAGAGAGGTTATTATGGAAAGACCCCGTGTGCAAATGTAGGTCCAAATAGAACATTCCTAGGTACCATGAATTCTAAGATCCGCTCCATCAAAGTTTGGAAGCTTTTTACTCCTAGGGATCTGAAGTGACTTTGTCGGTAGCCTACAACTCAGAATGTTTGGGGCACTTGGCACACAAAAAGATAGCTCTCAAAGCATTTACCCACCCACCCTAATATTTTGGTGTAGTACATTGGGCCCCACGATGAGAAGAACAAAAAAATATGGCTCCTAACAAGGTTGTGTTGAATGTCACTGAAGTATTTTGGAAGAATGCATTTAATTTTGACATAGTAAAATGGATTGGAGTTGAAAAAACTGAAAGAGGTTATTGTGAATAGAGCCACATGCACCTCTAGGTCCAAACAAAACATTCCCAGGTATCACTAATTTTGAGAACCACTCCATCAAAGTTTGGTAGTTTCTTACTCTCAGGGATCCTAAGTGACTTTGTCGGTAGCCTATACACCAGAACATCTGGGGCACTTGGTGTTGACCTATTTTCCTCGAGCAGGAGTCAAATAATCCAAGCAGCATCAGTCAGGGTGTGTATCCCCAATGTAAGCTATGTTTGTGATCTTGAAGCCTACCATGTGAAAGAGCTTGAAAAAAATAGGCAAGTTTGCTCTTTACATCACCTTGAGATTCGCTAAAATGAGGAAGTTATGTATGGTCAATGTCATATTCCAACCTGATTTTCTAAGGGGGGTGATATTCCAAGTATCAGGTGATATTCCGAACATCGGGTGATATTTGTAATATCACCCTAATATCCAAAATATCACCCAATCCTTTTCATATCACCCCGATATCTGAAATATCACCCGATCCTTTCCATATCACCCCGATATCTGAAATATCACCCGATCCTTTCCATATCACCCTGATATCTAAAATATCACCTAATCCTTTCCATATCACCTCGATATCTGAAATATCACCCGATCCTTTCCATGTCACCTCGATATCTGAAATATCACCTGATCCTTTCCATATCACCCCGATATCTGAAATATCACCCGATCCTTTCGATATCACCCCAATATCCTAAATATCACCCGATCCTTTCCATATCACCCCGATATCTGAAATATCACCCGATCCTTCCCATATCACCCCAATATGAGAAATATCACCTGAACTTTCATATATCACCCCAAGCATCCATGATGGTGACGTCACCATCATATCCCAAAACTTTGACCACTTATATCTCCTCCGTCCTGGCGAATTTTGACATGATGTAAGAGGTAAAAATGCATGTTTTTGCCTCCTCTTTCATATGGCAGGCTTTTCAGAGGAATTTTCTCACTTTTCAATTTTAGATCTGGATTTGTATATCTTCGACAAAGGGATGTTTTCAGCGACCATTTTGGGGCAGATGCAGATATTTCTTACATTTATTGCTACATAGAGAGGAAGCAGCTCTCATTCAATACTAAAATATCTTCCACCATTTCACGGGAGCAGATTGATGATGCAGCTGCTTGCATTAATGACTCCAAAATATCTTCTATCTGCCCTGTCCCAGATATTTGACGCCATAACTGATGTAGCTGGGACATCCTTTTTAGAGGAGATATTTTCTAATACAGCTCTTTGAGCGAATTTTATAACTGACCTAGGGCATTATTTTGGAAGGCTATAAGCTAAGGCTTATGATGTAAAATAAAAAAAGAAAAGATTTTTTTTGGCATACAAGCTCTTCTTTTTCCAAATAGAGCTTTTTCTACCACTGTAACCTTGCCTTCTTACTAAATATATGCAAGTTATCATACCTTTTTGACTGATTTACTGGTTCTATGTGAATATGCATATGGTTGTCTGTGAATGTTTTGGTTCCTCTCAATCATATTGCTTCTTACCTCTGCTAGAATCATCTAATCTGTGTATACATCCTTGCTATATCCGGTTGTGCTGTGCATTTTTTAGTTCCGTGAAAGTCTCTTTAAATCTGTCAGGTGCATCACCCTTTTGTTTTTCAAGTTTTTTGTTTTCATCTTTACTTTAAAGCATTCCTTCTCCCTTTTCCCCCCTCAAAGTTTAGTAGTTTTAGGTGATAAATCAGGTAAGGAAGCCAGCCTTCTCTGGAGGTCTGATCTCTTTAAGCAAGGTCCCACACTTCGAGATCATTCCCATTGTGTCATTGGAATGCTTGGAATCCTTCGAAGCAGGGTGCAATTTCATTTGACAATAGTTTCTGGCATGCCTAGTGGGACTGGACAATTTTTATTACTGGTTTTGATGTGTGGCCAGTGATTTTCAGACCTATAAGAGGTTAAACCTGCATATTTGGTGACTCACACTAGGGAAGAGAAAGCAAATCAGTTCTGCTAATGCATTTTTATGAGAAAGATTCAAACCAGGAGTTCAAGCTCATTTGACTATTTGCAGCTGTCACCACCTAGAAGACATGGGAGAGCTATGGCAAGGACTCCAATTGCCAAAAGGATACAATCAACTCCACCAAATTTCAGACCAGTTGCCCCTATAGTTCCTGTAGCAACTCAAGCAAATCTACCCCTAGTCATTCAGATGGCAAGAAATAAGTCGTTTGTGGCTTTTGATGGGGGTAGCCCTCTAAACCTAATAGTACATGATGTTATACTTATGGCAGCCTTGAAGAGTCTACCCTATTTCACAGGGGAGAATCAAACTACCCCTATTGAGCACATTAGAGACGTAGCATCTCTATGTGGTGTACATCATGTCACTCAAGAGAATGTAGCCATCAGACTGCTGGCTGCCTCATTCAAGGGGAAGGCATTACAATGGTTTAGGAGCTGACCAGTGCAAACTATAGGAATCTAGGATGATTTGGGTGACAAATTGAACAAACAGTTCCAAGATAAATCAAATAATCTATCATTGGTTGAACAGATGACCACTATAAAGAGAGTTCCTCAGGAGCAAATGATAGATTTTAACTTTAGATTCCATAAGACATGGGACAGAATCCCTGCTATGGTAAGACCTCCAGCTGAATATGTTTTTTTGTATTTTTTGAAAGCTCTGAATAGTGATATTTCAATGATGATACAATCATTAGGAGGTACTAGTTTACCTGATGCTTACGAAATAGCTATTAGGGCAGAGAACAATTTGATTTAGGCTAGAAAAATAGCACCTAGACCACCAGTGCCTATCTTTCCTGAGATTCAGGCTTCAATGCCTTTACCAATCCCATATTTTGCCCCTTTACCTACTGTAGCAGCATTACCAAGCATTGCTAGTTCTGAACCTGTTGCTTCTAGCTCATCTCAAGAGTTGAAAGAAATAAAAAATAACCAACAAAAGATAGAGAGCATCCTGCAAACTTTTGGAAATGAGCTGGTAAACATCAAAAAGTAGCAGTCCTAGAATAGGTAGCCTTATCAGTAACCTAGTCAAGGGCAGAATCAAACATATCAAGGCCAAAATCAGCCTTACCAAGCTAATAGGCCACCTTATCAGAGCAACTATCAAGGTGCTAGGCAAAATGTGAATCAAAGGCCTTTTCAGCCTTATAATCTGGCACCTATTAATGTAATAAGGGACCTTGTCCCTACTCAGAACAACCTTGCAGTTGAGTATGAATGGTGCTATCCATGCAATCAGCCACACAGTCAAGCAACCTGTTCAAATGGAGTTATAAATCAGGCTTTAATGGTGCAAAATGTGGCAGTCTCATAGTCAAACATACCAAATGATGGAGCTGCACAACAATAAGAGCAACCTCAAAATGATTCTGCCTTCATGAATTGGCAAGAAGGTGAATTCTGTGGTGTAAACAACGATAACACCTCAGTTGCAACAAATACAAGAGTCAAGAAGAGGGGTTATGAGATAGACCAAGCAGCAAATGAAGGAAAGGGACTTGCTGATGCTTCTACATCCCATGTTCCCCACATTTTACAAAGAAATACTTCAGCAACAAAAAGGGTGATGCCTCATTTATAGGCTGAAACTGTTGCTGCAAAATCAAATCAGAAAGTAAGTGTCACTCCACCCTTCAATATTATTGAAAGTATGAAGAAGATGAATGTAACAATGTCCATGTGGGATTCCCTAGCCATCCCTAGCCAAAAGAAGATGTTACAGTCTGCCTTATTTGATTTGAAAGTATCCAATGATACAACTATTGACCCAAATAGGGTTGTCCTTACCAATTCATCCTAGGATAACAACAATCAGCCCAACAAAAGTGCTAAACCACTCCCATTTTATGTATCATTGATAATTGGAGACAAATTAGTTCATAATTGCATGGTGGATAGTGGAGCAAGCAGTTCTATGATGCCTAAGTAGATTGCAGACCAATTAGGGCTCAAGTACTAGCCCCTTGAGAAGGGTGTACTCTAGTTAGATGGCACAACTATTAATACTGTGGGTGTAATAAAAGACCTAGGTCTCACTCTGCATACCTATCCTAATGTTTCCATTTCACAGGAGGTGTTCATCATAGATTTGCCTCCTTATTTTGACATGTGATTATCAAGAGAATTTACAGCCAAGATAGGAGGATATTTATCCTCCGACTGGTCCCACATATTTTTCAGGACCAGATATGGCACCAAAGTAACTTTAAAATATGAGTTGCTTTCAAATCATCACATAGAGCCTTTCACACCAAGTGTTGTTAATGCAAATTACATTATTTTTGATGATCCTGTATTAGTTGCTACTCAATAATTACAAGCTGAAAGTATACCAGAGGTACTCTTAAGGGAGTGGACCTTAGAAAATAATGTGGATGATCCTAAAGGGCACATGCAAGAGACTGGTATGGGGGTTTACATACTGCATGAACCTAAAACAACAATACCAAGCCTTGTTAAGGACGCAGAACAATAGATAGAGCAGCATAATGAAGTATGGAAAATGTACTTTGATGGCTCAAGGAGCAGGAATGGATCTGGAGGTGGTGCAATGCTAGTGTCACCACAAGGTGAAAAATATTATTCTTCTTTCCATTTTTCCTTTGCATGTAGAAATAACACTGTTGAATATGAAGGATTGATCCAAGGTTTGCAGTGGGCGAGAAAAAGGAAAATAGGATGTTTGCAAGTCTATGGTGATAGTGAACTCATTGTGAATCAGGTAAGAGGACTGCATCTTACAAAAAGTGATGTTCTAAAATGCTACAAACATAGGGTTTGAAACATGATTGAAGAGTTTGATGCTTTCAATCTAATCTCCATTCCAAGAAATCAGAACTCTCATGCTGATAGGTTAGCTGCAATTGGGGCTCAGTTTGACATCCCTAGTGATATTCAAAGGGAGAAGGTACAACCTCATGTAAAAATAGTTGATAGGCACTCTATCCCTGATAATAACATTCATTGGCAAGTTTTGAAAGTGATGAGCAGATCCTACGTTTCATGTTGGAGGAGGATGAGTTTTCCATGATGAATCAGGATAAACTCAAATAGCAGTATGGCAATGATCAAATTGTCTAGTTGAGAACAAACAAGCTGCCCAAGGGATTGGTAACCTTGGAGTCTATTTTTAGCACAGATGACCAGCTTAAGAAAAGCAAGACTAGCATGCAGGTAAAAGAAGAGCATTATGAGGAACTAGAAATTTTCAAGGGTAAACTTCTCAAAATAGGTAGAATCTTCTCAGTTGAGGATAGGAGAGCTTTTATTGCTCTCTGTCAAGAATTTGAAGATGCATTTGCCTGAGATTACTTAGACCTAAAAGGTTTTGACCCTCATATCACCCAGCATACCATAGAATTAGAACCAGATACTAAACTTATGAGATAGAAGAAAAGACCTTTAAATCCAAAGCTTGAGCCTCTAATGATTAAAGAGTTGACCAAAATGATTGAGGGGAAAATCATTTTTCCAATGAAGCATACTTCTTGGGTATCCAACCTTGTCCCTGTGAGGAAGAGGAATGGAGAGATTAGGCTATGTGTTGACTTCAGAGACCTCAACAGAGCCTCCCTAAAAGATCACTACCCATTGCCCTCAATGGAGCAGATTCTACAAGTAGTGGCTAGTTCTGAAAGGTTTTTTTTGCTTGATGGATTTTCTAGTTACAATAAGGTGTTAGTCAAGGAGGAGGATCAGTTCAAGACTACTTTCACCACCAAATGGGGCACCATGGAGGATGCCCTTTGGGCTGTCCAACGCTGGCTCAACTTTTCAGAGAGCTATGGACATGGCTTTTAAGGGTTTGCTGTATAAACTGGTGCTGGTATACCTTAATGACATAATAGTCTTTTCCAAGAATGCATCTGAGCATTTATCTCATCTGAGGCTAGTATTTGAAAGATGCAAGGAATTCAGGATATCTCTCAATCCCAGGAAGTGCATATTCACTATGCACGAAGGCAAGCTATTAGGGCACGTGGTGTCAAAGGAGGGCATTACCATTGATGCTGAAAGGGTAGGAGCTATTCTGGAGCTGCCTTTACCCAGCCATAAAAGGGGACTGTAAATTTTTATTGGCAGAATTAATTTTCTACGAAGATTTATTCTTGACACTAGAAATCTTTTGAAGCCTTTGACATCCATGTTGAAGAAGAATACAACTTTTAGTTGGACAAAAGAGGCCAAAATCAGCTTTGAGTCCATAAAGGAGGCATTAGCGGCTGCACCAATGCTGGTAAATTCTATTTTATCCAAAGACTTTATCTTGTATGCTTATGGTGGCCTGGATACAATTTCTACAATTCTGGTACAGCAGCAGAGTGAGGGTTTTGAGTAACCTATCACTTTCTTTAGTCAGGGACTAGAGGAGTATGAACAAAGGTATAGCTTCATTGAAAAGCACGTCCGTGCAGTGGTAAGGAGCCTCAAGAAATTTAGACATCTTGTTTCTAATAACAAGATATATTTGATGGTAGCTCACCCTAGTGTGAAAGAGTTCCTGTTGAGTAAAGATGTTAATGAGAAAAGGGCTGGTTGGATCACCAAAGTCATGGAATATGATGTAGAGATAAAGATAACCAAGCTTGTAAGAGGCAGAGGACTCAATGAACAACTTGCTACCAGTTCAGAGAACAAAATAGAAAATGAAGAAGAGGTGCTTTTGATCATTGAGGAGGAGCATCAGAATGACACAGTAGTAGTAGGCACCAGTTGGGTTAATGACATGACTCAATTTTTGCAAACTGGGGAATGTCCAGCAGGTCTAGATAGAACTAAAAGAAGATATTTTAGACTGCAGTCTATTCCATATATTTTAATAGGTGGCATCCTTTTCAGAAAGGACTTTAATGGTGTATTGTTAAGATGCATTGATAAAGATCAGACTGATAAGGTGCTACATGAATTTCATGATGGAACAGTAGGGGGTCATTTTGCCCTAAAGACTACTGCTTGGAAAATAATGAGAGCTGGCTATTACTGGCCCAACTTATTTAAGGATGCCCATGCATGGGCTAGAAAATGTCTAAAGTGTGCCATTTTTGCAGGCAAAGAAAGGCTACCAGCTTTACCTCTGCAGCCAATTCAGGTAGAGCAGCCCTTTATGAGATGGGGTATTGATTTTATAGGTCCCATTAACCCACCATCAAGTGCAGGCCACAGGTGGATACTCATAGCTACAGACTATTTCACAAGATGGACTGAAGCAATAGCTCTGGAGGAATCCAATGAGAATGTTGTTTTAAATTTTTATGGTGATTTGATATCTAGATTTGGTGTGCCTGAGTCAATCATCTCTGATAATTCTCTAGCCTTTGTTGGCCTAAAGATAACTGACTAGGCTATTAAGAATGGGATCTATCTGAACACTTCATCAAATTATTATCCACAGGGTAATGGTTTGGCTGAATCTACAAACAAAATTCTCATAAGGATCATTAAAAGATCAATGGAGGATAACCAGAGGACCTGGCACACTAATTTGAAGTATGCATTGTGGGCAGATAGGATAACTCTTAAAAAGTCTATTGGGAACTCCCCATATCTGCTAGTGTATGGAAAAGAGGCAAGGTTGCTCATGTCTATGGAACTGCCAACACTACACATCATGAATCAGCTGGAATTGTTTGAAGCAAAGGGCCCCATGGCTATTAGATATGCTCAGCTTATGGAGCTTGAAGAGAGTAGAGATAAAGCCATGAAAGCTATGGAGTATCATCATCTTCAAATAAAAAGAAATTTTGACAAGAGGGCCACCCCCAAAAATTTTAGAATGGGTGATATGGTGCTCAAATGGAATGAATTGAAAAGAAGACCAGGAAAGCATTCCAAGTTTGACACCATGTGGAGTAGCCCATTTCTCATTACTGAATGCAAGGAGCACAATGCATTTCAATTATCAAATATGGATGGACAAAATTTGCCTATCCCAGTCAATGGGATACACCTAAAGAGGTGTTTTGAGGTATGAGTGCTTTGTAAATCAGTAGGTTAGGTCTCTATGTTTCCAATAAGTGCTACTGCACATTAGTTTAGATCCCTTTTGCTTTCCCTAAGTGTTGTCTAGCATAGTTGAGGGGGTTGCTTTCAACATTTCTATCTTGGGTTGGTCTTCCAATGATCTTCACTACTGTGCTGAGTTGCTAAGGTTAGAAAATATCTGTAAATTTTTAGTCTATGTATGACTCCATGCTCAATGGATGCTCAAGGCCACTGATCTTATTGTTTAGTAGGCAAACATCCCATAGAAGTTGCCAAATTATTGACCTATTTTCCTCTAGCAGGAGTTAAATAATCCAAGCAGCATCAGTCAAGGTGCATATCCCCAATGTAAGCTATGTTTGTGATCTTGAAGTCTGAACCCAAATCTCAAGGTCAGAAGCCTACCATGTGAAAGAGCTTGAAAAAAATAGGCATGTTTGCTTTTTACATCACCCTGAGATTCGCTAAAATGAGGAAGTTATGTATGGTCAATGTCATATTCCAACCTAATTTTCCAAGGGGGGGTGATATTCCAAGTATCGGGTGATATTCTGAACATCGGGTGATATTTGTACTATCACCCCGATATCTGAAATATCACCTGATCCTTTCCATATCACCCCGATATCTGAAATATCACCCAATCCTTTCCATATCACCCCAATATCCAAAATATCACCTAATCCTTTCCATATCACCCCAATATCTAAAATATCACCCTATCCTTTCCATATCACCCCGATATCCAAAATATCACCCGATCCTTTCCATATCACCCTGATATCTGAAATATCACCTGATCCTTTCCATATCACCCCGATATGTGAAATATCACCCAACCTTTCATATATCACCCCAAGCATCCATGATGGTGATGTCACCATCATATCCCAAAACTTTGACTACCTGTATCTCCTCCATTGTGGCAAATTTTGACATGATGTAAGAGGCAAAAATGCATGTTTTTGCCTCCTCTTTCATATGGCAGGCTTTTCAGAGGAATTTTCTCACTTTTCAATTTTAGATCTGGATTTGCATATCTTTGATGAAGGGACATTTTTAGCGACCATTTTGGGGTGGATGCAGATATTTCTTGCATTTATTTCTGCACAGAGAGGAAGCAACTCTCATTCAATACCAAAATATCTTCTACCATTTTAGGGGAGCAGATTGATGATGCAGTTGCTTGCATTAATTACTCCAAAACATCTTCTATCTACCTTGTCTTAGATATTTGACGCCACAACTGATGCAGCTGGGACGTCCTTTTCAGAGGAGATATTTTCTGATACAGCTCTTTGAGTGAATTTTGTAACTGACCCAGGGCATTATTTTGGAAGGCTATAAGATGATACTTATGATGTAAAAAAAAAAAAAAAAAAAAATTGGCATACAAGCTCTTCTTTTTCCAAACAGTGCTTTTTCTACCACTGTAACCTTGCCTTCCTACTGAATATATGCAAGTTATCATTCCTCTTTGACTAATTTGCTGGTTCTATGTGAATATGCATATGGTTGTCTGTGAATATCTTGGTTCCTCTCAATCATATTACTTCTTGCCTCTGCTAGAATCATCTAATCTATGTATACATCCTTGCTATATCCAGTTGTGCTGTGCATTTTTCAGTTTTGTGAAAGTCTCTTTAAATATGTCTGGTGCATCACCCTTTTGTTTTTCAAGTTTTTTGTTTTCATCTTTAGTTTAAAGAATTCCTTCTCCCTTTTCCCCCCTCAAAGTTCAGTAGTTTTAGGTGATAAATCAGGCAAGGAAGCCAGCCTTCTCCAGAGGTCTGATCTCTTGAAGCAAGGTCTCACACTTCGAGATCATTCCCATTTTGTCATTAGAATGCTTGGAATCCTTCCAAACAGGGTGCAATTTCATGTGACAACACTTGGCGCATGAAAAGAGACATCTCCTAACATTTACACACACTCCTCAACATGTTGTTGTAGTTTGTTTGGCCCCACGAGGTGTGGATTGCAAAATTTCACTCCTAGCACCTTTCTGCTACATGAAATTGAAGCATTGTGGAACAATGTGTTCCTTACCACCACGGGAAAATAAAATTGAGTTTAAAAATTTGAGGTATGTATTTGTAGGTTGACCTGACATCCACCTATACATGCAAAGAAGATATTCCTAGGTGTCATGGTTTAACAGAATAGCCAGTCCAAATTTTAACACCTTTTTTTGTCTTAAGGCTCTTAAGAGACTGCCTCTATCCAATGTAGCTGAGAATGACCAAGATGATTCATGACCAAAAATACAAATCCCCTTGCATTTACTCATCCACTCAGATGTGTTGGCATCATTCGTTTGGCCCAAGACATGTCGAATGCAAAAATTCAATCCTAGCACCTTTGTAGGGCATTAATCAAAGGTTCAAATAGTCTTGAAGATGATGAACCCATTCCAATCCATGTTAGCACAAGAAAAGTTTAATAATAGGCTAGATAACATCATCTAAAACAACTAAATATAATCTTGTAAGCACATGTATCTAGTGATTAAGTAGAAAAAACATAACAGAAAAACACACCTTAAAGAATGTGCTAAAAAATCACATGAAATGGTTATCAAACTAGTGTTTATGATTTTTTTGGAGAAAATGGAAGGATTTGCTTCTATTTTGACTATTCTAGCTATGGTAGAAGTTTCAAAATGGATTAAATTTCTTCTTTTTAGACTTGCATTATGGTTTCATGGTCTTCCATGCATATTTGATTAATGTTTATGTATAGGGTTATTAACTATGGCTGTTAGGCTTCTTGTCTTTAGTATTACATCATGGGCTTGCCTTTTCTAATGAATCCATGAAGTTGTCCTATTGAGTTAGTCATTAGATCATCAAGGAAAGCATTATGAGGATACTATGAGCGTGTCATAAGTGGAGGGTAACCTTGTTCGGGATCCAAAACCCTCATTAACCTTGTCAAAAACATACAAAATTGTGGCAGTCCTAATATTGTACCAACAAGGAGAAGATGTCTTACTCATAAGCAAAGACCCTAGTTTTTATCAATGGTGTTCTCCCTGTGTGTTAAATTATATTGGTCACTAATGTAGGTGCATATAATGTGGGTAAGATTTCCATATTTTGTTTCAAATTACAAAATGAATAGGGATAAAGAACAAGATTGCAAATTACAAGTTCAATGAATAATTTGTATAAAAATAACCATTATTATTTTATGTCCAAAACTGAACACCACTACTAATTAAAGAACCACTCACCTAAGTCAATGCATGCTTTGGGATGTTGTTAAACATGTATACTTTTTGTTAAGCACATATATAACTTGTAGTGGTTTATTGTCACATGTTGTAAGCCATGTATGTGAAGATGAAACATAGTTTATCCATTTGTATGAGAAAGTATGGGATATAACATGTATTGATGACATGAGAAACACTACTACATATTATTAAGTGTTGTATATATGCTTCTTATTTCATCATGTTATTCTCCATTGTAGCATGAATCACTTGTTGTAAGCATGTATAATTATAACATGTTGTGCACATCACAAATGAAGGAATGTTGTAACTCCAACACAAGCTAACATAAACATGGGGGAAATGTTGTCTCATGGAATGCAATGATTGCAAAATGTACAAAAAATGGATTTTTTGATAAGTCTTGAAAGGAAATTCCAAGAAAATGCAATTGGCGAGTGGAAATCTAAATTCTACAACCTTATCTATCATCCTCCTTTGCCTATGCCAAAATGGCATCTTCAAAACTAGGAATTTTGTCAGATGTATATGCAACTGCCCTTGTAGCCCTGTATGCAAAGTGTGGAAGCATAAACAAGGCATGTGAATAGATTGGAATGACATGTCAAAGAGATGCCATCTGATGGAATGCAATGATTACAAGATATGCACAAAATGGACTTTTTGAAAAGGCTTTAGAAACTTTCAAGCAAATGTAATTGGCACATGTTAAACTAAATTCCACAACCTTTGTAAGCATCCTCCCTGCTTATGCCAAATTAGGATCTTTGGAATAGTGTATGGACATCCATCAAAGAATAAAGGATATAGGAATTTTTTCAGATATTTAACTTACAACTACCCTTGTAGATATGTATGCAACTTGTGTGGAAGCATAGACAATGAACATGAATTGTTTGACATGATGCCTGAATGAAATCTTGTCTCATGGAATACAATGATTGCAAGTAATGCACAAAATGGATCTTTTTATAAGGATTTAAAGAAACTTTTAGGCAAATACAATTGGCATGTGTCAAGACAAATTCCACAATTGTATTCAACATCCTCCTTGCCTATGCCAAAATGGGATCTTTGAAACAAGGTGTGAATAACCATCAAAGCATAAAGGATTTAGGAATTTTGCTAGATGTCGTAGTTGCAGCTGCCCTTGTAGACATGTATGCAAAGTGTGGAAGCATAGACAAGGAATGTGAATTGTTGACATGATGCCTCAAAGAAATGTAGTTTCATGGAATGTAATGATTGCAATATATGCACAAAATGTATTTTGCAAGGATGATCTCAATATATATATATATATATATATATATATATATATATATATATATATATATATATATATATATATATATATATATAATGTCATGAAAATATGTAGAATGTCATAAAAATATAATGCCATGAAAATATACATAATCGTATATTTACATAATGTCATGAAAATAACATATATAGTATATATATCAAGCCATATAGGCATGTACAATGATATACATTGATAACATACAAAAGTATGTTTACAAAGATAAATAGGCATATGTAGCAAATGTCCCAAAATCAAATCTCCTATGGACTTCTATCAAATAATCAACGACTCTTGCTAGGCTGTAAAAATGGTGAACCAGTCAATGACTCATCCTCTATCACCCATTGACTGGACCTCCTCAATAGAGATTTTTGAAGTTCCACCTATTAATACAATCAAACAATATCCACATTAATATAGAAAATATTCAAAATATATAAGATGACATAAGTAATCAATCACTTACCATCAACTGGTGATCGCTCTCAATGATTTTTTGTCTCTCTTCTTCTATAGTTGGATGGGTAGGAGTTGCGACGTCATGTCAGAAGCATGAAGAAGCACATTTAAGTAAACATGAATATCGTTTATGTTCGTTAATTGAGGTGAGATAAAACAAGAAATATAAAATGACATTTACACGTTGCTGGCTCATACCTTGGTCAAAGGATTTGTAGACAAAATAGTTGTAGCATTGCCCACTTCTATTGACTTCTGGAGATGAGGAGTCTGCATATTCAACATCTGAAAATAGAGTTCAAGGTTATTTGAGGAAAATAGATGCATAACATTATTTAAATGGATAATGATTAGAAATGGTAAAATTTACCTCAGTGAAAGTGGCTCTACCTAGGGACCAAGGAAATCATCTTAATGGTGATGCTCCAACATCTGCTTGTTCCTCATCAAATTGTAACTAAATATGATTACCGTTGATATAGTACAAAAAGTTTACATGTACTATATTTATGATATTGTGATAAATTACATAGCTGTTGAATAGACCTCCTCTCATAACCCTACACTGGATGGCTTACAAACATAATATGAATACTTTGACCCTAGAATTTCATAGTGTGGACAGTTACATACATTAATTTTGACTTATACTATCTACTCATATAATTAATTAGAGGTTTCAAATACACATATATTAAATTGAAGAACCTTGTAAAATATTACCTGGGAGTCAATACCAAATGTATGATGTAAGAGGTCATCTGTGAGAACAATATTATCCAAAATTGATGTGTACATCACCTACTACTACCACTACATCACATCATCTTGACTCTCTTGAATGTTTGCTTCCTAGGTCCCAACATCGCACAATGCCCTACATGACCCACAAATATGGGGGGACTGACAATGCCTTCTTCTCTCACCCTATCCATCCTATGAAAGATAACCACCATGTTGTGCTAAAGTCTAGGTGAGGGAACTTAGGGAATGTAGTGTCTCCACCTCAACACTCTCCTTCAAACTTGAAGGAAGTGAGACATGTTGTGGCATCATGATGGGTCTTGGTGGATGGTCTTGGGCACAATGTGCACCCTCTCTATCCTGTGCAGAGCCACTACCTCTGCTCTGTAAATCCTTGATGTCAAAGTAGTTTGAGATGTCCTTGAGGACAAACTCACAATAGAGTTTCCACAAAAAATATTGGGGGACCTTGTTATTATTACAAGTGAGGTCATAAAAATGATGTTCTGTCTATCCTAAAAGTTTTAGGATATTTCTTCATGTGTACGCCAATGAATTGGGAATTGTTTACAACTACCATGTAGTGGTTGTTGCATTTTAGGATCAATGAAAAGTGTGCATAGATCACCTTTCAAAAATTTCTTATCTTTGACTTATTTGTATGAAAATTTATCGAAATAGAATTACTGACACTCCTCCCTATAGTCCTTCCAATTGTTGATTTACTTTGTAACTGAGTCGATATGAGAAATAATAGACTCTAGTGAAGTGGCAAGGGTTCTCCTGTGATTGTTGCTTGTATTCAAATTTTTCAATGTTTCAACTAAAGATTGAAGTTGTTGTTTGTTTTCTTTGATTTGGATTATATAATTTTGTGGGGTGTCATGTGGAGGGTGAGGACATGAACATGGAGTTTGAGGGTTTTGAGGTTGCTCTTCAGTAGGAATTTCAACATTTGGATCAAGGTTTTGTAATGATTCATTAACTAAAAAATTAAAAAGAAAAATTTCATTAAAACAATGAAACATAAATTCATTATGTTTTGAAATGAAGAAAATTGATAAAACCCTACCTTCTTTAGTTACCTGACTTTGTTTCCCTCATCTATGGTGGGATTGGTGATGTGGTATTATGTTCGATGGTCTTCTCCTTCAAAATTTTAAACACACGCTCTCGTTAAAGCCCTAGTTGTGTTTTCGATGCAATAGGAAAATGAAATTGAAAAAGTGAGGCCATAGGACTATATTTTTTCATTTTATTTTAGCAGTTGAAAGTGTGATCATGTTATAGGCTTGGTATTACCAGTCCTAAACATGATTGTGTTATGGTTTCCTAGCTCTAAAAAGTGGGGTGGCCGCTTTTTGGCCCCCCATCTTCATGTACATGCCCTGTGGCACTATTTTACCCAATTAGTCCACCTCTTTGAGACCAAAAGAACACCTAGAAGGTTTACCATAAAGTTGGTATTGTTTGAGAACTTGTAATGCTTCATCTACATGATGCAAATGCTCTTCCAAAGTCTTTCAATAAATCAATATATCATCAAACAACACTAATATAAACTTCCCCAAAATGGCTCAAAGATGACAGTCATCAAACTTTGAAATGTAAATGGAGAATTAGTAAAACCAAATCACACAATTAGAAACTCATAATGACCCTCATTAGTCCTAAATGTTGTCTTCGAAACATCATCTTAATTCAAATTTGGTGATAACCTAATCTAAGATCTAGTTTTGTAAAAAACATAGCTCCACTCAAGTAATCTAGTAAATCATCAATGCCTACAATAGGAAACTTATCTTTGATGGTGTACTTATTGATCTCTCTATAGTATGGACACATGCACCAAGTGTCATCCTTCTTATGCACCATCACAATAGGAGAAGAGTAGGCACTTTGGCTATACCTTACAATATCTACCTCTAGCATCTCCTAAACTATATTCTTAATATAACGTTTTTATAAATATGGGTACTTGTAAGGCTTGATGTTGGGTGGCTAGCTCCTTGGTACTAGCTGGATGGCATGATCTGGGTCCCTTTTTGGAGGCAATCCTTTAGGTATAATGCCAAAAACCACTGAGTGACAATCTATAATTTCCTGTAAATTTGGTTGGATAGGAACATTTGGATAATATGCTATTAATAAACACAATTGTTCAACAAATCCATCAATCCCTTTTTAGACATCTTTTGCAATTTTTGAGAACTTACTATTTGTGGGGACTTTGTAATTAGCCCTCTTAGCTAATTACAACTCAATTGTTCCTAATGTGCTAATCCACTCTACTCCCAACATAATATCTACTACTCCATGGGAATGAGAAACATTAGAAAATCAAGTTGATATTCTCCATGGTTAATTTAATGCTATGGAATTTTCCTAAACAACTGATAGTACCACCATCTACAATTTGAACATAAAATTCTAGAGGATAAAATATAAAACAATTCAATTGAGTTACTAATTTATTATTGATGAAGTTCTGATTTTTTCTTGAGTCTATCAATACTATTACACTCTCTTTCTTCAAGAATCCCACCACCTTGAGAGTTTGTAGGACACTAACTCTAGCCAAGGCATGAATAGAAATGATAGGTTGGGTACCTCTTGACTCCTCATCTAACTCATTGTCACCCTCTAATTTTGGTTCCTTCTCCTCTTCTTCCTCACTTGACCCTTCAATATAGAAGAATTTCTTTTCAGTGCATTTGTGTCCCTAGCTATACTTGCTATCATAGTTAAAACATAATCCTTTTTGTCTCTTCTCTTCAATTTGTTGTGGCATAAATCTAGTAGGCTAAAGAAGTGACTATGTAGGAGTGCTTTATCTCTTATGTTTACAAAACCTTGCCTTTTATTAACCATAATTTTTTTTTCTATTTGCCTTTCTATAATCATTGCTTGAGATATATGGATAGAACATGTCTACCTCATTAACATTAACTTTTGCAAAAAATGGTGCTCAATTTGGAGCTACCAATCAAAAGTTATTACATAATCATTTTTCCCATAAATGGTCTAATTTAATACATTTGTACTCAAAAATAGAAGAAAATGCCCTCTTGTGAGATGAGGCTAGCCATCGAACTACTCATTGGAATACAATGGTTTTGATTCCTAAGGAGGAATTAGCCTTTGGCCAACCTAGACTTAACCTTTCATCTCCAACCAACGAAGATACAAGGGTTTATTAAACCATTAATCCTACAAAGGAAATTTGCACCAAATATTGAATACCCCTCTAAATTTGGTACTTCATTTTAGTGCATTAGACAATTATATTAAAAAAAGATTGTATATTTTAACACTAAAGAGTTTCACAAAGTCCAATATAGGGTAAAATACTCCCAATCCAAAAAAGGGGTGAATTAGTGTTGAAAAATCCAATAATGATAAATTTTAGGGGAAATGTAGGGGTGGCCAAGGTTGCAACGTGGTGCTAAATCTCTTTGTGAGGGCGTGTGTGGACTCTAGATTGTGTAAAGGTATCTTTGGAGGTTGTCGTAGGATAGAAACTCCTTTGTTGTGTGTATTTTCCTAGCTTCCAAGTCAAAAGCCTATGATGGCCTTCTGGTGCATAAAAGGGCATCTGTCTCTAAGGAAAATGGTTTCTCTATGTTTTGGGATGAATTTACCAGGCATCATCCATAGACACAGGTGAATTGAGGACATTCAAGGGGAACCACGAAGGTCAAATAGGCATTGAAAAAAGGGTGAATAAGGGCAGACCGTCAACCTCTCACAAGGAACTATTTGAGTGACAAAACTTTCTAGAGGCAAGTGTCAAAGAAGTTGTAGGCCTGTATAGAGCATGCCATGAGCCAAAATGGAATGTTTGCCTTTGGAACCATAGGCTACCACAAAGGAAAAAGAGGGTTGCGACCCTCTCTAATGCTTCTCTAAATGCATCCGACCTTCAAATTTCAATTCGGCTCTGTCCACTAGTGTGTCCCTCTTACCTACAAATAACACTTCCTAACATAGACAAACAGAGACAACACATGAAAATAATAGTATAATTTTGATGCAAAAAATGAATACAAGTAATTACAGCCTATCACCACCTTTCCTCTGCTCTAATACCATATAGGATTCTCTAATGAAGAAGAAGATAGAAAACAAGCACAGAAGATTGCAAATAATACAAAGCATGACAATCTATGTAACACTACCAAATCCATTATATCCATGATGGTGAGTGAACAACGGGAACAGACAATTGATCAAATATTGAATTTTTGAACTCTTGAACCTTTTGGAACCATTCCTAAGCTCAGCGAATAGGTCTCTTCCTTTCCTTTTCGGCAACACATTGTCTGTCAACCACTTTACAACTTATCTCTCTAAAGTCTTAGTCACTTTGATGTGAGGTTCAACACTCCTTGCCTATTGGCAAGAAAATCACCATCGGTCATCTTCAAACTTGTCACTTCGACATCGCAACTCTTCCCGATGGGTGACTCTACACTTCTTGCCTATCGGCAAGAAAAGTGCTATCAGCTACTTTAGATTCTACTTCACCAATACACCGATCACTCCAATGTCACATTTGACTTTCACTTGTTGGCAAGACAATTACTATCAGCCATGTTAGAATTTGCTTCGCCGATACATCGATGACTTTTGTCTTCGGTGAGACTATTCTCGTCAGTGAGCGCTTACAAACTCTGGCCAATGCACAGTTTACTTTCTCCCTCTTCAACCGAACCGTAGCACACTAGATGCTAGGTCACCCTACTGTGCAAAACATTCTGTTTGGATCCTTGCACCGTCAAACATAAAAACAAAACAAGAAACAAAAACAAATACTTGTACAATGAAGCCATTCCATTGATTTTGACATAAATCATACCAGTAGAATGTTTCACATCGACATACTACAACAATGGAAAGCACATAAAGAATAGAAATCTACAGTTATACAAATTATAGTTACAGGGAATGGAAATCAAATTGATGGAACATAATAGTTTTATTTCTCCTTAGAACAATACACAATCACCTTCACACTTCTCCTCCTTCCTCTTCTATAGTTCCTTCTGGTTGTTATCAACTCAACCTGCCAGCAGTTGGAAAACTAACTGATGCAAACAATTGGGACACTAACTGATCCAAAATGGCTTCAAACTATCCTACTACCCTATTTTGGCACTATGTGATTACAATATGATAAAAGTATGTTTTAAGTCACTTTGGACTTACAAAATGGGTTCTAGGTCCTAAAAGACCTAGAGACAAACTGAAATGAAAATGCATTGGTCAAATTGATCTTATTACAAACACAAAGCATGATTTGTTAGGTGCTCCTGCACCATACTCCCTGGGTGAAAGTTGTCTCAAGTCCTCTTAGAGACTAACTGTTGCAAATCACCACCCTACTTTCTGATGTCTTCTTCCAGCATCAATGTTTCTTCTGAATCAGGAAGTCCTTGCCATTTAACCAAGTGCTCAAAATAGGTATGATTTGTTGTCTTCTTGGCTATCCTACTATCCAAGATGCACTCCATCTTAGGTGGTAAATGCTGCACCCACTCTTTATTGTCTTGGATAGAATTTGTTGTACCTTCTCCTATATCAGGACTCCCATATAATGTTAGATCAGCAACATTGAATATAGGGGAAATAGCAATATCATCAGGGAGTTCAATTTTGTAAGCATTAGGACCATATTTCTCTAAAATCTTACAAGGTCCAATTTTTCTCATCATCAACTTATTGTGGTTTCCCCTTGGGTAGTCTGTTCTTGTTGAGATGAACCATGACCATATCTCCTATTTGGTATTGCACACCTCTCCTCCTTTGATCCACTCTAGCCTTGATCTTCTGACTATTCTTGTGTAGAGTATCTTTGACTTGTTGATGGATCTCTTTCATAGCCTCTGTAAATGTATCAGCATGTTCACTCCTTTTGTCTAACCCTTGAACATCTCTCAATTCAAAAATTCCTCTAGGATGACTACCATAGACAGCTTCAAAAGGACTTAGACTTGTACTTCTATTTGTAGTATCATTAGAGGCATATTCTACTTGTGGGAGTACCACATCCCAACTACCTACATGTTCTTTTGTCAAACATCTCAGTAGATTGCCTAATGACCTATTCACAACCTCAGTTTGGCCATCAGTCTGAGGATGATAGGCTAAACTAAAGGACAAATTTGTACCCAATCTTTTCCACAAGGTTCTCAAAAAATGTCCCACAAATTTGTTGTCTCTTTCAGATACAATACTCAAAGGCAATCCATGAATCCTGACAATTTCTTTAAAGAACAAGCCTGCAATGTAACTAGCATCATTGGTGGTTTTACAAGGAATAAAGTGAGCCATCTTGTTGAACCTGTCTACCATAACAAAAACACTATCATAACCTGTCCTTGTCTTTGGTAACCCCATCACAAAATCCATGCTTAAACTTTCCCAAGGTCTATTTGGTATGGGCAGAGGTTGGTACAGTCCTGCATTGGTTGAGACCCCCTTTGCTCTCTGGCAAATCATACAACTCTCAACAAACCTTTTGATATCAAATTACATCCTTGGCCAAAAGTAAAATCTTCTTACTAGATCTAAGGTCTTGTTGAGCCCAAAATGTCCTCATAAACCACCACTATGTTTCTTCTTCACTATATTATCCCTCATTGAACACTTAGGGATACATAGCTGACTCCCTTTGAACAAAAGTTTATCCTGCAATGTATAATCTGAAAATTCACTGTGGAAAGCATTGACAAACTCACTGCATACCTTGTAAATCTCCTTGAAATCTTGGTCTTCTTCATACAATAATTTGAGTACCTCAACACCCATGCTTTGTAGCTGCACTTCTTGCACTGTCAACACCCTTCTGCTTAAAGCATCAACAACTTTATTGGTTATCCCCTTCTTATGTTTGATGATGAAGGTGTATGCTTGAAGACTTTCCACCCACTTCATGTGTCTATGACTGAGCTTTTCCTGTCCATTCAAAAAATTGAGAGCATGATTGTCAGTGTATACAATAAATTCTTTAGGAAGCAAGTAGTGTCTCCATTTTTTCAGAGCTTGTACCATGGCATACAACTCTAAATCATAAGATGAGTACTTCCTCTTAGCTTCATTCAATTTTTCAATGATAAAGGCTACTGATCTACCTTCTTGGCTCAACACTGCCCCTATGGCTAGCCCACTTGCATCACATTCAATGGTGAAGACTTTATTGAAATCAAGAAGTACTAAGATATGATACTCGACAACTTTCTACTTCAGACTTTCAAAACTCTGATCCACCTCTTTTGTCCACACAAACTTCACCTTACCTCCACCCTTGATGGTCTCTAACATAGGTGCACAAATATCACTGTAGTTCCTAATGAATTTTCTATAAAATGTGGCCAAACCATGAAAACTTCTAACCTCTCTTGCTATCCTAGGTGTAGGCCAATTCAAAATAGCTTCTACCTTGGAAGAATCCATTTTCAAATCACCCTTAGAGATGAAAAAGCCCAGGTAAACCAATTCTTGTTTCATGAGGTCACACTTTTCCATGTTTATCATTAACTTCTGATCTTGCAGCCTCTTCAAGACTATTCCAAATGTTTCAAGTGTTCTTCCTTGCTCTAAACACCAAGATCTCATCAAGGTAGACTACAACAAATTTTCCTATGAATTCCTACAACACCTCATTCATTAGTCTCATAAAGGTGCTAGGGGCGTTTGAAAGACCAAAAGGCATAAAGGCATCACAAGCACTCATACAACCCTTCATTGGTTTTGAGTACTGTCTTCCACTCATCCCCCTCTCTTATTCGTATTTGGGGATACCCACTCTTTAAGTCTATCTTGGAGAAATAAATGGCCCCTCCCAAACAATCCATTATATCTTCTATTCTAGGAATAGAAAACCTATACCTGATGGTTATCCTATTTATGGCCCTAGAATCGGTACAAAGCCTCCATTTCCCATCCTTCTTTGGGGATAAAATAGTAGGTACTGCACATGGGCTAAGGCTCTTCCTTATCAGCCCTTTGTTTAGGAGTTCTTGTATGCTATTTCTTAATTCTACTGAGGGGTCATTTCATATGCTACCTTATTAGGAAGTACTACTCTTGGTATGAGGTCTATTTGGTGGCTAATATCTCTGATAGGTGGCAGGGAATTAGGTATGTCTGTTGCAATCACTCCTTTGTAACTTTCAAGTAGATCTCTGACCTCCTTTGGTCCTACTTCCCTCACATTTTAATCTCTTTCCCCCTTAGGATTCACAATCAAAGCAAAACCTACTCCACCACATTCCTTTAATGTGTCCATGAATTCCTTTTCTCCTACCATCATTATACTAGACCCTACATGTTGTGGATCCTCTTCTACCAATGACTGTATCCTATAAGTCACGCCATCCTTTTGGAATGAGTAAGCATTCTTTTCTCCATCATGATGAGGCTTTCTATCAAACTACCATGGTCTACCTAGCAAAAGATGGCAAGCATCCATTGGAAGGATGCCACACAAGATTTTATCTCTATACCCCCTAATACTGAATTCTACCCATGCTTGTTCATTGATGAGTATGTGCTACCCCTTATTCAACCAACTGACTTTATATGGACTGCTATGGGGTATCTTTTCTAGATTCAACTTATTCATTGCTTCCAAAGATATGATATTATTAGTAGAACCAGAGTCAATAATAACTTTACAAACCTTACCTTGGATCTTGCAGTTGATTCTAAATAAAGAACTTCTTTGAGACGGTTCAGTCTGCATTGGTTCCTTGAGAAGCATCCTCTTGATCATCAGATTTTCTCCCATCTTTGATGTCACACTCCTTGCATCTTCTTGAATCAAAGTGGTTCTCTTCACACCGCCATGAGAAGTTGAGGCCTTCTCTGGACACTTGTATGTCGGGTGCCCTATCTGATTGCAGTTACAACATCTCATATTGGAGAACTTGGATCCTCTACCTGATCCATTTGTCCCACCCCTTCTATTAGGCCTTCTTCCTTGGTAGCCTCCTCTACTACTTGAGTCTCCAACTTTCTCTTCTTGGTTAGACTCACCACTAGGCCTCTAGTTAGGACTTCTTCCTCCAAAACTACCTCTGCCTCTAAAACTTCTTCCTCCTCTACCTCTATTATTTCTCTCACTCTTTCTCTTTATCTTCTCTTCAGCCCTTAAGGCCATTTGGAAACACTTGTTCACTCTCTCTGGTGCTAAGATGCTGATGTCATCTTGGATGTTCATCCTTAGGCCATTCAAATACCTTGCCACCTTCTCTAACTCTTCTTCTTGTCTCTTTGATATGAGACTGAGTTTATGAAACTCTTGTGTGTTAGCATTCACATCAAGGTCTCTCTGTCTGAGGTACTATAATTTCCTATACATCTGCACGTTATAGTCCAGGCGTAAGAATTGTGCCTTGATTTTGGTCTTCATCCTTTCCTAGGAGGGTGTCGTATTCTTCCCCTCCTTGACTCTCTCTCCTTGCTCATAATTCCACCATGCAAGAGAAGACCCCTTCAATCTTGCCTTTGCCAACTTAACCCTCTTATCATCAGGGACTTCTTTGTATTCAAAATGATTGTTCAATGCCTCAATCTAGTCAATCACCTCTTCAGCTTCCATACTTCCACTATACATAGGTAACCCATCTATGGTGTCCCTATTGACTACCTTCAAATCATTTACAAATGCCCTCTAGTTTGCTAGTATCTCCTCTGTCCTCTTATTGGTTTCATCAATTTTTGTATCTCCTTCCTCGATGTCACTTTCTTCTTCCCTATCCTTACCCTGGGTTCTTTTCAACTCCTTAAGCTTGGACTCAAACATCGCTTCAATCAGTTTCTTCACTGCATCTTGTGACATGCTTTTGGGAGGCATCGTGTCAGCCTCTGCTTCACTTTCATTGTCTGACATACACCAAGACCACACCACCCGAGTGATCTTCAAAACTCACTCTGATACCAATATGATGAGGAGCGCATAACGGGAATAGACAATTGATCAAATATTGAATTTTTGAACTCTAGAACCTTTTGGAACCATTCCTAGGCTTGGTGAACAGGTCTCTTCCTTTCCTTTTCAGCAACACATTGTTCGTTGGCCACTTCACAACTTATCTCTCTGAAGTCTTAGTCACTCTGATGTGAGTTTCAACACTCCTTGCCTATCGGCAAGAAAATCACCATCAGTCATCTTCGAACTTGTCACTCCAACATTGCAACTCTTCCTGATGGGTGACTCTACGCTTCTTGCCTATCGACAAGAAAAGTGTTATCGACTACTTTAGATTCTACTTCGCCGATAGACTGATCACTCTAATGTCACATTTGACTTTCACTTGTTGGCAAGACAATTACTGTCGGCCAAGTTAGAATTTGTTTCGCTGATACGTTGATGACTTTTGTCTTTGGTGAGACTCTTCTCGTCAGTGAGCGCTTACAAATTCTGGCCAATGTGCTGATACTCTTGACTCCTTTTGACTTCGGTGGAAACTCGGTTCTGAGTTCCAGCGATATGCCGATGCATAAATTACTTTCTCCCTCTTCAACCGAACCCTAGCACATGGAGATGCTAGGTCACCCTACTGTGCAAAACATTCTGTCTAGATCCTTTGCACTGTCGAACACAAAAACAAAACAAGAAAAAAAAACAAATACTTGTACAATGAAGCCATTCCACTAATTTTGACAGAAATCGTACCAGTGGAATGCTTCACGTCAACATACTGTAACAATGGAAAGCACAGAAAGAATAGAAATCTACAGTTATACAAATTGCAGTTACAGGGAACAAAAATCAAATTCAAGGAACATAATAGTTTTATTTCTCCTTAGAATAATACACAATCACCTTCACACTTCTCCTCCTTCCTCTTCAATAGTTCCTTCTTCTGGTTGTTATCAACTCAACCTGCCAACAGTTGGAAAACCAACCAATGCAAATAGTTAGGAGACCAACTGATCCAAAATGGCTTTAAACTATCCTACTGCCCTGTTTTGGTACTATGTGATTACAATATGACAAAAGTATGTTTTAAGTCACTTTGGACTTACAAAATGGGTTCTAGGTCTTGAAAGACCTAGAGACAAACTAAAATGAAAATGCATTGGTCAAATTGACCTTATTACAAACACAAAGCATGATTTGTTAGGTGCTCCTGCACCAATCCACCATGTATAATAACCAAAAAGTAAATACATATAGGTGAGGATGAGTGAGGAGGCTGAGTCGACTTCAACTCTCCACTCACCAAGTGGCAAAAGAGTGTCATCACATAGCTTGGAGAGTTGTGTTGAACTCTCCAAGTCGACATATAGCCACCAAAGGTGTCTTAACTCCATGTGATAATTATATTACTTAGAATAAGTAATATATAATAAATTCTAGCAATAACATCTATATCCTTCTTGTCTAGAGATTTTCTAGGTGTGGTAGGATTCTTTTTGCCTCTTGTGGTTGGCCCCACCATGATGGGAGAAAATAATTTTGCAATATATCACACAAAATAAATCCAATTAATATAAATTTTATTTGTTGTAAATTACCAAGTCCAAGATGTCACTTCCAAAAAAAATCTGTAAGAAATTCATTAATTTGTAGCCTTGAGAGTGAAATTGGTGGAAACCCAAATTTTGCAAAAAAAAATCACATCTGATGCAAATAACCTCAAATATGGACTATAGATTCAATATGTCCTTAGAAATCCTATTAAAAATCTTTATAATATTTTCCAAAATGAGAGATATATGCACTTCCAAAAATTACCTCTAATATAGAAAAAATTGCCTTGTTTTTTGCCTTCAAGGTGACAAGATCATGCTCTAATACCAGGTTTAGTTAAACGCATTACATAATTGAGGAATAAAGTAGGAAATATACTACAAATACTTGACAAAAGATGCCATTTCAAGGGACCAACCTCCAAAAGTCTCCAATAAAGAACATAATTTTTAATGATTATAAAGAGTAACCTCTAACTTATATATATATTTTACTCAAGCCCTAGATGTCACCTAGGTTGACTTAGTGTTGGTGTCAACCACCTCAACCACCTCCTAGGAACAAAAATTGCAGATAAATCTTCACAAACAAGAGAAACACAATGCTATTTCTCCAGGGATGAAAATACATATTGAGATGAGATGATAAATTACATAGTATACAAGCCTTTTAAAAGCATGAAATATGTGACGGGTGAACAACTACCCTACGGGAAAAAAATAATTATCCTTATGTTAAAAGTTAACACACTAACTGATGAATGTTGTTGTCATTGATGTTAAAGGGTTAGTTACTTATTCAGGATGTTCTCATGTTAGGGTGTTATGAAGATTGTTCTCAAGTAGTGAACTATAGTTCATGTTCTTCTATGTTGCTTATCATGATGTTGCCCAAGACAAATATTATGTTGAGGTTGGTATGTTGTTGAAGTGCTTCTCAAGGTGCTATCATGAGATGTTTGTGTCTTCAGATCATTAGTTGGAATTGTAAGTATTTTGGTTTTAGTTGGAATTAGAAATCATTATCAATCAAGAGAAGAGAAACTTCAAAGGTTGATATGCAATTGATATACAGTTGCTTCATGTAGTCATATGGATTGATCTTACCATCAATCAGAGTCATCATATCATGGGATGCAGAGGAGGTTGTTCATGTAATACATGTCATATTAGATGTTTTGTTCATTTCATGACATATCCATATGCTTCATATCATAACTTATGCTTCAAGGATATCAGTTCCATATGCTTTTGTTCTCTTATAGCATTGGTCTCTAGGTTTCTTTCACCTCTCACATTTTCCATGGTCCTGTTGATTAGAAACCCTAAGTATATCTACTACCTTTTCTAAGACCTACTCACACCCATCCTCATAAGCTCCTAAATCATTAAAAATTCCTAAGTCACTAACCTAAGCCCTCTATTGCTGGCCATATGGTGTTTGCAGTTTTTGTTATGTTTTAAAAGTGACCTGCCATTGTAGGTCATATCACTTAAATAACCTACTAAAGGGGTCTTAAGAAATTCTATCTACCAGCCCTATCGACCTCCCTTACCATTTGCTTCAGTCTCATATATGTTTATCCAGCAGGGAAAGCAGATCAAAGTCTTAAGTTTAAAGTTTGAAGGGGTGCGTGTTGGAGAATCGGTGGTCAACATTTAAACCTTGACATTCTCCCTTAAGTATACATTTTGACGTGCAAAAGGTCATCGTATATATTGTGACTGTAGTGTATTACTTTTATAAGGCTATTTTTAGTATGTTTTTAAAGGCAATTTTTTAAGGAGATTTTTATGGACATTTTTTCTTAATTTAGATCCCTTCATGTAGATAAGGGAGTGAGTAAATTCCTCTTCTATTTTAAGAGTTTCTATGCAATATTAATTGAACTATTTAAAAGGAAAGTTTCTATATAAGTGGCTTTTCTTTTCGAAAAGAAATATTAATTGCAGGGAGTACGAACAGGTGATATTTTGAATTGTGACTGAAGAGTTTTATGCAGTATATAGTGTCTTTTTGAAGACATTAATTTTTTATTATGAGAGGCAATTTTTTGTACAGATTGAAAGTTATTGAAGAGTTGGGAAAAGGAATATGAATGGTTATGAAGAGAAGAGATATATGATCTTGCTTTTTGCAGGTGAATTAATTTTATGCAGAGTTGTTAATTGAAATGGGGAAGATGAATATGCAAAGGAGAGGAATATCAAAAGTCATTTCATTTATATTGCAGATGATTGTGAATTGATTTTGTGTGTGGACAAAATGTAGTATTGAAGAGATAATTTATGTGAAGTGTTAGATATATTATTGTAGGAATAACATATTTAGATGAAGACATGTTATGGAAAAAATGATTTTATGATGTGTGTGATTTTGACATAGAGGGCCAGAGAATTTTGCTTGAAGATGAATTAGGGTATGACGATAATTTTCAGTGAAAAATACAAAATGTAGATGTTGATTCTTGAATAGAGGAAGACATTATAAATTGCAGAGATTGTAATGTTTAGGTGATTGATTGTCATGTGTATCAGAAGCTTGGTTGATCATATTATGATTGAAAAGAATTTTGTCAAGTGAATACAAAAGGAGAGATAAGTTTTTTTGTGAAGAAGTGAATCAAGGAAACCCCCTGAATTGTTTTCTTGTGTCCAAGGTTACTGAATGTATATTGTAGCCAGTGAGGCTTGCATGGTCAGTGAGACCTCTTTGTAGTCAGTGCAGCTTGTATGGTCAGTGAGACCTATTCATGAGCTAGTGAGACTATGTAATTGGTGATTTTCATGATTAAGCTAGTGATGCAATTTAGAGTGGTTTTTCATCCTTATGAGGGTTTTCCACTCATGAAAAACTTGTGTTTTGGTTCATAATGTTTGCCTCTATGTGTGTGTATCCTAATGTTTTGTTCATAAGGTCCTGTTCAAGCTATTCATCATCATACTTATGCATATGTGTTTGATGGATTATTTATCTGTCTTTCATTCTCTGTCTTGTAAATTAAAAGGTGCAATAAGATGTTAAAAATCATACAACACTAATTCAACCCCCCACTCTCAGTGTTGTCCTATACTCCAACAAGTGGTATCAGAGCATAGATTCCCTATAGAAGTCTAACCGGCTTGGGTAGTTCCTGATAGTGGAGTACCATGGGAAAGTGTAGAAGAAATAAGAGTAGAAGTAATGTCAAGTCACATACTGGTCAAAAGGCATCATCTATACCAAAATCAAATGTTGATATACAATCATTTGATAGAAATTCTTCACAAGTTGAGTCAGGTATTAAATTAGAGGAAGAGTTTTCTAGAGTTCCTTTCTTTGATGGTTCAGATTTTTCTATTTGGTATATTAGAATGCAAGTCTATTTATCCTCTTTACGATATGGTGTGTGGATGTCAGTTGAAAATGGGTATTTTATTTCTTCTCAATCACCTAATACTACAAGTAACAAAGAGGCTTATGAATGCAATCATATAGCAAAGAAGGCCATTTTGTATGGATTATCTAATGTTGTTTCTTGTAAACTTCTGCATTGTGAAATAGATCAGGATGTGTGGAAGGAGTTGATAAGAATCTATCAAGGTGATGCACTTGAAGGAGAGGACAGCTTGGTGTCTGAGGAAACTGACAATGAAAGGAAACATTAAAATGAAGAAGATAAGATTCAATCTGATTCAAAAGAAGAAGATCACATTATGATTGATGATGAACAAGATTATGAAATTGATGTTGAAGGAGAACCCATGTATGCTCTGGGTGAGATCAAGAAATACAAAAAGGAGAACCAGAGATTAGAGTTGCAACTACAACAAGAAAAAGTCTCTAAAGTCAAAGCACTTTTAGAACTTGAAAGAGTATCTTCTGATCTTGAAGAGGCAAGAAATCAGATTATGGACTTAAAGAGTCATGTTGATGAATCTGACAAATTGATTATCAGTGTAAAGACTAAAATTGAGGAAGCCAAAAGAATAATAGATGTAACAAAATCTAATATTGAGGTTAAAAGAATTGAAAATCTAAAATTGGAGGCTGAAATTGTCAATCTTAGAAAAGATTATGAAGGTCTCAAGGTTCTGTCCAAGAAATATCAGGAGTTTGGAAAAAGCACAAACAAGTTACATGAAATGTTGAGCAAACAAAAGTATCATAAGGACACTACTGGTCTAGGTTATGAAGAAGGAGAGTGTTCCAAATTCAGAGAGACTCCTAGAAGGAAAATTGATATGAGTTATCATCCTGCTACTCTTGAAGGCAAAAAAAAAGATTGAAGATGGAATGAAAACCAAAGATGAGTTTGTAAAAATGCACAATCAAAGAAGAAATTTTAGAAGAACTGCTCCAGTAAGACAAGCATAAATGCACATGTATAATTAGTCATTTTTTGGTTATTGTTATACATGTAATCATTTTGGACACAAAGCAATTGATTGTAGAAGAAGAGGTCAATCTACTTCAATAAGGAATACTAATCTTGTATGTTTCAAATGTAATTCTCTTGGTCACAAAGCATATAGTTACAGAATACCATCATCCAATTTAAAAGGTTGGAAAAGGAAAGAGGTTGAAAAGGTTTGGAAGAAGAAACTTGAACAAAAGAAAGAAGCTGTGAAAGTTTAGAGACTAAAACAAATCCAAGAGAAGGTAGATCCTAAACTTGTGCATAACGCACAAGTCACATCATCAGTTGCATGAGATGGAGGATGAGGGTAAGGGAAGTTGATTAGTGTCCTATCTCCCCCCAAGGAGTTTCAAGAGATTTGTTGATGTAGTAATAGGCAAAGGTGTAAGGTGATCCCTACAATCTTTGATTAGTATTCATGTTACTTATGCTGCAATAAAGGTTTTGGGTTAGTGCAAGGACAAAGGATTTTCAAAGGTATTTCATAGTATTAGGAGTGAAGAGAACTTAGAGATGCTCAAAGATTTCATTGGAAGAGTAGGGTAGTGATATTGTTAAGTGTGGAGTATCTTGATGACTTGATGATCTTGCAACTGCACATTCACTAATAGACACATCTGCAAAATCAAGGACAAACATGAAAGTCAAATATGATAGTGTAATACAGTAATACTACTCTTTAATAAGTTTTTGACAGTGATAAGTGCTTGGTTGAGTACTTCAGTAGTAAAAAGTGATAAGTTCTTTCAAATTTATTCATAGCATAGTAATACCAATGATATCAGTGTTCAAGAGGCAAAGCATATCAAGGTGAAGGTTTGTTGTTGATACATAGTTTACAAAGTTGATAGAGCATGATTGGTTCATGAGGTAGTTCTTGCTTCCTCCAAAGGTTTTGAATTATTGGTGGCGTCCTTAGTAAACTTGATCAAATATTCTTATCAATGAATGCTCTTCTATTTGCTTCTACCAGTGATTTCCTATGTTTATTGGATTGAGAAGATTATTTATGTTAGGAGAGATAAGTGTATGATAATGAATCAATACAAGGTCTACACAATGGAGTTGAGAGGTCTTAGTCTCTTAATGTTTGGAGACAGTGATAGAATATGATCAAGAAAATACGGTTGGCATGTGTATAATTAGACTTTGCAGCCTTTTTTGTTAGCATTCCGTAACTCTATGAGTGTCTTGGAACATGATATAATATTTATCTAAGTATAAAGCAAGAGGATTGTCATTGCATTGTATGACAGTGATTTTCATGATTGACTTCAGAAAGCATATCAGACATATTAGTTTGCTGCATTGGTATCACTGTCAGTGGTTTCTTTTAGATATATGTTTAAAGGAAGTAGACTTTGATTCCATTCTTACTTTGTGATATATAATGATGTAATTCTTGGAAAATGATATTTGTTATTACTCAACTCAAGTTCCATGTTTATTGTTGTAGCTTTGATAAAATACAGTGTCCTCCTTGAATGTTTACTTAATCACAGTTTGCATAGTGATGTCTTGGATAAAATATGGCATTCATCAAGGTTGATTTCATCAAGTTCCAAGATGACAAGGGTAGAATTTAATAATAGTGCTATGAGCAAGTGCCAATGAAAAGTTCAGTCATGATATGTAAAGATTGCATTGTGAATAGTGCAGGGCTTGCAAAGAATATGACAGTGGTGTTCAAGTTGTTCAAAAAGCAAATGTGTTTATATCTATATGACAATGAAAATCCTTTATGATAGTGTCTTGATGACAGTGGAAGTAATTTTGTTAAAAATAGTGACAGTGTGTAATCAAGATAACAATTCATTGGCATGGTAATGGTTTTGATCACAATCAATGATGATAGTGTTTGCTCACACAATGGTGATGATGGTTTTTTACCAACAAGTGGTACTCACTCTTGCCAATGGTACTGCATTAGAGATGATATTTCTCTTGAAAAAGATTTGATCTATGTCATTGTTTTGATGACAATACAAATGAAGCCCTTGTTCTATTGTCAATAGTAGATTTGTTGTTTGTCTCCATTAACAGACTTGCAGACCTGGTTGATTGGTTGTCTTCTTTCAGCAGAGCTTCAAAGTCTTTTTCTTCTGAAGAAATGGTGATAAGACTTCATGCTTGATAGATCTTTCATTGTAGAACAAAGAAGATTATATAACTTGACCAAGGAGTAGTGGTATCTCATTCTCTCCCTAATCTTTATGTTTTCTCATAGCAATGTAAGCTTTGAGGGTGAATGTAAGTTATGCTCAATCTCAGGTTAGCAGTGCTCTTTCATTTGATGTCAATAAGGAGGTTTGTAAAAACATGAAAATATCAATTCAAGGGCAGTAATAATTCTGATGTATGTGTGTTGAATGACTGCATAGTGGATGATTTCAAGTTGCCTTGAGATCATATTGAATTGTTGGTTGTTGATGCTTGGAATTAGGGGGTGTTTGATAATATGACAGTATTTAGTGTTAAAAGTCAGGGGGAGTTTTTCATGTCTTTGTCATTGGATGTCAAAGGGGGAGTAGAAGTGCAGATGCAGATGCTTGATTACTTTTGCCATCAATGACAAAGGGGGAGATTGATGAATGTTGTTGTCATTGATGTCAAAGGGTTAGTTACTTATTCAGGATGTTCTCATGTTAGGGTGTTATGAAGACTGTTCTCAAGTAGTGAACTATAGTTCATGTTCTTCTATGTTGCTTATCATGATGTTGCCCAGGACAAATATTATTTTAGGTTGGTATGTTGTTGAAGTGCTTCTCAAGGTGCTGTCATGAGATGTTTGTGTCTTAAGATCATTAGTTGGAATTGTAAGTGTTCTGGTTTTAGTTCGAATTGGAAATCATTATCAATCAAGAGAAGAGAAACTTTAAAGGTTGATATGTAGTTGATATGCAGTTGCTTCATGTAGTCATGTTGATTGATCTTACCTTCAATCAGAGTCATCATATCATGGGATGTAGAGGAGGTTGTTCATGTAATACATGTCATAACAGATGTTTTGTTTATTTCATGACATATCCATATGCTTCATATCATAACTTATGATTCAAGGATATTAGTTCCATATGCTTTTGTTCTCTTATAACATTGGTCTCTACGTTTCTTTCACCTCTCACATTTTGCATGGTCATGCTGATCAGAAAGCCTAAGTATACCTATTACCTTTTATAAGACCTACTCACACCTATCCTCATAAGCTCCTAAATCCTTAAAAATTCCTAACTCACTATACCCTAAGCCCTCTGTTGCTTGTCATATGGTGTTTGCACTTTTTGTTATGTTTTAAAAGTGACTTGCCATTGCAGGTCATATCACTTAAATAACCTCCTTAAGGGGTCTTAAGTCATTCTATCTACCTGCCCCATTGACCTCCCTTACCATTTGCTTCAGTCTCATATATGTTTATCAGGTGGGAAAAGTAGACCAAGGTCTTAAGTTTAAAGTTTGAAGGGATGCACAATGGAGAATCAGTGGTCGACATTCAAGCCTTGACATTCTCCCTTAAGTATGTTTTTTGACGTGCAAAAGGTCATCGTATATATTTTGATTAAAGTGTATTTCCTTTATAAGGCAATTTTTTAAGGAGATTTTTATGGAGATTTTTTCTAAATTTAGATCCCTTTGTGCAGATAAGGGAGTGAATAAATTCCTCTTTTATTTTAAGAGTTTTTATGCAATATTAATTGAATTATTTAAAGGGAAATTTTCTATAGAAGTGGCTTTTCTTTTTGAAAAGAAATATTCATTGCAGGGAATATGAACAGGTGATATTTCATTGTGACCGAGGAATTTTTATGCAGTATATAGTGTCTTTTTGAAGACATTAATTTTTTATTATGAGAGCCAAATTTTTGTACAGATTGAAAGTTATTAAAGAGTTGGGAAAAGGAATATGAATGGTTATGAAGAGAAGAGATATATGATCTTACTTTTTGCAAGTGAATTGATTTTATGCAGAGTTGTTAATTGAAATGGTGAAGATGAATATGCAAAGGAGAGGAATATCAAAAGTCATTTCATTTATATTGTAGATGCTTGTGAGTTGATTTTGTGTGTGGACAAAATGCAACATTGAAGAGATAATTTATGTAAAGTGTTAGATATGTTATTGCAGGAATAACATATGCAAATGAAGACATGTTATTGCAAAAATCATGTTATGATGTGTGTGATTTTGACATAGAGGGATAGAGAATTTGCTTGAAGATGAATTAGGGTATGAAGATATTTTTTCAGTGAAAAAGGTAAAATGCAGATGTTGATTCTTGAACAGAGGAAGACATTGTAAATTGCAGAGATTGTAATGTGCAGGTGATTGATTGTCATGTGTATCAGAATCTTGGTTGATCATAGTATGCATGAAAAGAATTTTGTCAAGTGAATACAAAAGGAGAGATAAGTTTTTTTTGTGAAGAAGTGAATCATGGAAACCCCTTGAATTGTTTTCTTATGTCCAAGGTAACTGAATGTATATTGTTGCCAGTGAGGCTTGCATGGTCAATGAGACCTCTTTGTAGCCAGTGAGGCTTGTATGGTCAGTGAGACCTATTCATCAGCTAGTGAGGCTCTGTAATTGGTGATTTTGATGATTAAGCCAGTGAGGCAGTTTAGAGTGGTTTTTTATCCCTATGAGGGTTTTCCACACATGAAAAACTTGTGTTTTGGTTCATAATGTTTTCCTCTATGTGTGTGTATCCTAATGTTTTGTTCATAAGGTCATGTTCAAGCTATTCGTCATTATACTTGTGAATATGTGTTTGATATATTATTGATCTCTCTTTCATTGTCTATCTTGTAAATTAATAGGTACAATAAGATGTTAAAAATTATACAACACAAATTCACCCCCCCTCTCAGTGTTGTCCTATACTCCAACACTAACACCCCCCTTAAGTGCAAACTTAGGGAGAATTATTATGCAAAATCAAGATGCAATATGGGTCTAGGATACACAACCATGTTAGGTACCCATTTACAATGCAAAATGCAATGCAATCTCTCACAACTGGAGAAAAGGAGAAAAAACCTGTGGGAAGAAACCCCTCTCCAAAAGAGAAAAGAAAACAAAATGATGCATGGATAGAGGACTCAATTACAATCCCCAAGGACTAAATACATCATGTATATACAATCAATGACCCCCATAAGAGGGAAAGAGAGAGACTATGTAGTCCCCCCACAATGTGTAATCTCCTACAAAAATGGTAAGTGCCTGAAGACAAAACATGATCTAATGTTGACAAACAACTTGTCTTCCTTTTGGAAGAAATAAAACTAGGTACAAATGCAGGTATGCTTCCCATTCTGGATAAGAATTAGCAAGTGAAATCCAAATGTAGGATGATAATGTCTCTAAAATCTGCTCATGTATCACCAAGACCTTGGAAAATGATGCCATGAACCAATCAGGAACATGCCCATTCATAATAGAAGGTGACAAACAAGGTACCACTGGAAACTAATTTTGAACATTCTCCAAAGATAGAGATGGAGTGATAATAGCTGTACCACAACTATCATCAAATAGGAAAATTAATCCATCAAATTTGTCTTCCAATTCTGAAATGTGAGATTCCACGAACAATGAACCAATGTTTGGCAAATACAAATCCCAATTAGGAAGACAATGATAATCCTGTTGCTCAGGAATGATGGAAGTACTTCATTAAGGTGGATCAACTATCCTTGACAAAGAATCAAGAACTTCTGAAGCAATTGCAACCTCATCTGAAGTGTCAAAAATCTCCAAAGGATCACGAGCATTGTTTATCTTCTATGAAGAATAACAAGACACATTGGTATTGAAGAGAGGGTCATCAAGAGATGGCAGAGTATCATGATCTCCAATGATTCTTGAATGTATGTCCAAAGATAATAAGGGCACTCTTAATGAACAAATGAATTTAAAAAGTCCTCGTCATTTATATGCTAAAAAATAACTCTAGCCCTAAATCATTTCCAAATCATATACCTACTATGTGTGTCTGGAATAGGAACTTCATTATAGAGATATGGCAATAGATTGTGCTCACTAAAATGAGTGAGGATGTATTCACTCCACTGCCTACAGTTCCCTTTATCCAAAGAAAAACCCATTATAGCTATCAATTCTTAAAAAAAAATGAAAGATAGTACCTTCCATATGTAGAAACCTCTAAAAGAGATGATGGCAATTGTGTCAACCAACAACAATCTACACCCAATCTAAGTCAATAAGCAAGCACTCCACTCTACCCATGAGCCTCTATGAGTTCTGCACAAGCACCATAGAAGTGTTGGATATATAAAGCCTCAAGATTACTTCTTTGGGGTAGATGTGGGATTTAAGATCCAAATGGAACTCCAAACACAATGCACATGAGCCCACCTCTAGCTAGGGTAATCAAACCCTAGAGAATATTTGGAGTCAAACTTTTCAATTACAAAAGTCTGCCCCAAAATGATATCAGCTAAAAAATATATGGCTCAGGAACTCTTATGACTCCCAAAAGAAATAAAGCCTGAACTAGTCCACCGCTTTGCAAATAGTGTTTGATCACGCTAAAAACTTCACTTAGCCTGGTAGAAAGGATGATGTGTGGGATGCAAGACACATACTCTCCAAGCATACAGAGAGATCTATGCAGAAAATGTGAGGATCAGGCTGGAACAATACCCTTCACTCCTAGTTCTCAGAGAGATCTATGCCTACCTGTCTCAAAAAGGCAACACATTTGATGGTAATTTATGTTAATGGCATGGAGTGTGTTGTAGATCATGCCTCCTCTAAATCAAACCCCAATCATCTAAAATTCTTGTATCACAAAATACTGCCCATAGTAATTCACACCAACAATGAAGTGTTTAATCGACGCCCACAATAGATGCAAATCACAACAATGAATCAGCCTCTCACCACGTTAGAAATATTGCTTCATCGACTTCCAATTTCAAATTGGCGAAATTGATAAAGATAAACATTCTTTTGAATGTATTCCATGAATAATGATCTTGAAACAACTCCAATAAAAAATCTTAATGGTAGAAGAAAGTGCATGTTGAAGGGTATGATACCATGTTGGTGTCAACCACCTCCCAGGATCACAACCTATAGATAAATCTTCATAGATGAGAAAAGCACAATGCTATTTCACCAGAGATGAAAATACATATCGAGATGAGATGATAAATTACATAGTATACAAGCCTTTTAAAGGCATGAAACATGTGATGGGTGAACAACTACCCTATGGGAAAAAAACTAATTATCCTTATGTTAAAACTTAACACACTAACACTTAGATGCCACAATATATCATCTAAATTGATCGAAATACCTATATAAGTCTATATTAATGATTATATAAGTTAATTAAGAGTTAAGGTAGCCACACGCCAACTACTCATAACCCTATGCCAATGTAAGCTTAAGGGCATAACAACATTGGACCACATAAATCAATGTGCACAAGTTCTAATGGTGCCCTTGCTCTATAAGATACTCATATTGAAAAACTCTCCCTATGTTGATTTGGTAAGATACAACTCTCACATGAACTATATATCTCATCAATTGGTGGTAATCCTACGACCATCTCATTCTTTTGCAATAAGATCAATCCTCTAAAATGAAGGTGTCCATACCCTAAATTTCATAGCCATGTTTGATCTAAATAAGTTGCCTTGAAATTTTCTTCGAAATCTCCCTAAACTATCTTTTAACTCTTGATTCGAAGTGGGAACATATGATTCCTTGTCATCTCAACCTTTGCAATCAACCTATCATTAGGAGCTTTATCCAATATAATACAAACATTATCTTCAAAAATTCCTCTATAACCCTTTTGTATAAGTCATCCAATACTTCTCATATTATGCTTCAATCCAAGAATGAAATAAACATTTGGAATATGCATTCTTTCACCATGTTTTATGACAACATTTATTACACCTTTACCCATGATAACTGATACAATATTATCATTACGCAAATTGACTTCTAAGTTCATAGAACTATCTAAACCTGTTGTTGGTCTCCTAGAATGATTTAACGACTAAGCCCATAAATATGTAACTCAGAGATTGGACATCTAACCTGAGTAGCTGTCTTAATCACTATGAAGATGCATTTAACTTGTCAACCTAGGGATCTGAACTTGAAATGGGTGAGCACGGTATGTGCACTAGGAACTTCCAAAGTAGCCACATTCATTCTAAAGCTAAGAAAGACATGATGAAAATAACTGCTTGGAAAGAAATAACAAAAATGTTGAACATCAACCAACAACTATGGTAAGCTGAACTACATGACAGAAAATGAAATTCTAGACAAACAAATAGGAAACTACTCTATCTGCTTTGGTTGTAGGAACAGACACAAAATGGAATTCTAGTGGCTGTAAGAACATTCAATGCCAGAATTAACTAACTGCTTAACAAAAAATACAACTAAACTAAAGGATGGAATGCTCACCAAGTGGGCCCCCTTGGATGAGTATTCCTTAAGACAAATGTAAACTCAGAGATGTGAACTTATAACTTTATTTTATTCATTGGAAAACATGAGTACAACTGAACGACTTAACTGTATTGCTAAAAACTTAATAATGCAAGCACAACCTCAAATTAATCAACCCCTCAAAAGGAGCATCTGAGTCTTATTTATAGAAAGAAAACTACAAAACCAACTACCTAGCAAGGCGGTCAACTCCAACAGAATAGGAGGACGCCACTTTAGGGAAAGCATAGAAAGTGGAGAGGAGGTTATGCGTGCATGGAATCTAGTCAAGCTAGTCGCTTCAACGCAGATCTAGCACAATAGTAACTCCTAAATTTGCTCAACAAGTAATTAAGACCAGTTACAAGGCAGTTATCTTCCCTCCATTTGCAATTTGAATGACCACCTCGTTTGACTTTGATGGCAAGTAACCAATTGGCAGAATCTTCCTCAACTTTATGGCTGCTAATTATATCTACATAACAATATTAGTACACACAATAATTGCATATATGTACCTATCTTATATTAACACTCATTAACCACATGTAAAATTAACATAGATAGTTCATATAGCATGTCAATGTCATTAAAGATTATAGGAAATAACCTATTCCCAATATCTTATGGTTTTGAGGAAATGTCATGAAAAGATCAAGATCTAAGTACCAAAGTCCATGATAACTATAGCAAATGGATAATAAAGTCTAACAAAATTGAGTCCTAAACTAGACTTATCACTCTCCCCAACATAAGACTTTGCTGGTCCTCCAACAGAGGAAGGGTTGCTCTTTTGTTTGGTCAATGCCCTAAAATTGGCAACTACTAGCTGTCCTATATTAGTTTCTGTAGTGCGTGAGTTAGGATCCCAATAGAACCCTTTCTATCTATCCAATATGTTCCATCTCTGCCTCTCTTCAGAAATATCATACTACTAAAACCTGTAATTTGGCACAGGCCACAATAGGATAGGTGGTTGAAAAATTAAGGGAAGCCAAAATTGTCCCTTTGTCCTCCCAATCTGAATATATCTATCCACTCTTTGACATGTTGCAACATAGTTCTGTAGAGAGTGATGCTCTGCTTGTTTTAGCTCATTAGACAAACTGTTCCACCTTTGTGCCAAATGTCCCTTTACAGGTTCTCTAATAGTGTTTGCAACCTTCTCATATTCTCTGTAAGCTACTTCTCTTTCAGGTAGGATTCTATTGCCATAGCTTGGTCTATAAAGCATTCTATGCCAATCATTGAAAATACTTCCTGGTTTTCTAGATTCAGCTCTGATGGGTAGGGGAGTGTTGATTTTTGTTTGCTTATAAGCCTTGAACTGTTGTCTCCAACTAATCTCATTTTGTATGCAGGACAAAAATGCCCTCAATTGAACATCCCCAACATACAACAAGGGATTCCACTCATGATCTTGGGACACAACAAAATTATGTAAATAAAATTCACACAATAAATTCTTCATTTCAAGAGGAGCAATCTGATAAGCATTGAAAAATTCAAGAGGAGACTCAATGGAAGGATTTAAACCTGAAACAATCCTTTCTATTTTAAAAGAAAGATACTTCTCCTTTAAATATAGAGCATAGATCCTTGGAGGAGTCCTACACTCTAATACCTGAGGCACTAAGACTGCCATATTATCCACTCTCTCCTTTAAAGTTGCAATTTCTGCATTCTTATCTTCAAGTTCTTCATCTTTATTTTGAATTTCTTTCTTTAGCCTACGCTTCTCCTTTTTCTATTCTTCCTCTTTCCTCTGCATTTCATTCCATAAATTAATAGATACCATATGCATTGAAAAATTAGAGGGCCTATGTATTCCTACCAATAGCTTTCCTAGCACTGATGGTTACTCTTCATATAGCACTAACTGCATGGTTCCTAAATGTTCAACCAATTTGAGCTGTAGGGCTTCTTGCTACAAGAACACCTAATTATCTTCATGTCCTTGATTCTCAATTTGTTTAGCGGTGGAAGCAAGGTCTGCCAATGTTACATTTACTACTTCCTCAAATATATCCTTTTCTCCAACGTTCTCATGCCCCGTTGGAGCCTCAGTATCTTCTAGTGGTGTTCCTTCAACCTTAGGGCTTCTCTACAGAGGCACACCAAAGACTAACTCAGTAGGTCTTGATTTCATCTAAGGGCTCTCATGTTTTTCTTCAGCTATAGGAAGAATAGTGCCAACCTTCCATTTCTGAGAACCTAGCACTCCCTTTCCTACAGTTTGCTTTTTAGATTTACCCTTTCTTATTTCTACCTTTTTCTTCTATGCCCTATTTTGAATTAGGTTGCTCAGAGGAACATCATCATTAGAATTTGAAGAACTCACTTTGTCTGAATGCTCTGCCTCAAAAGAACTAATCTCAATAGCTTATTTTTCTATAGGAGGGTTTGCACTAGAAGTTGAGGTTCTCGGAGTAGCTTCAACAGAGCTTACTCTTCTCCTAGTCCTACAAGGTTGAGGCACAATCATAGGTTGAAAATGCCTTGGTCTAATTTGGTCAATATTTAAGAATTCTTCCCAATTCATATTAGACACATCATGCATAGACTTTTCAACTAACAATTTGATCAAACAATGGTGGGAAACAGAATTAGCCCTACCTTTTTGGGTCTCGACCACCATGATTGAGAGAAGGTGGTATAGCACATTTGGCACATTCATTCTTCTCCCATGCCTCATATGATTCAGCAGTTTGAAATGCACATAATGAAGATTCGACTGACAACCTTCACAAGTAATGTACCTCACAACATGAACAGTTACTTGCTTCCATGGCTAAGGCAGAGAGGTTCTCTTGGCTCCCTACTTGTCTACAGTTATTGGAGGGTCACCAGGTTCTATAAATTCAGCCCTAGCTGACCTAGCATCTCTGGTAACAGGGTAATTCTCATGATCGACAGGCAACCCTATAACTTTTGTAATTCTTTCTTTAGTAGCCAACACCTCTAACCCTTTTACCATGGCCTTAACTTCAGACAATGTCTGGGAAAATTCCAATGCAACATTTTCATTAAAACCATTCAGCTTCAAGAAATAATCTAACCACTTGTAATTTCTAAACTCAACCTGGCTAGGTGCATCTTGCAGTAATACGTCATGAACCGTGGGTTCATTTCAAATTAATCCACCTCCCATTGTTTTATCTATCTAAAAACAATCACTCTGCAAAGTATTTCTTTCTGTAAAATTTTTTTTTTTTAGAAACTAAACTTCAACTTCCTGCAATCCTATTAAATTTTCAATCACTAATGTCATCTAAATTTTCTTTATTTGGGAACACAAGATTATGACCAGAGTAGTAAAGGCAGTAAGGAGTAATCAATGAAGGCCCACCTCACACTTGCGAGCCGTCATCTCACTCAAAATTCAAATCATTCAATTTTAAACTTTGCTAACATGTTGGCGTAAAGCACATGGATTGACATGTGGACATGGTATTCACACTCCCTTCCCAACCTAAATTTGAGCATGTGTCCTTGCATGTGGAATAGTGATGCATGACTGGACGAGGTAGGGAATAATTACATGCTATGGAGAACATTGCCATCAATTTACAATAATTAAATGAATGTACTAAAAGATAATTAAGATATAACAAATTAAAGTGTGTGTACCTTGATGTGTAGAAGATCAGTTGCAAAAATCATGGAGAAAGCACTGGTCACCTTTTAAGAATTTGATTGAGCAATGAATGAAAGTGGAGTTGAAGAAAATGAGGTGGGATGAAGTGAGATCATGTAAACATAATGGAAGAGAGAATGATGGATATGGATAGTGGAAGAGTGAATGAATGAAGAAGTGGACCCCCACAAAAGTGGAAGTCTTTATTATGACAAGTTTCCTATCTCGGTTAGCTAGAAGGAGGGACACTCGGTCCACTACCTTCGGTTGCAGGAAGTTCAAGAGTTGCATGCCTATTGAATTGTTGCAGAAACTCTTCCTTTGAAGTTGGCTTGTGATACAACCTGAGGCGATGACCATTGACTAATAGCTTAAATATCATAGGGTCAATGGTGGTAAGTTGAATAGCACCATTGGAGAAAACTTTAGTAACATCATATGGTCTTAGCCACCTTGTCTACAATTTCCCTACATTATCTTGATACCTTGAGTCGTAGAGAAATGCCCAGTCACCTGGGTGGAATTTCTTATCTTTGATGAATTTTTCATGCCACTTTATTCTCTGATTCTGTACCATCTCTCTGTGATATAAGGCTACTTTCCTCATCTCATCCAAACCATTGAGTTGCATGATTCTATCCTTTTGTGTCTCAAAGATATCCATCCCCAAGTCTATTGCAGTCTGAAGAGTCTTATGTTCAAATTCAATAGGCATCATAGTTGTTTTTCCATATAGTAACTCAAAAGGAGTGAAGCCTGTGGTTATTTTCCAAGTTGTCCTATAGGCCCAAATAGCTTCTGGTAGCCTGTTTGCCCAATCCTTCCTATGGACAACCACAAATTTTGTTAGAATGGCTTCAATTTCCCTATTAGTCACCTCAACTTGGCCATTGGCCTGAGGGTGATAAGGAGTAGATTTCTTGTGCCTTATGTTGTACTCATTGACTAGTGCTACAACTAGGGTTGAGGTGAATTGAGTTCCTTGACCAGTCACTAAATCTCTGGGGACTCCATACCGTGTGAAGATGTCCTCAAAGAAATTCTACATCCTTGTTATCTCTTGCATGCTTCATGGCCTTATCTTCTACCCATTTGGTTACATAATTAGTGCATACTAAGATATAGGATTTACCATTGGATGGAGGATCAATGGGTCCTACAAAATCTAATCCCCACTTATCAAATGGAGTAATCACAAGCTGAGGGTAAAGGGGCATCTCATCAGATTTGGTTGGCCATCCCATCCTATGGCATCTGTCACATTTTTTTGTATATCTCCCTACATCCTTGTGGAGTGTGGGCCAGTAATAACCTGTATTCAAAATCTTCCTTGCTGTCCTTTTTGCTGCAAAATGCCCTCCACATGGTTCATTGTGGCATGCATGTAAAATGTCATATGTTTCATCTTCTCTCACACATCTCCTCATGACATTGTCTGGTCCAGTGTACAAAAAACATCTAGCAATCCATGAAAAAGGAAAAGACTTGTCAATGAGCACCCTTCTCTCCTTTGGAGACAAATGAGGAGGGACTCTTCCTGTGAACAGATAATTGGTTGTGTCAGCATACCAAGGTGTTTACACAGTGATTGAAAACAAATGTTCATCAGGGAAAAAGTCATCAATGACTTGATTGTCCTCTAATGTAGTTAGCCTTGAAAGAAAGTCTACAACAACATTGGCCTTCCCTGGCTTATCCACAATAGTGATGTCAAATTCTTACATTAGCAATACCCATCTTGCTAATGTACCTGATATTAAAGGTTTGTTCATAAGATACCTAATGGCTGCATGATCTGTAATCCAAAAAGTGGGGACATGATGACCAAAATTTTGCCCTTGTGGTAGATGACTTTTTAATCCGAATTTGATGAAACAAAAATTGGTTTATTGAAAAAATTGTCAACTTTCCACCAATATAAGATATGCCTTATTTAGAATTTAATAGATTATTATTATTGATTTTGTACATACATTATGACTAAAGTCCTGATTGATAGGCTGACTGAAAAAATTCTATAATTTTCAAACTATTTCACATTTTTTGAATCTAAAAGATGCTTCACATACTATAGGATAAAAAAAATTGAATTTCATAAATTTTTTACCAAGTTATGGTGGTTAGACTAACACGTTTTAATAATTTTGAAATGTTCTAATAAAAAAATCATAACTAACTATTTACTTGCAAGAAAATTACAAAAAAAATGCAGCACATCCGAGAATGTGTCCTCTACTTATATTGAAAGTTTCAGAAAAAAATATATTATTTTTCTCTTTTACGTAGGTTGGTCAGACATACCCCTGCTTTCTATCTTTTTCTTGAAAATTTAGTACTATTGCATTGAAATTTCAAATTTTCACAAAATAGATTTACTTTTTTCCCAAAAAGGACTAGTAGCCTAGAAACTACATTCAATTTTATACAAATTCTGTTTTTACATATTTTTTAAATTATGTTAATAACCTATTCAAATTTTTATGTGAAGTTGCCTAACTCTATTTTTTCTGAATTTTCATTGCCACTTAGGGGCCTAGTTTAGACCCTGATGATCCTGCACTGTATGAATTAGTTTGGTTCCAAATATAAGGATGTTATGGCCACCTTATGTTGACAATGAACATGGTGAATATCAAAGAATTTATATTTGGCATAGCCAATTCGTAGGATCTTGACCATCAAATTTTCACATGTCCATCCTTGGTATGAAGTGCCTAGCCATAGAATGATTAGAGTGTTGATCCATCTTGAGATCTATTTCAAACCCCAAGGTTCATGTCCCTTAGAAGAATCTTCTCCCTTCTAGTTTTGATTATGTGAATTTTCTCACTTCTCATTCACAACATTCATAAGAGAATTCATTTTCCTAGATATTTCACTGATTTCAATCTTCATTAATGAAATATCATGCTTCACCTTGGTCATTTCCTCATGCACATAATTAGTATAAGTATCCTTACTTTCTATTATAGGATTCCCTAATGAAAAAGAAGACAAAAAACAAGCACAAAAGATTGCAAATAATACAAAGCATAAAAATGTATGTAAAACTGCCAAATCGACCATATCCACCACGTACAACAGCCAAGAAGAAAATATATATAGGTGACGATGAGTGAGGAGGTTGAGTTGACTTTAACACTCCACTCACAAAGTGGCAAAAGAGTGTCAACACATATCTTGGAGAGTTGTGTCGAACTCTCCAAGTCGACACCTAGCCATCTAAGGTGGCTTAAAACCATGTGCTAATTATATTACTTACAATAAGTAATATACAATAAAGTTTAGCCCTAACACTCCCCCTTAAGGACAATTTAGGTAGGTAAAAGAAGAGATTGGTCCTGACTACTACTTATGGTGAGGCAACCATGTACAAAGTAATATCTCATGAAGTGGAGAAAGGTAGAAAACACCGTGGGAAAAACTACCCTCCAAAAGAGAGAAAAGATGCATGAAAATTATACAAATGAAGCAGTACTACTTCTTTCACTAAGTGCAATATATGTTTCCCTTAATAAGAGAAAATGATAGAAGGTCTATGAGACCTCCTATAATACATGTCCTACTATAGTGAGGCTAGATAGTCGACAAAGGATGTAGATGTAGATCCAAGAATGCCGAACAATGTTCTTTCCCTTGGGAAGAAATGAAATCAATTGAAGATGCAAGATATCTCCGCATCTTGGAAGATGTATGTATGATCTTGAATCATGTTGAAGCTGATCCAAGGATGATGATGACCATTTTGATGTCTTCATAGAATGCTCAAGTGTTCCCTTGTTGATGCTGAAGGATGCGATAATAAAATTAGGGGCATGCCTAATAGATGAAGATGATGACAATCCAGAACCATGTGTAGATGTATGTAGAGCATGAATATCTGAAGAGGATAATGTTGATGCAGCTTCATCGAAACTGTCATTAAAGAGAAGACTGATGTCCTCAATGTGTGTTTCTAAGTCAGTAATGTAGGACTCTACAAATAGACAAGCAATTTCAGGTTAAAATCTATCCCAATTAGCAATGCTAGGAAGATTGATATATGTATCTTGCTGTAAAGAAGTGTTGGAAGATTTTGAATAAGCAACTCTGAAATCTAGTGAAGGAATAAGAGATAGTAGAGGAATGATGATTTCCTTTATGTCAATTGGACATTCTATATCTGTATCATGATGTGGTATGTGTGTTGTGATCATAACAAGATCATGCGGGAAGGGAGAAATGCTTGAGTCTCCATGTATTTCCCAAATTTTGATCCATAATGCATGTGGACATTCAATATCCATGATGGCATATAAAGTGGCATCAGGTATATGTAAGATGATTAATCGACAAATATGATCACGATTATTGAGCCACATATCCTTCTGAGATGGTTTACCTGGCTTAGGGATATGTCCATACAAATATGACATGAGATTATGGTCCCTGAGGTGTTTCAGAATTCCATCACACCAAGACTTATATTTACCCTTGTTTAGGTTGATTACAGAAGACTGGGTATCAAATCCTATGATTACAAATAGGTTAATTCCTTTAGACCAAGAAAATCAACACATTTAGACAACCCGCTTGATTCAATATTTTAAATACCCTAGTGTTGGCACTTTGTAACTTAGTGTTTTTTTACAATGTAAATAGGTCAAATGCATGGGAAATGAAAAAACATTAACTTTTACAAAACATACCAGCTGAATTTGGAGCTATTGATCAAAAGTTATTACATAATCATTTTTCCCGTAAATGATCTAATTTAATACACTTGCACTAAAAATAGAAGAAAATGCCTTCTAGCAAGATGGGCCTGTCCAACCACTCGTTGGAGTTGGAAAAGATTGAAGAATACAATGGTTTTGATTCTTGAGGGGGAATTGGCCTCTGGCCAACCAATACCTCACCCTTCGTCTCCAACCAATGAAGATACAAGAGTTTATTAAACCATTAATCCTACAAAGGCAATTTTCCCCGAAGATTGAAGACCCCTCTAAATTTAATACTTGATTTTAGTGCATTTGACAATTATATTAAAAAAAGACTACATATTTTAACACTAAAGAGATTCACAAAGCCCAATATAGGGTCAAAAATTCCCAAGCCAAGAAAGGGGCAAATTAGGGTTGAAAAATCCCAAAATGATGAAATTTTAGGGGAATGTAGCGGTGGCCAAGGTTGCAAGGTGGTGCCAAATCTTTCTGTGAGGGTGTGTGTGGACTCCAGATTGTGTAAAGGTGCCTTTAGAAGCTGTTGCAAGACAGAAAAACCCCTTTGTTGTGCGTGCCTCCCTAGTTTCCAAGTTGAAAGCCTGTGTTGGCCACTTCTGTACGTACGAGGGCATCTGTCTCTAAGGTAAATGATTTCTATATGTTATGGCCTAAATTTGTTGAGTATCATCCATAGACGAAGGTCAAACAGGTATCGAGCAAATGGCGAACAGGGGCAGACCTTCGACCTCATGCAAGGAACTATTTGGGTGCCCAAAATTTCAAGACGCAAGCGTCAAAGAGGCTGTAGGCCTATGTAGAGCATGCCGCGAGCCAAAATGGAATGGGTGCCTTTGGAACTACAAGCTATCACGAAGGAAAAATAGGGGTGTGACCCTATCTGATGCTTCTCTAAATGCATCCGGCCTTCAAATTTTAACTCGGCTCTATCCACTAGTGTGTCCCTCCTACCTACAAATAGCACCTCCCAACATAGACAAACCGAGACAACACAGGCAAACAATAGTATAATTTCGATGCAAAAATGAATATAAGCAATTACTCCCTGTCACTGAGTTTCCCCTACTCTGATACCATATAGGATTCCCTAATGAAGAAGAAGACAAAAAGAAACACATAAGATTGCTTTATAATATAAAGCATGAAAATGTATGTAAAACTACCAAATCCACCATATCCACTATGTATAACAGCCAAAAAGTAAATACATAAGGTGAGGATGAGTGAGGAGGTTGAGTCGACTTCAACACTCCACTCACCAAGTGGCAAAAGAGTGTCGAAACATAGCTTGGAGAGTTGTGTTGAACTCCCCAAGTCAACACCTAGCCACCTAAGGTGGCTTAAATCCATGTGCTAATTATATCACTTAGAATAAGAAATATACAATAAAGATTAGCAATAACATCTATATCCTTGTTGTCTAGAGTTTTTCTAGGTGCGGTAGGATTCTTTTCGCCTCTTGTGGTTGGCTCGACCATGATGGGAGAATTTTTTTCGCAATAAAACACACAAAATAAATCCAATTAATATAAATTTTTTGTTGTAATTATTAAGTCCTAGATCTCACTTCCGAAAAAAAATCTCCAAGAAATCCATTAATTTGTAGTCTTGAGAGTGAAATTGATGGAAACCCTAATTTTGTAATAATTTTTTCAAATATGATAGAAAATAACCTCAAATATGGACTATAGTAGCTTCAATATGTCCTTAAAAATTCCACTAAAAATCTTGATAATATTTTCCAAAATGAGAGAGATATGCACTTCCCAAAATTAACTCTAATATTAAAAAAATTGCCTTGTTTTTTGCCTTCAAGGTGCCAGGATCATGCTCTGATACCATTTTTAGTTAAACAAATTGCATAATTGAGAAATAAAGTAGGAAATATACTACAAATACTTTATAATAATATGCCACTTCAAGGGACCAACCTTCAAAAGTCTCCAATGAAGAACATAATTTGTAATGATCATAATGAGTAACCTCAAACTCCGATATATTTTAATCAAGCCTTGGATATCACCTAGGCTGACGTACATACCTCAATATATCATCTAAACTGACCTAAATACCTATATAAGTTTATATTAATGATTATATAGATTAATTAAGAGTTAAGGTAGCCACAAGCCAACTACTCATAACCCTATACCAATGTAAGATTAAGGGAATAGTAGCATTGGACCACATAAATCAATGTGCACAGGTTCTAATGGTGCTCTTGCTCTATAAGATAATCATATATTGGAAAACTTTCCCTATGTTGATTTGGTAAGATACAACTCTCACATGAACTAGCTGGCTCATCAATTGGTGGTAATCCTCTTACCATCTCATTCTTTTGCAATAAGATCAATCCTCTAAAATGAAGGTTTCCATACCTTAAATTTCATATCCATGTTTGATCTAAATAAGTTTCTTCGAAATTTTTTTCGAGCTTTCACTAAATAAAGGATCTCTTCATCTACCCTTTTCACTACCATGACAACATTTACTTCTTCCTATAAATGTTTCCTGTTGTTATGGTACCATTTGGATGACCTTATCATGACAATATCTTAACTAATAACAACTCTTGTTATGGTTTTCATGTCAATAATTCATTGACAAAGGCTCATAGAGCCAGCCCCACATCAACAGTGATCCACATAGGGAAGCATCAAGGCATAGAGGTTGATTGATTTTGGTCTATGAAGTTTACCCACAAAGGCTTATCGTATTGTGAAGTTGATCCACAAATGTCAAATGTACTATGAAGGTCAATCAATCCCAGACCATGGAGACCGACTCTTGTCTCACAAATTGCCTAGGTTGTGGAAGGGTGATTCAAGACGAAGGTCGATTCAGCAAGGGCAATTGAAAGCTAATCTGGCAAGGGCCAGGCCATAAATTATTAGGTGACAAGAGGGTTGATCCAGACCCAAATAGATGGCAATCCATTTGGCCACATAGCCAAGGTTGAACTAGGGTTGTCTCACCTACATAGAAGGGGAAGACAATGCATGAAGAGGCCATTAGAATCCTGGAATGACTTGTGCAAAGAAGACGTGGAATATGCAAAGAAGCCACCTAAAACAACTTACAAAGTCCTTATTACTACTCCTATTCACCATAAAATGGCCTATAGAAACCCCATTGGTGTCTTTATTTATTGACACCAACATCTCCCACATTCTCCCCAATTTAATTTTATAAAGGAAAATTTTTTATTTTATAATTTAATTAGGGCTTGTTTATGCACATGCACTCAACTTATAAAGTGCCCTATTATGTACCATTCTTGGGGGGATTATACATGCATTTTGTAATCAATGATTTCACATAAAGTTTCAAATTTCCTAAGGGATTAATCTATCTATGTCAATAATGGGTATAGTAAATCATCCCTCTATCATTACTTTCGAAGAAGGAAACTACAAGTTCGGTGCAATAGAATCCTAAAGCATTGTTGATGGATTCATCTATTGCCACATTTGTACATGGAATTATTCTTGAACCAAGTATATATTGGTAGAAATTTGCATAGATAAATAGAACTTTTCAAGTCTTATGATTAATTGGTTTAAGTGTTGGGCACCACACATTGTGGCCTCTATCACACACTAATTTCCATCGCACTCTCTAGACCACACTATGGGAAATGTATGGAGATTCCAATGAACCTCAATTCCCAGATGATCACATTATAGACATAGATCTTCCCCTTGATGATGTTGAGAATTCTTTGTATGATGATGATACTGAATAGGAACTTTCTTATTGGGAAAGTCTTGAATGTGATGATGACACAAATACATCTCTTGCTTCTCCTCTTTGTACACCTCTAGCACTGGTAGCTATTCTTCCACCTCCACCTGCCACTTTGACAGAGATTTTGGCTTCTTCACATGTTACTTCAGATTCACTTGAGTAGGTTCACACTTGTCCTCTTGATCAATGAGATATCATCTTATTAGACATCCATCATTTCTTTGTGTAATCTCTCATTCTCAATCTTGACTACAACATTGAGGATCTTGCCTTTCTCTTTGATGGCAATTGTTTTGTCCTTACACTTGTTGCTACTATAGAGTTCATAGAGGCTCCATTGAGGGCTTCTAGGGATTCTTTGTAGGAGGAAATCTCATGGATTTTTATTATAGCCATATGGCATGCATTGACATTCCACATCTATACATCACTTCTTTGGATAATAGTGCTCTTCATTAATTTCCACATGATTTTGAGAGGTCACTTATTTTAGTTAGGCCAAGGACTCCTGATTTGATTGTGATTCATTTTGACATCAACATGAAGATATTTGAGCAATGTTCTAAGATAGGGTACATCATGAGACTTCCCACCTCACCTTGCTTTTTTGGGTTGGAGTTACTTCAACATTCACCGTTGGAGTTGTTTCTTCCTAAGGGTAGAAATGTCATTTCCACAAATGGATCATTTTGAAAATTCATACATGGGCATCCTCTTTTGGCATAGGGGCTACTTGATTGTGGGGGGTTACATAGTGTTTTTCTCTCTTGTATGGGAGTTCATTCTCTCTCTCCTTTGAGGGGTTCTTGTGGTATTAGTGGTTTGACCACAATCAAATATCTCTATCTACATCATCTTAGTCAATATGACAAGGTTTCAAGCTTGGTGCAGATAATCTTTGTGGCAGGATTTCTAGTCATCTTAATTTTTCTTTTCTCTTTTTTGGAGGGAAGTTTATTCCTACTAGGTTTTGTTTCTTTCTCAACTTTACGAGAGATTGCATTGTAATTAGGTAACTCATTAGGCCCTATTGTCAAGACCCATTTTTTTGTACCCACCAAAGCTATCATTAAAGGGGTGTTAGTGTAGGATATTATTGGAATGTTCCTATGGATGTACTTCACATGGATTGCTCCTATACTTTGACTTAAGCTTTCTTAGGTGTGTTATTTCACATAGAGTTGCATGGAGTTCACATGCCAGCAGTTTTAGTTAGTGAAGTTACATTCCTATTCTTAGGCTCCTTCATCACTACTATAGACACAAGTTGCACTTTTCTTGGACTATATATGTACATCAATATTTTGAGTTAATTAATTCATTCATATATTGCTTTCGTATCTTGTTTGTATTGCATAAACTCAATTTTCATTTATCTTTTGTGGCTCCACTAGTACTAACATTCTATCTAGTTGATCTTGGAGATCTAAGACAAATCTTTAGACTTCAATCACAACTAATAGCATTAAATTTACTTGGTAGACTTCAAATAATATTTTCTACAATCTTTTGATCAATAATCTCATCTTCATGTGATTTAGTTTGATTTTAAGAATATTCATTAATTGACTTGAAAATTGGTCTATAGACTCTGAGTCCTTCATTTGCAAAATTTTAAAACTTCCACTAAGAGACTATAATTTAGCCACTTTTACATTAGTTGTTCCCTAATATGTAATTTGTAAAATCAATCATGCCCTCTTAGATGTAGTTGTTGTTGCAACCCATAGAAAGATAGAGTCATCCATTGCTTGTTGAATTTAAAATAGGACTTTTGCATCTTAAGATCAGATTTTTGTGCTTTAGTCAAATCTTGATAGGCCACCTGATCTAGAGGTTCTAGAAAACTATTTTTGACTTTATCCCAAACTCCTTGTGAAAACTAGAAATTATAGTTCTTACCCATAAAAATGGGAACTTGGGGCTATGTGAGATTGTTTCTCAATGCCATGCTTGTGACCTAATATACTACAATGAATCGACTCTGAAAAATTGATTATATTGATTGATTTCAGTAGCTTCTTTTTCCTTCACTCACTTTGGCTATAATCTCCTTGTTCTGCCATCAACACTTATTTCAAAAATATTAGATTAGGGGCAAAAGATTCTTTAGATCTATAATTATCTCATTATTGGTGGCTTCCAACTCCCTTGGAAGAGACTAAACACTTTTACCTATGATTTTCTTTTTGTAGTGACTTTACTTTTAAACATGGTGATTACTTTATGTGAATTGATCATTTGGTGTGAACGATAATGAAATAGCTCAATCTTCCCTTGGTATCATGAGGAAGGTATGGAATATGAAAACAATGTTGGATTTTGAAACATGAATTGGACATAAGGATCTTGTTCTAAACTAATGCTTCACTTGGTGAAGGTATCATGAGGATATTCACAAAACAAATGTTAACTTGGATTAGCATGATAAGTAGATGTAAGATGATCACTAGATAAAGGTTTGGAAGTGGTATGATAGCTAGTGTTAGGATTTTGAATGCAAGGTTCTTTAATGAGTGTGACAAGATTACAATCAATCATCTCATCATCAAATCTATCATTGTTGAGATATTAATCATTATCCGCAAGACCATCATCATCATTATCAGGATAGTACAGAAGACTTTTATTATCATCATTGACAAGTTGAGGACCACCTTTGATTGTGATTTTAGGCTTGACATTGTCTTTACTGATAGTTTTAGGATTAGTAGTTTTGATTTGCATGATAAAGTTTTCAAACCAAGGATCTCTAATGTGCATGATAGAGGTTTGCAAACGTATTTCAGATGTGACAAGGAGCTAGGATGGATTTGGACTTGGTAGAATTGATATGAGACTAAGATGGACTCCACACAAGATGTATGTAAAATGGTGACTTGGATAATGAGACTTGGGAAGATTTCAACTTTTTTGGTGAAGGGTTCAGTCATGGACTATACAAAGTTTGATCATTGGGTTCAACTATAAGCTTATGTTTTAGATGTGTGCAAGGATTTGTTCGCAAAAATTTGACTAAAAGTGAATTGATAACAAACAAGAATACACAATGGCTGACTGACACTTTAAGGTGGTAGAAGGCTTATTTGCTTTTACTAGTTTCACACAGAGAAACATGCCAATCACATGATTACAAAACTTAGATTAGTCAAGTAGGTGTGACATATCTGGTGGATCTCACGAAATGGTCGTGGGTCAAGCCCAAATCAAAATAGAGAATATATTACCATCCCCATTAATACATAATTCTATAGCTTGTATAGATAGGGGATATACGGTCCTGGACCACCATACAACCCTTACCTTGGAGACTTTCGTCCTGCTTAAAGTAGCCCCTATTTAAAGTATAATAGTACATGTGAGCATCTTCCCATCCTATTGTAGTGGTGCACCACAAGATTTGATGACAGATGGTCTTAATCTAGGTCTGACAAGCGTTCTAAGGAGGCCCCTATATACATAAAGTATGTGGGTCCCAAATTGTGAACAAGATTCGACATTGACTAGCCACAAACATCACCAAACCAAGTCTCAGCAAATCGATGGTCTCGGGGATCACTTTGGACTTATCAGGTTCATCATTAAGGTATAGCTTTCACTCTTCCTCCTTTATATACCCCTCTAGCATACGTGGTTGAGGTCATCTCTAGGGGTGATGAAATCCCCTATCAAGCCTCCTAAAGGGAAGGAATACTATTCACTTTTGATCTCCGAGATCATGTAAAATGCAATGAGAGAGCATAGGTGACATATTGCCCTAGGATTGAACAAATAACAAAGAGGAAAATGATGGACTTTTGATCCCCAAGATCACTCAAGAGTGCGAGGGGAGAGTATACATCCAATAAAGATCCTGAAGACAAAGCAAACAAGTTATTTCCAAACTACTTTAATTTAGTGCAACTAAACTAATGGAGAAAATTTCAAGTCTTTGACAGTGTTGCTGTTGAGAATAATTAGTAGTTTTGCAAAATTGTATGTCTTGAACAAATGTAAAGCTACAGGAAACTTCTTAGTACAAACAAGAAACCAAACAAAACGTTAAATGCAAAGTGAAAAGTTATGGTTGTTAAATATTTTGACATACATGTCTGATTTTCAGAGGAATATACCTACAAATTTGAGTTGATTCTAACAATGTGGCTTGTGTCACTGTGCAACTCTCTGAGTTGGCTTTAAACGCCTACAAAATTGTAAAAATCTAATGAAAATTGAGAAAGTTATGCTAATTTGAACAAAACAGCGTCCAAGGAATAAAAATGGGCACTTTGGCCATTGACGGGTTGCACGAGATTTGTTCACATGTGGCAATTTGTCAAGCTGATGGTTGGGACCCAACTGGTCACATGCAGATGGTTATTTTGGCAATTAATTGTGGTGGAAAAAGTTACATATGGCGATTATTACACCGTTAGCAGTTTCACCTCGACTGAGCACATGCAAAGTGTTAATCCTTGGTGGTTAAGGAGAAACGTAATAGTTTTAACCAGAAGTTAAAAGTAAGAATTCCATTGGTGGCAATCTAGGAATAATAAACAATTAATGGTTTTAGATAGTAATCAGGTGAATATTAACAATCAACGTTTATATCTTTTAAACCACGGTTAATGATAAAGAGCTAACCGTCGATGATTAACAATGATTAGTGACCACCTATATAGACCTTATGACCATAAAGATTAGCAAACAATGCACATACCTCACACACTAGCCACAATCAGAAATTATATTAAGAACAGTGCTTAGGGTTAAAAACTCACAATCTTAACAACTTCTTTAACCGTTAATTGAGATATTAGAAGAAATAGTTAATAGAACAGCAAGGCAGGTAGATCTAAAAAATTTAAGACTTCTAGGCACAATTAAACTCGGGCTATAGCTGAGATCTTGAAAATATGCAACAAATGAAATACCAATTTTTCAATTGTATATCTCTAAATTGTATGAAAGGTAATTCTAATAAGAACCATATATAATATAACTGTAACCTTCTGTTTTGGGTCAGACAGCAAGTAGAAAACGGGTACATTCCATCATCATCTCTGAAAATATTATGGAATATATGAATCATTGTATTGTGATTCAGTGCATTTATCAATTCCTGGTCCTGAAAAGGAGCGTTGCAATTTGAAAAATATGATGCTAAAAGCTTATACCAGCACGTGCACCCATAGGACATTCAAGGATTACATCGATAGGAACAACCAACGAGTTCAGAAAATTTTCCAGCATGAAGTTTTTTTTCTTTATAGCGTGTGACAATTTTCCCGAGCACTATATTGCTCACATATAAACAAACAAGTTCAGAAAATTTTCCAACATGGATTGTTCTTTTCTTTACAACAGGAGACAATTTTCCCTATCGTCTAATAATAAACCTCCATCGCCCCTGCAAAAAGATGGATCAAACAACAATTTTGCAGGTAAAAGTTATGGATGAAAGAAGTAGCAGATAAAACACCCCTCTACCCAATGGATGTTATGCAATGCTGAACCTGCGAAAAACATAGATCAAACAATGATCTTGCAGATAAAAGCGATGGATGAAAGAAGAAGCAGATAGAAGATTTTAACTAGACAACACAACCCTTATCCTGCAGACGATTCAAAAACTAGTGAATTCATACATTGCATAGAGGATCAAAAATTAAGAAACCAGTGTAGAATAATACCGAAAAAACCAATGGACAAAGATGCGAGAAAATCCAGTGGATACAAGAATATGATGAACCAGCAAACAAGACTTTAATCGTACAATACAACCCTACAACTGTTTAAGGGGCCAAAAGGCCCAAAACTAAAGTTTTTTTCAAAAATTTACGACTTTTCTTCAAGCCATGATGTTGTATGTTTTTCTTCGTCTACGAGCTGCTTCGAACCATCAACAATTTATTTTCGAAGTACGTGGCTTCTTTTTCATGTGACTGCCTATGATTCATTACTTATATCTTTATTTATGAGACATCTTTATCTCCTTCTTTGGCGGCATAGAAACTTCTATAGTTCCCCCCTTTTTATCTTGGTCGCTCCTTTTGTCTTCAATGACTTTTTTTTTTCTTGATTTGAATTTAGATGCCAATTTTTTTTTAGCAATAGTAACTTTTTCTTCTCCTATGCTGACTTGGTCTTTTCTTTGGGATATTCTCTCAAGTTGACTTTCAAAGTCCACGATATCCTATTGACTATGTTCAAACCTTATAAACAAGATCAAACCTCATACTTGGACAGATTGTGGATAGAGATGGATACACAAACTATGAACACATGAAAGCTAGAGCATTCAGAAAACTTCTATTTCTTGATAATTAAAAATTATTAAGATTGCCTCAATATATATAGAGAAATTATCAAAATATTACTAGTACATAGCATTAAATATTTTTGTCCTTTTAGGAACATTCCTATCCTATCCAACCTTATCTAGAAACTTTCTAAGAAAGACTCCCTCTTTATATAATTTACTAATTAGAAATTTTGCCCTTTTTATTACAATAATTAATCATTATTATGAAAGAAATTACATATTCCAACAATTTCATGCAAAGACTGCTACATAGCTGATTATTAAATATTTCAAATATGTCTACTCTACCATATAATATACCCACCTTGCCTGCCTTTGAACTTTGATCACAAGTATGCATAGAAGTTGTACAAGGACATCCTATGTTTTCAGGTTGCCAACCATAAATTCGTATTCCACATACCTTTTGAATTAAACGCAAGCTCCAATCTCATGTGCTATTTTAATAATGGATATAGGACTACAACCTACAGTCGAAGCAAATTCTCACACACCAAAAAAAGGGTAAGAAGTATTTATAATTACCACAAACTTACAACTTGTAAATGCCAATCCAAAAAGATGGATATCTTTCAATAATTTCAAGTCTTGAATATTCATAAATATGACAATACATCATTGCTCATGCTTGTTATGGAGTGTGGTTGCTTAGCAATTGTGCAAGATTTTTGCAATGTGTTGATGATTTCCTATTTATTTTTTCCATAGTAGGATTGAATAAAAAGAGTGGATTTTATAGATTTTTGAATGAGAAAAGGAATGGCTAAGATTAACTTGATCAAATTTCAAAAGTTGAGAATTGATTTAGAGTTAACTTCTTTGATTGATTAGTTTACTAATTTGATTATGAATTAACTGATTTGACAAAATAATAACATGCGATTACATGGAGTAGAATATGGGTGAGGATAATTAGCATATCATTTATTTATTTTAATTAATTGCATGCACACATGGATTAACTAGGAATTAAATAACTAATTAATAATGATTAATTAATTAATTATATGGCCATGTAAGGAGGATTTAAATGAAATCAACTAAATTAAAATGATGTAATTAATTAATGGACAAAATGTGATTAATGAATGTGTAGTGTAAAAGAAATTTTGCATTTACATCTCTAAACAAATCATTAAATTACTTAATTTATTTTATTAAAATTACTTTAGAAAACAGAATTTAATTTCATAAAATAACTTAAGTTCAATTTTTTTGTGAGGATCCTCCAACTTCATCTTTCTTTTTGTATCAAATTATTGTTCCATTAAACAGAGAGATTAATGACTCCAATTCAAGCAAAATATACAATATGTATAAAATTTGCTTCAAACGTCTGCATTGCATGCAGGAAAACACAATAAAAAAAAACCCCTTATAATAGTATAACTATAACTATATAAAACTACAACCTAGATACGAGTTTCATTTGGCATAGAGGCGCTTACAGGAGCTGGTGTGGTGCCCCACTCAAAGTTGCGGTCAGGCTCGCTCAAATCAAGAAAATAAACAGGTTCGTTTACGTCTATACACCTTATCGCCATATTCTCATTTATTTTTTTACCTATAAGTCTGAAGGAACCATTGGCAGCCAGCTATACTTTAGTCTACCAGTATACACTTCCTTGTCTTGTTATCACCTGTAGCATAAGCAATCAGTGACAGTAGATTATATCTCATATCCTATAGTATTAAAGCATATACTACTGATAATAATAATCGATGACGTTTAGTTCTTGTATTTGTCATTGTAATTAAATGAAAAAAAGGTAAAATTAGAAAAGTGTAGAAAGAACTAGTAAGTTTTTAGATGAGGATTGGAAATTTTAAGAAAGCAAAAGCATTAAATACTGTCTACTACTATGGTATTTGAAGACCTCTATAAATAGACAAATCATGTAATTTTTTTTTCCATCAAGCAATATAAATTGCTTTGATCATCAAGCAATGGATTGTTGAATGTTGTAGCATTCATATTCTAAGAAATTGTTGTGTGTTTCATATTTATTTCTATTTGTGTATTTTCATGTTTGTGTGTTTCATTCATCTCCATCCACCACCAACAACACAAGCGGTGTCATAGCCAAGTTAGATTACGGGTTCCCAAGGTTGTTTGTGTTTGTAGTAGGTTGTTTGAAGAATATCGTGCAAATATTATGATGTGCATCAGAAGGTGCCAAAAGTGAAATTGCAAGAAAGAAAAAAATAAAGGAATCAAGGTGTGCAGAAACTACACCAATCTAATGAGGAAAATGTTGTGCAAATTTTAATCCTTATAGTTACAATGAAGAAGATTCACAACATTAAAACATAAATAACAATAATAAGCAAATAACACCAAAACACCAAATATACATGGGGAAAACCCTTTTGGGAGAAAAAACCCACTCCAAAAGCTTGCTCAATGTATTACAAATCCAACACAAGATTACATACTGTTTTGGAGGAAATTTATTACAAGAGTTTTCTAGCATACAATTTCTAGAGTAATTCCAGCAGTATAACGGTACCTGTAAAATTATCTTCTCTTATAGATGACCCCTCAAGCATTCAATTTAAAGGAGTTTGAATACAAGAAACCACCAAAATGGAAACTCAAAACTGTGAGTTGCAACATGTACTCATGAAGAATCAAATCCACCATAATATAGAAAGTTACTCAATCTATCAAAACATAATTGACTCTAAAAAAATATGGCACTCCTTTTTTGGTTCCTAAAATCATACTTTCGTGATATCCTAAAACCATACTTTTCATAATTTCTAAAATAACTCCCTCTCACTAGCTCTTTCCACTCTAGCAACTCTTACACACATTCCAAGTTGTCATAGTTACATTTAGCAACTTCCATGACACTATGTGATAAAAAAACAAATTGGTAAAATGCAAACAAATAAACATTTCAAATATTAGAAATTGCAAGGTGTATGCTAGCTTATCCCAACATTGTCCCACTTGTTGTATCCCTTGCAAGAGCCAGGGAATCTATATCATCATGTACTCAATTGCTAGAGGCCAAGAGGCCCATAGATTTTGAACACCATCTAAACTTCTCTGCTCTCACAAGATTTGTCAAGGAATCTACAACATTCGTCAAAGTATCAACTTTCTTAAAATTCACTCTTCCATCTTATACCATGTCACAAACAAAATGGTACAGGACATCAATGTACTTTGTCCTTGTGTGGAAGGTTAGATTCTTTTCCAAACATATGACACTCTAACTATCACAAAATAGTAATCTTCCCTACATCATATCGAACATCTGAAAATAATCTCTTAATCGAAATGGCTTCCTTACAAGCATGGGTTGCCACCCTGTACTTTTCTTCTATAGTGGACAAAGAAACTACAAGTTACTGATTACTCATCCAAATAACAACATCACCAAACATTATGAAAACATATCCACTAGTGGATCTTCTACTATCAATGTCACATGTGCAATCAGAATCCAGATATCCACAAATATAAACAAAACACTGAGTCCCTATAGGACAACCATGATAACATAATCTGAATACTCTAAAGTACCCCGTAGATATCTAAACACTCTATTAACTGCATCCCAATGTACTTGTCCAAGATTAGCCATAAACTGACTAAGGACTTCCACTTCTTGGGTAATGTCTGGCCTTGTACAGACCATAGCATACATTAAACTGCCAATTGTACTAACATAAGTTACTCTAGTCATGTCCTCCATCTTAGTATGAGAGTTTGGATAATCCTCAAAAAATAAATTTGTCCCCATCATAACAGGAACACTCAACAATATACAAGTTGCCATGTTGGATCTCTCCAACACTAAGTTCACATACTTTCTCTGGCCTAAACAAAGTTTTTGTTATCTCTATCTCTTTTGATTTCCATCCACAAAACGTATCGAGCTGCCCCTAAATCTTTCATTTCAAATTGTACCGACAAATAAGACTTCAAATAAGATATCATTTACTTTTACCATTCCCAAATAACAACATATCATCAACATACAATGCAATAATGATAATGCAATCATTATCCATTTTGAAATAAATGCAATGATCTGATTTCAATCTAAAAAATTCCAAACTCAACACAAAGGTATCAAACTTTTGGTATCACATTCTAGGAGACTATTTTACACCATACAAAGATTTATTCAACTTGCAAACTAAAAGTTCTCTACCTTTTTCGATATAGTGTTTTGGATGTGACTGTTGGGATATGGTGTTGTACACCATTGTATAATTCAATATATTTTATAATGTTGTAATTGAATAATTATTTAGTTGTGATGCACCTAGGTGGTGTGGTTAATCACACTAGCTAATTATTTGGGTACCACTTTCTGTTCTATTGTAACATTGGGATATTATTTCTATTATTTTATTAATTGGGAAAATTTAGTACCAATAATCAAATGTGGGGTAAGTGGTTTTATAGGTTAATGGTTTTGTGTATCCATGGTTTTGGAACACATGGTTTTATCCAATACCACAAGTTGTATTTGTGTGAGCTTGGTGTATAAAAGCAAGCACATGGTTAGTGGTTTGGGTTGGTTGGTCATTTCATTGTAAGTGGATTGGAGGTTTGTGAAAGGCTATCATTGTATTGAGTTTTCTCCTATAAGTGCATATTGTGAAGCATTGTAGGTTATGTGTGGATTCATACTTAGACACATGGAGGATGCATTGGAGGTGCTTAATGGTTCAAAGGTATTCATGGAGAATTATGGCATGTAGTGTAACATCTTTATTGCTAAAAAATACATATGAGTGTGGATGCTTTTGGAAGCCAGGTTTTCCCAGGGTATATCTTGTGTTATCTTATTGATTGTTCATTTGATCTTTGCATTATGGTTATTTCTACATCTTATTGTCCTATTGGGTTATGTGGAATTAGTTTTATTTGACCTACAAATTCTTAACATGTGGTATCAGAGCCATGTTTATGGTTGAGAAAAGTGTGAGCTCCCTGGATGTGTATAACCCTTATGTGTGTAGATTAGGTGCAAAATGGAAGCCATGGCAATGCATGTAAGGATTAAGGGCATTACAAGGTTTTGTGCATGTTGTATTGCAGATTGGGGGTTCTATGTATTGGAAATTTGTTGTGCATGTTGCATATCGGGTGACTAAAAAATCATGGCTGAAGAGAGTTTTCTTGGTTTGGCTTCATGAGGGTTTTGTAAAGGAATTTCTATATATGACCTCTTGGGACAAAACAAACCTTGCCATTCAGTCTAGGACGCCTGAGAGGTGACGAAAAACATATCATTTGCCCTATTTTGGCCATAGGGCCCGAAAGGAGAAAAAAGGCCCTCTTTCGCTCGATGGTATGACCGTATGGCTGTCGTAGGTACGTTGTAGTAGAAGAAAAAAATTTCCTACACATTGGTTAAATTTTTCTATAGTTAAAAAAATTCAATTAAAAAACTATAGAATGGAAAATCAAAAGTCAAGATATACGAAATCCTTTTTTAAAAGGATTTGAATTTTTTTTAAAATGAAATTTTTAGGGGGGGCAGGTACCCCATACCCTGCTATACCCTGCACAGCAGGTGATACTGTAGGGGTACCACCAGCTCAGAGTTGAATGGCCCCCGCTACCATCCACTCAGCCTTCAGCTAGTGCTGATCGAGCCGGAAGGTCATATGACCTCCATCCTCGGCAGCCTGGCTAGGGCCGACAAGGGAGCTGCCAGTCTGGTAGCCCTTGGCCACCACCAGAGAAGGAGGCCCTCGCCCCCTGTGGGGTGTATATTTTTTGGTCTGTGGGAGAAATGAAACAAATTGAAAACATGTTTGAAATCTACCTATCAAAGACATGTGATGCTAGCTAGACACATCAGTGCCACCTTGTGCATAGTCAGATCACCCAGTCAACAGTGATGATGTCAGTGTTGTACGAACAGTGTCCCACTAGGGGTCCCCTTTTAGCCCTAGGAGTGCATTTTCTTCTGGGGGCATAACTTTCACGTACGGTATTAGTTTTTCAACTTCTTATAGGCTTCAGAAAGCTCTCTTCAAGAAATACATAGTGGTATAGGTCCCATGATTACATTTTTTTGTTTGTGTTAGAATTTGGTGCCTAAAGCGAGGCATTGCTCTGATACAATTTTATGCTCATGACTTTTCCATACAGAATTAGATTTTCAATTTCGGATAGGTGTTGGAGAGATATTGCATTGTAATACAATTTGGATCATGTAGATTTCTATTTTGGTGTGTAGAGAGAGATTGATACTTGTAGGAGCCTAAGAGTCAGAATGTGTTTATGGGTGCATTCAGATAGGTACATAGATTGTCTTCTCATTTGAGGACATAGTAGATACGTGTGTGAGATTTAGAGTCTCATTTCAGTGGGAGTTGAATAAAGGTACAATGATGATGATGATTATGGTGTCATGGATATGTAGGTACACTTTTGCATAGGCATGACATGATCATATATGCGATTGACAGGTATGGGCTATGATGTTTGATTTATGATTACATGTGTTGTTGTAGTGTTATTTTATAGGATTGTTCTTATCTCCTAAATGATTGATTAGTTCCTTGACTATGGTTACTTGTGTTGTGGACTTGTTGGCAAATCAAATCTAGCATTGATTTCGTGTTTAAGTCGTGGAGTCTATAGGTTCTCTTCTTTGATATATCAGTTTACATGTTACTAGTGTAATGACGAGTTTACATGTTACATTTATTTTGGATCTACGAGTTATGTAGTTTTGTGGATTAGCTACCCCTTGGCTACAGTGGGATGACTCGGATGTGGACTGTCTTTATCCATGAGATTGATTCAGTGTTTATACAGACTTTATTAGTTAGCCTTGTCTGTGGTCATTTGTACATTGGTATGTTGCATTGGGATGAGAAGATGGATGATTAGAGTACTTGGATAGTCAGTTTTTGGGACTTGTAGCATTTTTATCATGATGTCATGGAGAGATTGGATACATGTTCTTGTTGCAAGGTGTGTGCCCTTGGTCTCCTTGTGCTATGCATGCACAACACTTAGGTTCGTGATAAGGATTAACCACCTCCTATGGATTCATTAACTCTGGCGGTTGTATAAGGGATTAATAGGTTGATCTTTTGGTGTAATGACAACCGTATTTCCAAGAATTGGTATCAAAGCCTAGGTCACAGGTTCGAACCCCTCGCTTGTATTAGGGGGGAATGTTGCAAGGTGTGCACCCTTGGTCTCAGGTTGTGTTGTGCATGCGTAGCGCTTGGGTTCGTGACAAGGCTTTACCACCTCCTGTGGATTCATTAACTTTGGCTGTTGTCTCGAGCATTAATAGGTTGATCTTTTGGTGTGATGCCAACCATATTTCCAACAGTTCTTATGTGATCTTTTGATAGTGATGGTTTTATCTTCTTGGTTTGGAGATTATCATTCTACTCAATGTTTTGGGAGCTGTTGATGTTGGAACAAGATTCCTTGATTAGTTTGGGGCCATGGATAATCTTCATTTAGGAGATGGTTACTTTGTTGTCATGGATAGCTTAGTATGACGATTCAGTGAGAGCTTTGGTAGTAATGTGGATTCATCTGTTGTAATGGATGATCTTCTATAGTGATGTTGGTGTCATGGAGGAGCTCTTGGTAGTGAGAGTTCTTTGACATTTTGAGTTTTGTTGATAGGAGATAGTTATCTTCATATGAGTGGAGATGTTGACATCTTGGCTTACCATGGAGGATGTTTTTGAGTCTTTGGTTGAGGTGTCATTTTATGATTTGTCAGTTTGACATGTTTATCCTTGATTTAGAGATGATGATATTGTTTCTTGATGGACTCTTATTACTAGTTTAGAATTTTGGCATGATACAGGTTTTCTTGAGACAGGTTGTGTGCATTAGTGCATGTGATCTCCTTGGAGGAGATGGTTAGATCATGATGTCATTGTGGATTCCTTGATTATGCAGATGTATAGTAGGAGCATTGACAATAATCTTGTTGGTTCTCTTGGTATTGAGTACTTTGGTCATTTTCTTGAGATCTTCATGATAGTGCGATGTTGCATTTGGAGTTTGGCATGGATTGATCATGGAGGTGCTCATGGATACTTGGAGACTTAGGTGAGGCTAGAGTTCTCTTGTGATTAGAGACACTTGTTGAGACAGTTACTGTTTAGAGGTTTCAAAAGATAGATTGAGGAGCCTTACCTCTAGATATGGATGTGAGTTCATTATGGACCTTGAGGAGATTCTTCTTGGAGAGAGTCATTGTGGCTTGGTATATCTGGAGGAGCATTCTCATTCCCCACTCTTGGTCTACTCAATAGTTTTATCATCTATGAGCTATTTCCCATCCTTTTAGATGCATTTTACTTTATGTTTCATCTTCTAATAGATATGGATCTTGAGCTACAATTATTGGTTCTGGAGGGTTCCTTTTGAGAGATATTAGCATGGTTATCTCCTTGTTCATATGGTTTGATTTATGATGTTCATTACGAGGATTTTAGAAGATGTGATTGGGCTTATTCTTAGTTACTTAATGGTTATGAATTTAATCTACCTTGATTAGAGACGCTTACATCCATGTTGGTTACATGTTACATATATTCATTTGATCTTATGATATTGAATGGTTGGGTGTTGTTGAGGCTTTTCATTTGAGGTCGTAGAGGAGATCATACTTGACACATCTTAGCACTTTGAGGTATTTGTAGAAGGACATTATGATATATAGGTTTTCTTAGTTTGTCTTATGGCTACTTCCTAGAGGATCATGTTGATATGGTTGGACTTGGGAGAGTTATGGTGACATGTTGTTAGAGAGTATGCAACTATTTATCATGCATGTGTGGATGATTGTGATTGTTCTTGATACTACATTGGCTTGTTGATTAGCCACATCTTAGTTTGAGTCTTGATTGATAGACTTGATATGCCTCAGATCTATTTTCAGATTTGACATTACTCATGCAGTGGGAGTTTCTGGATGTATGTGTTCTTTATTGACAAGTTTTATACATGGAGCGTGTGATTGTAGTATATGGGTTGGATATGTTGTGGACATGAGTTTATTGATGTTCTTGATACCTATGAGGTATGTATGGTTGGATGTATTAGCATATGATGTGGATGCTATTTCCAATCATATGGGTTTTTACCTTTGACAATAGCTTGGAACCTTATGTTATCACTTGGATTTGATGCTTGTGTTCTTTGGATTGGTGCATCTTCACCTTGGCATGTTCCTTTTCTTCCATAGGTGGCATGTTGGAGGAGGAGAGGATTTATATCTTGAGATGGTGGTCACTTTAATTTTTTTTCTAGTATCTTGATGGAGCACGAGAGCATGTTGGAGATTCATGTGATTTCATGTTTGCCTATGATGATGTATTTCATTGATTGACCCTTATGCAATGTGTACAAGTGGGAAAATGTTGGGATATGGTGTTGTACACCATTGCATAATTTAATACATTTTATAATGTTGTAATTAAATAATTATTTAGTTGTGATGCACCTATGTGTTGTGGTTAATTACACTAGGTAATTATTTGGGGACCACTTTATGTTGTATTGTAATGTTGGGATACTATTTGTATTATTTGATTAATTGGGAAAATTTAGTACCAATAATCAAATGTGGGGTCAATAGTTTTATAGGCTAATGGTTTTGTGTATCCATGGTTTTGGAACACATGGTTTTATCTAATACCACAAGTTGTATTTGTGTGTCCTTAGCCTATAAAAGCAACCACATGGTTAGTGGTTCAGGTTGTTTAACCATTTCATTGTAGGTGGATTGGAGCTTTGTGAGGTAGGTGATGTGTGGATTCATGCTTGGACACATGGAGGATGCATTGGAGGTGCTTGATGGTTTAGAGGTATTCATGGAGACTCATGGCATGTATTGTAATATCTATATTTATGAAAAATACATATGAGTGTGGATGCTTTTGGAGGCTGAGTTTTTCCCTCTTGGGGTTTTCCTAGAGTATATCTTGTGTTATCTTGTTGATTGTTCATTTGATCTTTGCATTATGGTTATTTATGCATCTTATTCTCCTATTGGGTTATGTGGAATTGGTTTTATTTGACCTACAAATTTCTAATAGTGACATATACTCCAACTTACCATGAAGGAAAGCTATCCTCACATCCATCTACTCAACTTCAAGATCATACACTATAGTAAGTGATAATAAAAATCTAATGGATGCTAGCTAAGAAATAGGAAAAAAATCCTCACCATAATCAATTCCCTCAACTTGGGAATAACCTCTTTCCACCAATCTAACCTTGTACTTCTCAACACTACCATAGGATCCCTATTAGAAATCAAAGCAACACTACTTCAATGGAAATCTGATTCAAGATAAATTTCAGCAATCTTAAGTGTGCATTAACAATGGAGATTATAAAAAAACATAAAACCCACTACAAAAAAGATGTCAAACATGAAGAACTTAGCACAATGACACAATGTTTACATGGAGAAAACCCTTGCAGGTAAAAAATTCCACCAGGAAAGAGGCACAAGTTTGTATTAATCTCAACAAGATTGTACAATACATCAAGTACACAACTCTCACCATAAATCTTCAATCCGACAGCATTCTAAAAGCACCTGAGTACCTAAAATCTGTATTTCAGCAATAAATACATGGAAAATACTTATAGAAATATTTTCCATTCCATTCTAGGTATTCACCTTCTCTCTCCTAAGATTCTCCAACCTGTAAACATTAATTACCATCACACAAGCATCTTACACTTGTCCAAAAACAACCATGCAAAGGTTGGGGGCCCAAGACTAAATCTGGCCTCTTATAGAATCTTATGATGTGTCATAACCATCATAGATACCACAAAAAGAATATCCTTTCAAGATAGGAACCTTGGGCTAAATATAGCAAATATACAACTAACATATGCATCATAGAATCGTATAATCTTATGACAACTTCCAACTATCATAGATTCACTTACCAAACATTATGATAGTTGTCATACATGCCAAATATAGTATATTCCTCAAGGGGGCATGCCTACCCTCATTTAATTTGAGTTTTTACATTTTTAAATAGTAAAAGTCACTCTGTAATTACCTCTGGTTGCTCTGAAATTACCCCTGCTAGTGAAACTAGTACATCTCCTCATGGATAATTACAAAATACATATAATAAATGGAATAAATACAATATTAGGATTTACAAGGTTAATGGAACCTTATCCCAACATTATCCCACTTGACATTATACATTGTAAATCAACCCATAGGAAATCAAATGAAAAATAATCAGGCACTAGAAACAAGGCCCATGACCTCTCTGCACCACATGAACTTGTCTATGCTCATAGGCTTGGTCAAAGAATCAACAAAATTCTCTTGAATGTCTATCTTCTTTAGATCAATCTCTCCATTTGCAACCAACTCTCGAACAAAGTAATATTGAACATCAACATGCTTAGTCCAAGCATGATACATGAGATTCTTGGCCAAACAGATAACATTCTAGCTATCACAACCAATCTGAATGATCCTGCAATCAAAACCAATACCTATACACAGTCTCCTCAACCAAAATACCTCCTTAGAGACATGGGTAGCAGCCATATAGTCTACTTTTGTGGTATACAAAGAAACTATGGTTTGCCTCTTACTCATCCAAGTCACTGCACCTATAGCCAGAGTAAACACATAGCCACTAGTGGACCTTTGACTATCCAAGTCACCTACCCAATCTACATCAACAAAACCCTGTATATCCAAATATTTATTAGCACTATCAGTACCAGAATAAACCAAACAATGATCAGGAGTACCTGCAAGATATTTAAACAGCCTCTTCACATAGTTCCAATGTTGTCTAACAGGGTTAGACAAAAATCTGCTCAAAACTCCTACTGCTTGGGCAATATATGGTCTAGTTCAAACCATTGCATACATCAAAGTCCCTATAGCACTAGCATATGGCACATTAGACATATCCTCAAGATCATCCTCAGTCTTTGGACACATATCTAATGAAAGCTTGGTACAAATGGGTAAAGGAACTCTAACAGGGTTACAGTCTTGCAAACTAAACCTCTGCAAAATAGTATTCATATACTTACTTTGTGACAACCAAAGCTTTCTGTTAACTCTATCCCTCCTAATCTCCATTCCTGAAATATACCTTGCAGCACCAAAATCCTTCATCTCAAATACACCTGAAAGCTGGGCTTTAAGCTCACTGATCATACCCTTAGTATTGTTAAAAAACATTTCATCAACATACAAAGCAATAACCGGTATAGAATCATCAACACAATAAATGTACACAAAGTGATCCTCCTCACTTCTAACAAAAACCAATTTCAAAACAAATCAGTCAAACTTTTGATAACACATTCTGGGGGACAGTTTCAAACCACAAAGAGACCTCTTTAACCTGTAAACCCAATGTTCTTTTCCTTTTACCTCAAAACCTATACGCTGTTGCATATAAATTTCTTCTTCAAGATCTCCATGCAAGAATGCAGTCTTAACATCCATTTACTCAATCTCCCAATCATAAGCTATAGCAATGGATTAGAGAAATCTAATAGAAGTCAATTTAGCAACAAAAGAGAATATTTCACCAAAATTAACTCCCTCTCTCTGGGAGTAGCCCTTGGCTACCAGTCTAGTCTTGTACTTCTCCAATGACCTGTCTGCTCCAAACTTCTTCTTGAAGACCCACTTCCATCCTATGGCCTTTCTTCCTTTGGGAAAATGAACAAGATCCTAGGTGTTACAAGAGTCTAAAGCCATCATCTCCTCCTGCATGGCTAATTACCAAGACTCACTATCATTTGCAGAAATAGTTTCCCTGTAGGATCTAGGTTTATCGTTAGTACTCAATAAAGTATATACGCAATGAAAATCTAGTGGCCTATACCTATCAACTGGATTCTATTATCTTGTGGATCTCCTCAAGGATGGAGTAAGAGACTCTTCTCATTCTTCTACATGATCATCTGCAACAACTTCTACAAGAATAGACTTGTCTTCATTAGAACTACTCGAATCTTCTTCTTCTTCTTCACCCCCCAATCCATCATTTTGTTCTTCTTGAGGTGCATCTTGCTGCTCTAAATCAAAGTGCACCTTCTTTACCTTTTCTTCTTTTTCTTTTGGTTTCTCAGGTTCAAAAATAGCTCTAAGTTCCTTGAAAATAGCATCTCTAGAAAAGATAATCTTGTGGGTTAGTGGATTCTAAAGCTTATAACCTTTCACATTATCACCATATCCAATGAATGTACACTTTTCAGCCTTTGGATTGAACTTAGGTCACTTTTCCTTAGGCACATGAACAAAAGCCTCATAGCCAAAAACCCTTAAATGTGAAACAAAAGGTTTCTTACCTATCCACACTTCATAAGGTGTTGAATCAAGAGCCTTATAAGGTGATCTATTTATCAAGTAGCAAGCAGTACACACAACCTCTACCCAAAAATATTTATCCCACTATGTATCACTAAGCATACTTCTGGCCCTTTCCATAATTGTTCGGTTCATCCTTTCTACAACACCATTCTGTTGTGGTGTATACGGAGTTGTCTTTTGTTTGATTATACCTACATTCTTGCAAAACTCATCAAATTCCTTAGAACAATATTTGTCTCCATTGTCAGATCTTAATATTTTTATCTTTAAACCTGATTGGTTCTCTGCTAAGACTTTGAATTCCTTAAACTTAGTGAAATTTTGAGATTTATGTTTCATAAAATAAATCTATGTATATCTAGATACATCATCAATGAAGGTGACAAAATAACAAGATTTTCCAATCGATTCATTATCCACAGGTCCAAACACATCCGTATGAATAATTTATAATTTATCTTTTGTTCTATTACTTCCTAAAGGAAATGATTTTCTATTTTGTTTACCAAACACACAATACTCATAAAAATCAAAGTGCTCATCAGAATAAGAGAAACCATCTAACAATTCTTTATTCTTAATAGTTTTAATACATTATAGCTTATGTGGCCCAATCTACAGTGCCACAACATACATGTATTTTCAGTAGTGGCCTCAGATGCATAGGAGACATTACAAACTATAGTGGCTTCAAGCTTAAACAAATTCCTGAATCTCTTCCCTTTCACTACCACCAAGTTCCCTCTCACCAATTTGCAGCCATGCTTCTCAAATGTCAAATATATTCCCAAATCATTCAATTTAAAAATTGAATTAAAATTTATAGATAATCTAGGAACATGCAAAACACTAGGGAGGGTTTTAATCCTCACATCACTGAAACACAACAATACCTTTCCTTTTTGGACAATTGGATAAGAAGAGTTGTCACCAAGGTAGATATTACCTCCATCATATTCTTCATATGTGGAGAACCATTCCTTATGTGGGATCATATGAAACAAGCATCTTGAGTCAACCAACCAATGATCATTAGAAATAAGATTACATGCAGAAAGTAAAACTTCTCCACCTACAATCAAGGACTTATCTAAAGCACTCTCCCACTATTTCTTGGGGTTTCTACACTCCTTCAGATGTCCCCTTTTACTGTAGTTCCAACACTTAACTCTATTCTTTTTACTAGGAGTCTTAGACTGGCCCTTGGACTTGTCCTTAGCCCCTTTCTGATCTCTCTTTGGTCCCCTTTCCTTAGACCTTGCCCTGACACTAAGAGCATCCCTTGAACTATCCAAACTCTTCTTCCTCAATTCCTGTGATAGTAGCACTGAAATAAGAGCATCCAACTTCAGATCCACAAGGTTAGGAGTGATAACAAGGATAACATTCTCCCATGACTCAAGTAAAGAATAAAGAAGTAAGATACATTTATCTTCCTCACTAACCTCAACATCTACTGAATCAAGCTAACTCAATAACAAATTAAAAGAATTTAAATGCTCTGCAACTGATTCACCTTCTTGCATTTTCATAGAAAACAATTTTCTTTTTAAATAAAGTTTATTTACCATGCTCTTGGCTTGATAGATCTCACCCAACCAATTCCACAACTTGTGTGTGATCTTGTCCTTTGCAACATTCAACAAGACAGAGTCTGAAAGACACAATTGGATGGTCCCCCATTCCATCTTATCTAGTCTACCCCAAGCATCTTGAGAGACATTGTCAGATTTCTTCTCTTTTTGAATAGCCAACCATTGGTTTATTTCTTCCAACAAATCTTCCATTTTTAGCTTCCACAACTCACACCCCATTGCATTGAACTTCTTAATGCCCAAATGAGAGGTTGATGCAACGGTGGATCCAGCAATAATAACAACACAAGATCTGCAAAACAAACACAACCAAATCTCCCACTCTAGCTACAGCTTCCACACCACCACCTAAGAGTCAAAGCTAGCCAGGGTCTGATACCAAATGTTAGAAATGAAAGAAAAACTAATTCAATGGAAATCTAATTCAAGATAAATTTTAGCAATCTTAAGTGTGTATTAACAATGGAGATTTTAACAAAACATAAAACCCACTACATAAAAGATGTCAAACATGAAGAACTCAACACAATGACATAGTGTTTATGTCAATAAAATCCTTGCAGGTAAAAAACTCCACCAGGAAAGAGACACAAGTTTGAATTACTCTCAATAAGATTGTACAATACATCAACTACACAACTCTCTCCACAACTCTTCAATCCGACAACATTCTGGAAGCACCTGAGTACCTAAAATCTGTATTGCATCAACATTTATACATGGAAAATACTTATAGAAATATTTTCCAATCAATGCTAGGTTTTCACCTTCTCTCTCCTAAGATTCTCCAACCTGTAAACATTAATTGCCATCTTATAAGCATCTTACACTTGTCCAAAAATAGCCATGCAAAGGTTGGGGCCCAAAACTAAATCTAGCCTCTTAAAGCATCTTATGATGTGTCATAATCGTCATAGATACCATAAAAGAGTATCTTTCCAAGATAGGAACCTTGGGCTAAATATAGCAAATATACAACTAACATATCCATCATATGTGTCACAGAATCACATAATCTTATGACAACTTGTAGCTATCATAGATTCACTTACCAAACATTATGATAGTTGTCACACATGCCAAATATAGTATATTTCTCAAGGGAGCATGCCTACCCTCATTTACTTTGAGTTTTTACATTTGTCAATAGTATAAGTCACTCTGTAATTACCTCAGGTTACGTCGAAATTACCCCTGCCATTGAAACTAGTACATCTCCTCATGGATAATTACAAAATACATATAATAAATGGAATAAATACAATATTGGGATTTACAAGGTTAATGGCACCTTATCCCAACATTCTCCCACTTGACATTATACATTGTAAATAAACCCATAGGAAATCAAATGAAAAATAATCAGGCACTAGAAACAAGGCCCATGGCCTCTGTGCACCACACAAACTTCTCTGTGCTGACATGCTTACTCAAAGAATCTATAACATTCTGTTGATTGTCTATCTTCTTCAACTCAATCTCTCCATTTGCAACCAACTCTCGAACAAAGTGATATTGAACATCAACATGCTTAGTCCAAGCATGATACATGGGATTCTTAAACATCAATTTGGGAATAACCCTTTGTCACCAATCTAACCTTGTAATTCTCAACACTACCATAGGATCCCAAAGCTTGTACCCTTTCACATTGATACCATAACCGATGAAGATACACTTAACTACCTTGTTTTCTTATTTGGACCTCTTCTCCCTAGGCACATATGCATATACCTGCAACCAAATATCAAAGATGTTTCAATGAGGGATTTTTTTACCACACTTCCATAGGTGTCTTCTAAACAAGTGTTGATTTAGGAGACCTATTAATCAAGTAGCAATCCATGGCTATAGCTTTGACCCAATTTTCTTGTTCTAGGTTAGCTCCACAAAGCATACTACTAGCACTCTCCACAACATCATGTTAATCATATCTAGAACTTCATTCTACTGAGGGGTATATGGAGTTGTCTTGCACCTCTCAATCCCATGTTCTTTACAAAACTTATTAAAATTTTCTAAATAGAACTCGCTACCATTATCAGTCCTCAAACAGTTAAATCAATTTATCAATTTGATTCTTAACAAAAGCATTAAACTATTTGAATCGACTAGAGACTTTAGATTTACCTCTAAGGAAATACAACCATGTCCTTCTACTACAATCATTGATGAATGATACAAAGTAAATAGATTAGAAATCAAAGGAACATTAACAAAACCAAAAACATCAGAATATATCAAGTCCAACACCCTAGAAGATTTATGAGAACTAGAACAAAATTGAACACGATTATGTTTTCCATATACACAAAGTTCACAAAAATCAAACTCAAGATTACAATCATTTATCCAATCAACAATGTTTTTGTTTTTCAAGGCTCTAAGACCCTTCTCACCAATATGACCAAGTATTTTGTGCCACAACATTGTTTTCTTAGCAGGAAGTTTCATTTCTAAATAACTTGCATAATTGAGGAATAAAGTAGGAAATATACTGCAAATAGTTGATAATAATATGCCACTTTAAGGGACCAACCTCCAAAAGTCTCCAATGAAGAACATAATTTGTAGTGATCATAATCAATAGCCTCTAACTCCTATATATATTTTACTCAATCCTTGGATATCACCTAGGTTAACTTATATACCACAATATATCATCTAAACTGACCTAAATACATATATAAGTCTATATTAATGATTATATAAATTAATTAAGAGTTAAGGTATCCACAATCCAACTACTCATAACCCTATACCAATGTAAGATTAAGGGCATAGCAGCATTGGACCACATAAATCAATGTGCACATGATCTAATGGTGCCATTTCTGTATAAGATACTCATATTAGAAAACATTCCCTATGTTGATTTGGTAAGATACAACACTCACATGGACTAGTTGTCTCATCAATTGGTGGTAATCCTCTTACTATCTCATTCTTTTGCAATAAGATAAATCCTCTAAAATGAAGGTGTCCATACCTTAAATTTCATAACCATGTCTAATCTAAACAAGTTAATTTGAAATTTTCTTTGAACTCTCCCTAAACTATCTAACTCTTGATTCGAAGTGGGAACATGTGGTTCCTTTTCATCTCAACCTTTGCAATCAACCTATCATTAGGAGATCTATCCAATATGATACAAACATTATCTTCAAAAATTAATGTATAATCCCTTTTGTATAAGTTATCCAATAATTATGAGATTATGCTTTAATCTAGGAATGAAATAAATATTTGGAATATGCCTTCTTTCACCATGTTTTGTGACAACATTGATTACACCTTTACCCATAACTGACACATTATTATCATTATCCAACTTGACTTTTGACTTCATAAAACTATCTAAACTTGCAAACAAATATCCATTTCATATCATATGATTACTACAAACACTCTCTAAAAACTAAATATCAATATAGCTATCTTGAGAAACATGACATGCAATGAATAATGTCCTAGAATTGCTTCTAGATACATCTAAAAATTTAGATTTTGTTTACACACATTTTCTTCGTTTATTGACATTCATATGCATAATAACAAAATTTTTTTCACTGTTAAAACTGAATATTAAACTTATCATACCTCTAAGATTGTTGATTGTTGTTATCTATGGAGCTATAAGAACTAAAATTCTAATATGTCCTTCCACCTTGATTTTGACTATTCCTTCCACCTCTTTGATTATTATTTTTACCTCTACCTCTAGATCATAACCATCCTCTTCCTCCACAAAATGAAGCTTGTAATTTAAAAGTATTCTCTATAGAAAAAATATTATTCCTATTCAATCAAGATTCATGGGATAATAGAGATCCCATAGAATCATCTACAAATAGTTGTGTTAGATCTTTAACTTTCAATTACAAGTAATAACATCAAATTTGCTAGGTAGATTTTGAGTAATATTTTCTACAATCTTTTGATAAGTAATCTCCTCTCCATGTGATTTAATTTGATTAAAAATATTCATGAATTCACTCAAAAATTAGTCTACAGACATTGAATCCTTCATTAGTAAAATTTGAAAACTTCGCCTAAGAGACTATAATTTAGCCACTTTTACTATAGTTGTTCTTTGATGTGTAGTTTCTAAAATCCCTTATGTCATCTTATCTATGAATTTTTTATTGAAACCCTTAGAAATATAGAGTCATCCATTGCTATTTGAATTAAAAATAAGACTTTTGCATTATTTTTTCTATTTTTTGTAAGTTCACCTTTTTGTGCTCTAGTCAATGCCTTATAGGCTTCCTAATCCGAAGGTTCTAAAAACCATTTTTGACTTTATCCAAAACTTCATGTGAAGAGATTAAATTATTCATTTTATTAACCTAGAAATCATAGTCCTTCCCCATCAAATAGGAATTTGGGGCTACGTGAAATTGTTTCTCAATGCCATGCTTGTGATCTAATATATACTACAATGAATCAACTCTAAAAATAGATTATAGTGATTGATTTAAGTGGCAACATGTGCCTTCACTCACTTTGGCTATGATCTCCTTGTTCTACCATCAATAATTATTTCAAAAGTATTAGATTGAGGACATAAGATTCTTTAGATCTATAATTATCTCATTATTGGTAGCTTAAAACTCCCTTGGAAGAGACTAAACTCTTTTACATTTGATTTTCTTTTTGTAGTGACTTTACCTTTAAACTTGGTGATTAATTTCTATGAATTGTTTATTTGGTGTGAACTAGCTCAATCTGGCCTTCGTAGCTTCTACTATTTGGTATCTATAATCTTCCCTTGGTTGCGATTAATCAAACCTTGCAATCTGGGTTCAAACTAGGTGATTTATTTCTAAGACCACATTTAGCTATCTATAAACTATTTTTGAAGTATGTGGCTTCTTTTTCATCTGGCTCCCTATGATTCTCTATTTTATGAGACAACTTTATCTCCTTTTTTGGTAGCTTAAAAACATCTTCTATTCAGTCTTTTTATCTTGGTGCCTCCTTTTGTCTTCAATGACCTTTATTTTTTATTGATTTGAATTACTTTTTCAATATTCTTTTAGCAACAATAATTTTTTATTCTCCTATAGTGACTTGGTCTTTTCTTTTGGATATTCTCTCCAAGTTGCTTGTCAAAGTCAACAATCTCCTTTTGACTATGTCTAATCCTTGCAAACAACATCAAACCTCATGCTCGAATACCACTATGATGGTCGATAGAGATGGATACACAAAATCAGAGCCCATGAATGCTAGAGCATTCATAAAACTTCTATTTTTTATAATAAAAAATATTATAGATTGCCTCAATATATATAGGACTTATCAAAAATTTACTATTACATAGCATTAAACATGTTTTCCCTTATGGGAACTTCCTGTCCTATCCAACCTAGAAAACATCACCTAATTTATCCTTCCTAGGATGTTTACTTGATGATTCAATTTGTTAGAAATGAAGGTAAACAACTATGAAAAGAAATCTGATTACAACTATAAAATATATATTTAACTTTATAGAACCAAAATGGAGATAGTATAAAATCAACACAAAGAAATAATGAAACAAAAGATCAGAAAATAACATGGTGTTTACATGGAGAAACCCTTTTGGGAAAAAACTCCACACAATCTAAGAGATGTAGCTATCTCTATTAACTTCAATAGAGTTTACAATACAAAACTATCAATCTCTTCTTTAGTCTTCAATCTAGTAGCTCGCCTATTTTTCCAATCTCAACCCTTCTCATACACAACTGTAATAGAATATCCTCATAAAGCGGTTTCCTTCTAGGAAAAAATAAGCCAACATAACCACTACCGTCAAATCTATCAGGTACTAGGATCAAGCATGCAACTAAAACAACATCGCTACTTGGTGAATACTTCATCACTTATGAATGATTTACAAATGATATTAGGAATAATTAAATACATATGATTTACAAGCTTGATGGAACCTTAATCCTATCCCAATAAATCCAATTTTAGTTTAATTTTTTATTTGCATGTTTCCACTAAGTTGCAACATGCTTCCAAAGTGTTTCCAACATGTTTCCAATCTATTTTCAATGATTTTTTTTATGGTTTCATGTTTGATAAGGTTGAATGAATTTTATAACTTGTTTCTCATGATATTTCAAGTCTCTAATACCTATGTCTAATGTCTTATGGAATTCCATCTTTATGGAAACAAGTTGGACAATTTTAGGACTATTTCAGACAAGTTTAGTGAACATCAACTTGTGACAGTACTATTCATGATCAATGGAGACAAAATTAGTTCTCATGCTCATAACATTTTTTCTAGGATGATATAGAGGGATCTATCACATAATAGGCATGATGATTCATTCAAGATAACCATGTAATGGATTGAATCTTGGATTGTCCAATGCAACCTATTAGGGCAATTATACTTGTCTCTACTGGCCATTTATACATAATTGTTACGTGTCCTTGTGATAACTTCTCCATGCATGCTTTATAGTATGACTTCTCTTGGAGAAGGTTGGAGGATGTGGAGAACTAAGATTGACACCTATTCATACTAATTCATTTACATGACACAATGAGATTTTATATTTTCTTGATTATTCTTTGTTACTAGATGATGGTGGTTACCTTGATGGATTGTATACATTTCAATACCCTAGATGACTAAGATTAGTTTAATGACTATTATGATAGTTTGAGGTATGACTATCCTAATGAAGTCAAGGGAACTCTTTGACCATCTTAGACTATAATAAAAACTCCAACTATGTATGTACTTTCCTTAAGTCTTTTAGGACTATTATGTCAGAAAATGTCCCCTTGGGGGCTTTTCCCTCTTAAGATTTAGCTCTTGGGTCCTTTAGAATGTATTTAGATCATCTTGCATGTTAGTGATGAATTTCAATGAAGAAACCCCTAAGTTTTATTGCAAATGGGACCTAGGGGATGCACTTGTGATAAATCCTTCCTGAAATAGGGCAGAGGACTTAGGCACCCGTGCCCTAGTCCTACCCTATTTTGGGTCAGACCCTATTTTCATGTGTCAGTTGTATGACTATTATTAGGTTCTATGCCAACACCTAAAGTTTGAATTACAAATTTCTTGGTGGGAAGTTAATTAGTTGCATATATAAGCATGTTTAGTGATTCATTTGTAAACTAGAGAAGATGATTGCTAAATTTAGGCATATTTGTGATTTCAAGATATTCATTGTTGCGAGAGCAGAGCATTGTTATTGTGTTTGTGATTACAGATTTGACTTCATCTTCTCATGTGATTGAAGAGCCTTCATTTATGTGAGATCTACATGAAAAGGTGACATCTATTGTGTTTTCAATCATTTTATCTTTTCAATTTTGCCTCTATCCCGTAGGGATACACAATCTTTATCCGACAACAGTGTTCGGAAGACTTCAATGTCTCTCTAGGGATTTACCAAGGCAAGCCTCTAAAAACCACAACCCCCAACCCACTTTTCTATGATTGTAGGTTACAAGTTTCAAAAGCGAAAGAAGTGGAGTTACAGCAAAGCAGTACAAGCTATCAGAATTGCAGATCTAAGAAGAAAACTAGGTCTTGGACTTGGGTGCCCGATCATTAGTCCTCTAGATTTCGAAGCAATGAAATCTTTGAGATAGTGAGAATAGGTTACAACTTCATTCTTCAGAGATCTCAACAAAAGTAGGTACACTAGACTAGCATGCCCACTCATTAGTTCTTGACTTTTCCACACATCGAACTTCAAAATCTAGTATGTATTTTATTGTAATTTGATATCTTTGTGTGCGATCATTTTCTGTGATTTGTCCATTTGTTTACAATTTTATGAAATTAGGGTTTTGACCATAATTGGACTGAATTGAACAACAAATTTAGACAATTCCAATCTTCCCCTATGTTCAAGTGATAGGAGATCTATAGTAGAGTTCTCTACTTAGTTGAATGTCCTTGAATTTTGTGCTGAAAGGAGGATTTAACATAAACCCTTCAAATTGAACCAAAAACCAAACCCCTCTTTTTACCCCTAAACATTTTTGTGAACCCAAATTTTAATGAATTTTGCACCTTTCTGAGTTTTGTACTTCATACTTTCATTCATTCATTTCATTTTCATCTCATTGCATTTGAAAAATTACAAAAAAATTGAACAATTTGAAAAAAATGGCATTTTTAGCTTGTATTTTCAAATAATTTGAATTAGTTGCATTTAATTTCATAAAACTTTTGTTATTATCATCAGATCTTATTTAATTTACAAAAAATCACCATTCATCATTCACTTGCATTACATTTTCATGATTAAATTGTTAAAAAATGCTTGAAATTGTGCATTTTTTCATATAACTTAGTTTTGCATTAGCTAGGGTTTGTAGTCAAAATCTTGTTTCAAATTCAACTACCCTTTTAATACACTCATTAGGACTTATTTATAATTTTAGTGTTGCATCACAGTGGCTTTCTTGCAAAATTTCATGTTAGGATTTCAAAACCTTGCATTTTCACTAGATTTCGCCTTATCGTCTCTCTAGACTTGCATCATAGTTGTGTTGTAAAATTTTTTATGCACTAATTAGATGTTATTAGGGTTATAATCTACTTGTTCTCCTCAAATTCCTCATAACACCCTTTTTTTGGGCATTTAAATTAAAAATTAGTGAAAAATAACATATTTTAGGTATATTTTTACTAGGTTTTAACTTGTCCTCATTATAGGATTTCATCAAATGCATTTTGTGAAGAATATTGTTGGTTTATTGGAATGATATTAGACATATTATTCACTTATCCTCATCAATTTCCTTACAACACATTTTCTTTGACTTATTTGCATTGAAAAATGTTGAAAAAATCAAGCATTTTAGGTCATTTTCACATATAGCTTTGCACTTGTTTCTTGCATAACTTTTGAAAATCTGATTTCACATTTATTTGAAAACATATACATATGGATTCTAATTTCAACAATAACACTAGGTTCCCTCCTAGGCCTTATATGAAAAGAAAGGTCTCTGAACCCGAAATTGTGTTTACACCTCATGATAGAACAATTGGAGACACTGAAGGACCTCTTTATATCACTGTGAAGATAATGAAAAATATTGTGGATGGAACACTTATTGATCCTAATTGCATGAATAATGTGGCAATAGAAGAATTCCTTTATTCACATGGTTTGATACAAGGCTTTTATGACCCTTCAGACATGATGATTAAGACACATAAGGAACCTTTATAAACACTTTTGGGAAGATATCTTAATTGGTTACTGTAATTGAGAAATCAGTAGAAAAAATATTTGATGTTCTCCCCATATCTAACCTTTTTTGCATAAAATTAGGACACCCATGGTTAAAGGCTATGAAAGTTGTCCCTTCAACAATTTATAACTGTGCAAATTTTCCTTTGAATGGACAAATGCATATTATTCCTCGCAATGGGTATAAACCTATGGTTACAAGATAACACTTTAGCCTTGACTACTTTTGGGAATGATCTGAACTAGAACTAAAGCCACAGACGAATTTTAACTTCTTGATCTATAGAAACTACAAAACACAATTATTACATCAAGTGGACGGTCCTTCTATTCAAGAAACAACAAGAGATGAACAACCCACATTTGAAGAGCATCCTAGACCAAAATGAAAAGGACCCTATACTGAGATTCCTCCCCCACCATCCTTACAAGGATTGAGAGGTAGTTATCTAGAGAAAAACATTCCACCTACCCAAATGAGATTTGATCATGGTGCTTCATCCTCTAAAACACAAAAACCTATGGAAGAACAAGACACTATTTTAAAAGAAATAAATAGTAAGACAAGAAGGAATAGACAAGCAAGAGATAGGAGGACGAGAAGACAAGAGTTTGCCCAACAAAACATATCTCAACAAGAAAACATCTCACCTAACATTGAATCAAATCAAGAAGGTCTTATGAATGTACAATTTGAAGACAAGAATAAAAGTTGGGCTATGGTACCTTATGTCCCACTTTCCTCTAACATGCGGGAGTGGGAAGATGATGATTTTATCATTGACAACCTTTAATTAGGTTGTCCTCATAGGTAAATATTTCTAACCTTAGTGCTCACCTATGTCATAGCATTATTGGCTCGTTTATGTGGCCTCCAATCTCGTAAGCTGTGTTTCCCCCGTGATGTGTTATATGTTGTTTAGGCCTCCTATGATGACCATTGATTCACTTGTAAGGTCAAGGATACCGGGAGACTACCTCTATTGTGACCCTTCTTCTATTTGTATCATCATTCTTCTATATTGCTTCTCCTCTATTTTCATTGTTGTGTGTTGTGTCTTATGGACATATCATTGCGATTGGTGACTTGGGGGCACCCTCCTACGTGACTATCCCTAAGGCACTTGTTCTCCTCTCTTGATTTATTGTTTACATTCCTCTTGTGGTTCTATCTAGCAAGTGGATGATGAAAAACATATTATACTAATATGGACCTAGTGTCCCTTTAGTGAGAAATAAAAAATGGACCTAGTCCATACATGACGATGGGGTTGTTATATATCCAATGCTTGGCTAGTAGAATCGCTCTGTGAGATATCTTGATGTTGTCTTATCACAATTACAAAACATAACAATATTGTTGCTTTGTGCACTTTATATATCTTGGATCTAACCTTGCATTGTTGTTTATCATGATTATATGGATGCTAACACCTTTTTTTGCAAGAAATTATGTGTTTGTGGGAACATTTGGCGATCATAAAGTACATGTCACCACTCGGGGGCATGGGCTTTGTAAAAGTTCTTGTTCCCTTGTGTGTTTTCATCCTACCTTAACATGCTTGATATCATTACATGATATCAACCACCTTAAGGTGTGGGCATATAAGGTAAGCTGTCTGATTTAGATATTAAAGCAAAGTGTGTTTGAAAAACTTGAATCTATTGCAATCACTTAAGCCCTCTACAGAGGCGAGATATCTTGCATATCCTTTTTATTTTAAGCCCTCCGTACAAGGCAGGGATAATGTATTTTTGAAGGAGATTGTACATCTTGTCATTTTCTAAAAGTCCTCCGAGCAAGTGGGGCGGATCTAAGACTATCCTAACCCTTAAGTGTATCTTTGACAATTGTTGTGGCAGAGCACAATCATCGGTGTATGCTTCTAAGGTGCCTGAGAAGGCTGTGAACTTAGAAATAGGTTTCTTCCATCACTTGTCTACTATGTTTTCTCTATGTCTTCCATGTGTGTGTGTATGGCATGTTTGTTCCCAAGCATAGTTTCAAGACTAGTGGTGATGAATTCCTCCTATGCTTTGGGATTTGTATGGCGTGTTTGTTCTCAAGTGTAGTTTCAAGACGGGTGGTGATGAGATCCTCCTACATTTGGGTTGTGTGTTTACTTTCCTTGTACTTGCATTTACATTTCATATATATGAGAAAATTAAAAAGAAATAATCACTGCATTCACTGTGTTTTGCATGTCTTCAAATCTATCTTCTCCATGTTTTGTGTGGCTGTAACTCTCTTCTCCATGTTTTGCGTGCATGTTACTATCTTCATTGTGATTGGCGTGTCTTCTCTGTGCTTAGTGTGTTTGTTGCGTTTGTTGACCATACTTTAATGCATGTATTGGTATTGTATTTATGCATACATTAAAGTGGTGGTTAAATGTTATATCAGAAGATGTCCCCTTAGGGCATTTCCCTCTTAAGGTTTAGCTCATGGGTTCTTTAGAATGCATTTAGATCATCTTGCATGTTAGTGATGACTTCTGGTGAAGAAACCCTTAATTTTTAGTTCAAATGGGACCTAAGTGATGCACTTGTGATAAATCCTACTTGACCTAGGGTGAAGGACTTGGGCACCCGTGCCCTAGTCCTTTCCTATTTTAGGTCAGGCCATGTTTTCATGTGTCAATTGTATGACCGTTATTATGTCCTATGCCAACACCTCAAGTTTGAATTACAAATTTCTTGGTGGGAAGTTGATTAGTTGCATATATAATCATGTTTACTGATTCATTTGTAAACTAGGGAATATGATTTCTAACTTTAGGCATATTTGTGATTTCAAGATATTCATTGTTGCAAGAGTAGAGCATTGTTATTGTGTTTGTGATTGCAGATTTGACTTCATCTTCTCATATGATTAAAGAGCCTTCATTTATGCGAGATCTACACTACAAAGTGACATCTATTGTGTTTTCAATCATTTATCATTTGAATTTTGACTCTATCGTGCATGGATATGCACTCTTTATCTAACAACGGTGTTCAGAAGTCTTGAATGTCTCTCCAAGGTTTGACTGAGGCAAGCCTCTAAACACCACAACCCCCAACTAAATTTTCTATGATTACAAGTTACAAGTTTTGAAAGTGAAAGAAGTGGAGTTGCAGGAGAACAGTATAGAATGTTAGAAATGCAGATATGAGAAGAAAACTATGGCTTGGACTTGGGCATCTGCTCATTAGTCCTCTAGATTCCAAAGCGTTGAGATCTTTGTGACAACAGGAACAGGTTGCAGACATTCTTCAGAGATCCCTACAAAAGTAGGTACATTGGACTAGGTCTCCCACTCATTAGTCCCTAACTTTACCACACACCAGACTTTGAAATCTGGTATGTATTTGATTGTCATTTGATATCTCTATGTGTGATCATTTTCCATGATTTATCCGTTTGTTTACGATTTTACAAAATTAGGGTATCGAGCATAATTGGACTTAATTAAACAACAAATTCACACAATTCCAATCTTCCCCTATGTTCAAAGTGATAGGAGATCTATAGTAGAGTCCTCTACTGGGTTGAATGTCCTTGAATATTGTGGTGAAAGGAGGATTTAACATAAACCCTTGAAGTTGAACCAAAAACCAAACCCCTCTTTTTACCCCTAAACAAGGACCTTTAGTAATGTTGTACCATGCTCATACAATCATCACTTAGGAATTTAACTACTAGGGAGACCTTCCTATATGATTGTCGTAATGGCTTGGTACAAACTTCGATTAGTTTGGATTATGATAGTCCCTTCTTGACATGTTCATGCTTGTATAAGAAAAAAAGGATCTCTTCATCTACCCTTTTCACTACCATGACAAAATATCCTTATTCCTATAAATGTTTCCTATTGTTATGGTACCATTTGGATGACCTTATCATGGCAATATATTAACTAATAACAACTCTTGTTATGGTTGTCATGTCAATAATTCACTCACAAAGGCTCATAGAGCTAGACCCACATTGTGAGTGATCCACAGAGGGAAGCGTCAAGGAATAGAGGTTAATTAATTTTGGTCTATGAAGTTGACCCACAAAGGATGATTGTATTGTGAAGTTGATCCACAAAGGTAAAATGTACTATGAAGGTCAATTCATCCTAGACCATGGAGATCAATCCTTGTCTCACAAAATGTCGAGGTTGTGAAAGGGTGATTTAAGACCAAGGTTGATTCACCAAGTGCAATTGAAGGCTAATCTAGCAATTATCGGACCATAAAATTTTAGGTGACAAGAAGGTTGATCCAGGCCCAAATAGAGGGTAGTCCATTTGCCCACATAGCCAAGGTTGAACCAAGGTTGTCTCACCTACACAAAAGGGGAAGGAGGTCTGTGAAGAGGCCATTAGGATCCTTGAATGACTTGTGTAAAGAAGATGTGGCATGTGCAAAGAAGGCACCCAAAACAACCTGAAAAAACCTTATTACTGCCCCTATTCACCCTAAAATGGCATGTAGGAACCCCATTGGTGTCCTTGTTCATTGATGTCAATGTCTCCCATACTCCTCCCAATTTAATTTTACAAAGGAAAATTTTTTATTTTGTAATTTAATTTGGGGCTTGTTAATGCACATGCACTCAACTTATAAAGTGCCCTTTTATGTATTATTCTTGGGGGGATTATAAATGCATTTTGTAATCAACGAACTCACATAAAGTTTCAAAATTGCTAAGGGAGTAATCTATCTAAGTTAATAATGGGTATAATAAATCATCTCTCTATCATTACTTTTGAAGAAGGAAACTACAAGTCCTGGCGCAATGTAATCCTAAAGCACTATTGACGGATTCATGTATTGCCACATTTCTATGGACTTATTTATGAACCAAGTATATATTGGTAGCAATTTACATGGATAAATAGAAAATTTTAAGCATTATGATTAATTGGTTTAAGTGTTCTAGGGACCACACATCATGGGCTCTATCACACATTGAGTTCCCTTGCAGTCTGTGGAACACAATATGGGAAAAGTATGGAAATTCCAATGAACCTCCATTCCTATATGATCATGTTATAGACATACATCTTCCCCTTGATGATGTTGATAATCTTTTGTATGCCGATGATACTGGAGAGGAACTTGCTTATTAGAAAAGTCTTGAATGTGATGAAGACATAGAGACATCTCCTCTTACTTCTCCTCTTCATACACCTCTACCATTGGTAGCTATTTTTCCACCTCCACCTACTACTTTGATAGAGATTTTGGCTTCTTCACATGTTACTTCACATTCTCTTTAATAGGTTCACACTTGTCCTCTTGATGAATGAGATATCATCTTATTAGACATCCATCATTTCTTTGTATAGTCTCTCATTCTTAATCTTGATGACAACATTGAGGATCTTGTGTTTCTCTTTGATGGAAAATCTTTTGTCCTTACAGTTGTTGCTACTATAGAGTTCGTAGAGGCTTCACTGAGGGCTTCTAGAGATTCTTTGTAGGAGGACATCTCATGGGATTTTTATTGTAGCCACATGCCATGCATTGACATTCCACATCCATACATCACTTCTTTGGATACCAGTGCTCTTCATTGATTTCTGCATGATTTTGAGATGTCACTTATGGCCAAGGACTCCTGATTTGATAATGATTCATTTTGACATCAGCATGAAGATATTTGAGAAATGTTTAAAGATAGGGTACGTCATGAGACTTCCCACCTCACCTTGCTTCTTTGAGTTGGAGCTACTTCAACATTCACCATTCGAGTTGTTTCTTCCTAAGGGGAGAAATGTCATTGTCACAAATGGATCATTTTGAAGATTCATTACATGGACATCCTCTTTTGGCATGAGGGCTACATGATTGTGGGGGGTTACATAGTCTCTCTCTCTCTCAAGGGGTTCTTGTGGTATTAGTGGTTTGGCCACAATCAAATATCTCTATCTACATCATCTTAGTCATTATGACATGGTTTTAAGATTGGTTCAGAGTTATCATCTCCATGGGGGGTTTCTAGTAATCTTCTTTTCTATTTCCTCTTTTTTGGAGGGAAGCTTATTCCCATTGGATTTTCTTTCTCTCTCCACTTTATGAGAGATTGCATTGTAATTAGCTATCTCATTAGGCCCTATTGTCGGGACCTATTTTATTTGTATCCACCGAAGCTATGATTAAGGGGGTATTAGTGTAGGATATTATTATAATATTTCTATGGATGTACTTCACATGAATTACTCCTATATTTTGACTTAAGCTTGCTTAGGTGTGTTTTTTTCACATAGAGTTGCATGGAGTTCATATGCCACCAGTTTTAGTTAGTGGAGTTACATTCCTATTCATAGGCTCCTTCACCACTACTACAGGTGCAAGTTGCACTTGGGCCTTGCACTATATATGTACATCAATATTTTGAGTTAATTAATTAATTCATATATTGCTTTCATATCTAGTTTGATTTGGGAAGTGACAAAAATTTCCAATATTTGAGCATGAGAGCATCGCAGGAAGAAAAAACTAAAGAACCAACATCTTCTAATAATAAATGAGAGAAAACTACCTCTACCACTGCCTTTTCAAATTTACAAATGACTTTATCTAAAGAGCATTCCTCTTTCCAAAAAATTTGGTTATTTCTTTCCAGCCATAGATTCCAAACCACTAGACTAGGAGAAACAATCCATAGGGCAGAAAAAGTTGAGTTTTGAAAAAGAATTAGCCAACTCTGAAACAAATTTAAAATTATGTCAAGAAGAGCTCCTGACCATCCCAATTTTGCCCACAACGAATACCAAACTTGCAAAGAAAAGGAGCAGCTGACCAATAAATGATTACTATCTTCTTCAATATCTAAACAAAAAGGACATAAAAAAGGATGACCAATTCCAATTTTAACAAGCCTTTTACTTGTCAGAATTTTACCCTTAAGAGCCAAATAGGAAAATGATCCTGCCTTTGGGAGACAAAGATTACTCCAATAGAGTCTGAAAGGCTAGCTTGAAGAGCCTACCGAACTTCTTCCTATGAGACTTTGATATCCTTGCTTCACTGTGTATTTCCCATTTTTGGAGGGAATCCAAATAATTTCATCTAGGGCCCCTGAAATAAAAACCCTTCTTCTCTTAAGAATTCTATTTAACAAATCCTTTTGGGAAGGAGGAATTGGAACATTGGAAAAATATTTCCAACTTGCACCCAAAGAATTTTGAACTACATCTAAATCTAAATAATCTTTTACTCTGACCCCCCAACACTGACTAAGAATCCCTTTGGCCTCTTGCAATCATTTTACTTTAGAAAGAGAAGGATAAATATTCCAAGAATCATCCCAAAATAACGCTGAACAACCATCATGGATAACCCAAGATAGAAAAGGCAAAATTACCTCCCTGTAATCAATCATAAAATTCCATATCTTGGAGCCTAGTTCTGGATTTTGGAGGGTGAAAATCCTCTGAGGTTTTGATGAATCTAAATATTTTGCTTGCATAATTTTGCACCATTTAGCCTCTGGGTTATCATACATCTACCATACCATTTTTTTGCCTAGTGAATGATTTAAAACTGTAAAGTGTCATTTTAGGTATCATTCTTGGGGGGATTATACATGCATTTTGTAATCAATGAACTCACATAAAGTTTCAAAATTACTGAGGGAGTAATCTATCTAAGTCAATAATGGGTATAATAAATCATCCCTCTATAATTACTTTGGAAGAAGGAAACTACAAGTCCTGCTGTAATGTAATCCTAAAGCACTGTCAACGGATTCATCTATTGCCACATTTGCATGGACTTACTCCTGAACCAAGTATATATTGGTAGAAATTTGCACGGATAAATAGAAATTTTCAAGCCTTATAATTAATTGGTTTAAGTGTTCTACATTGAGTTTCCTCATAGTCTCTGGACCACAATATGGGAAATGTATGGAAATTCCAATGAACCTCCATTCCTAGATGATCATGTTATAGACATACATCTTCCCCTTGATGATGTTGATAATCCTTTGTATGATGATGATAGAGGAGAGGAACTTTCTGATTGGGAAAATCTTAAATGTGATGATGACACAGAGACATCTCTTGCTTCTCCTCTTCATACACATCTAGCATTGGTAGCTATTTTTCCACCTCCACCTACCACTTTGATAGATATTTTGGCCTCTTCACATGTTACTTCACATTCCCTCTAATAGGTTCACACTTGTCCTCTTGATGAATGAGATATCATCTTATTAGACATCCATCATTTCTTTGTATAGTCTCTCATTCTCAATATTGATAACAACATTGAGGATCTTGTCTTTCTCTTTGATGGCAATTCTTTTGTCCTTACACTTGTTGCTACTATAGAGTTCATAGAGGCTTCACTAAGGGCTTCTAGAGATTCTTTGTAGGAGGACATCTCGTGGGATTTGTATTGTAGCCACATGCCATGCATTGACATTCCACATCCATACATCACTTCTTTGGATACCAATGCTCTCCATCAATTTCCATATGATTTTGAGAGGTCACTTATGGCTAAGGACTCTTGATTTGATAATGATTCATTGTCACATCATCATGAAGATATTTGAGCAATGTTCTAAGATAGGGTACATCATGAGACTTCCCACCCCACCTTGCTTCTTTGAGTTGGAGTTACTTCAACATTCACCATTGGAGTTGTTTCTTCCTAAGGGGAGAAATGCCATTGCCATAAATGGATCATTTTGAAGATTCATATATGGGTATCCTCTATTGGAATGCGGGCTACTTCATTGTGGGGGGTTACATACACTCTCTTTCTCTCTCTCAAGGAGTTCTTGTAGTATTAGTGGTCTGGCCACAATCAAATATCTCTATCTACATCCTCTTAGTCATTATGACATGGTTTTAGGCTTGGTTCAGAGTTGTCATCTTCATGGGGGGTTTCTAGTAATCTTCATTTTTCTCTCCTCATTTTTGGAGGGAAGTTTATTCCTACTAGATTTTATTTCTTTCTCCACTTTATGAGAGATTGCAATGTAGTTAGCTAGCCCATTAGGCCCTATTGCCGGGACCCATTTTTTTTGTATCCACCCAAGCTATGATTAAGGGGGTATTAGTGTAGGATATTATTATAACATTCCTATGGATGTACTTCACATGAATTACTCCTATATTTTGACTTAAGCTTGCTTAGGTGTGTTTTTTCACATAGAGTTGCATGGAGTTCACATGCCACCACTTTTAGTTAGTGGAGTTACATTCCTATTCTTAGGGTCTATCACCACTACTTCAGGTGCAAGTTGCACTTCACTTCCACTATATATGTACATCAATATTTTGAGTTAATTAATTCATTCATAAATTGTTTTCATATCTTGTTTGTATTATTGTTGACCCTATTTCTGCATTTTAAAATTTAAACTTTTTGTGTCAAAATGATAAGCTTAACCATGCATTAATCCTTTTTTGCCAAGTCACCTTTTGATTGCAAAACATCAGTGTCACATTTTTCCTGTGTGAGTCATTGGGATAACTTATTGCTGAAATGTCACAATCCTCTTTATTCACATTGTTTCCCTACATTGAACATTGTACAACAACATCATATTAGAGGAGAGACACTCGTTATTTCACTTAGTTTCTTAGGTTCACTTATCCAGTTCGTGGAATTTTAAAAAAATAATTAAATCTTGAAATTTGTGATAGCCGGTGCAAAAATCCTATTATGGTGGTGTTCATGACTCCATTTTGCCTAATGTGACAACTTTTCAAGTCAAGATGTCTTACGGTTTGGGAGATTTTAAACTTCCAATTTTTTGGTGCATAGTTTACGGAAACAATTAGATCATGGTTTCTATAAAAGCTAGGGATCTCTATTCTAGACAATGTGGAAAATGTTTGTAAGAAAATACTATCCCAGTAAAAAGTTATGCATCTTTCGCCATCTTCATGCTTGTAGTAACATCAGACAACGTAATCAGTTTTGAAAGTTTAAAATTGGCACCAGTGAAGTTATCAAGTCTTCAAAAATGTTGATGAGAAGATAATTTTTGTCATGGGGAAATATAAGCAACTTCATAAGTGTTGGTTTGAAAAAAAATAACTTCATATGCTGGCAACAAAAAAGTCTCTCCCTTTCCAAAATTATTCTCAATCAAAAATTGTTATGAGGAACATGTCAAACATCGATGGAGTTTTACTCTTACCATCGGTCAAAGCAATTTGTCTGGAAAGTTTTAATTCATCATTGGTAATGTCATGAAGCTCTCAAAATGCCAAGGAAGCAAATTCATACTTTATTATCATGAGTTTTGATCAATTTTAAAAGTATTATTTACTGCTGGTGAAGATAAAACAATTAGAAAGGTGGTGAATTTGAAAGTAATGAAGTTGTGAGAGTAGACCATAAGCCGATAAGTGTGTATTTTCTACCTAAATATGAATACAAAAATAAAATTCCATGGGCTTTCTCTTATTTAACTCCACTCTTTAATAAGAATCAGAGAGTTTAAAATATTTTGAAACTTGTTTTTGAAGAATTTGAAAGGTTGTAAAACTCATCCAAATTGGGCTGACAAGGGTTGTGAAGTCACCTCCAACTACTGATAGACTAGATGGCATTGAAGTAGTTATCATAACTACCAAAGAAATAAAAACACATATTGGCCAATATAACAAGTTTTGAAACTCATCTTCACCATCGACAAAGAAGATTGGCTTTTATCATCAGATAATATGAGTAGTTTTAAAAGTGTCTTTGGCCAGAGATAAGTTTTGAAAAACCTATGAAAATTTTGATAAAGAATCAATGAGAAAGTAGTTATTATAACTACTGTTAAAGAGATCTCTCATCTCTACAGATAACAGATTTATTGAAAAGGTTTTAGAGAATTTTAAAGCAAATTCACTTCACATAGTGATGACCATTTGCTAAGCTACTTGAAAGTTTCAATCCTCACCATGTGGGCCATACTAGAAATTCATGTGCAAAGTCCTTGTCTTGGAGTATAATTCTCCCAAGAGATTGAAATTATTTGTATCCATGAGAGCCCAAGAAGTTTTTACCATGAAACATTCCATACTACACAAAGCCATCAACCTCACTGTTGTAGATGTATCTAGGGAAGTGAGTTTTCTTACTAATAATACCATCTGCAGAATGTCATTTGGGAAAATATGCAATGAAGATGAGATGGGTGGAAGAGTATTTGAGGAAGTTTTGGATGTTGTTCTCTCTCTATCTATAAGTTTTAAATACAATGATTACATTCCTGTGTTGAGTTGGCTTGATCTACACGGTGATAGGAAAAGACAAGGCAAACTTATTGGGATTTTACATCTGTTTGTGGAGGGTCTCACAAAAATTCCCAAAGAAAGTGCTTTCTCTTTTAAACACATCTTTGTGTTCAAATTTAGTGATCATCTAGTCATGGAGTTTCCAGATGTTCCTGACTGGTTATGTGGTGTATTAAGTCTGTGCGAGCGTTGGAGCATACATTTGCTCAGAAACCTCCCTTATACTCAGAATTGTAGAGAAGAGCATATGTTGTCTTTATTGCTATGGTGCAGTTTATTCTCACCTTCCAACACCAATAAATATTATCGTTATAGATACTGTGCGTATACACAAAATGTATTTGCTAAAAAGGCTTCAGAAACTTCAAAGGAAATGCAACTTTTTGGTGTAATGCCAATCGTCAAATGGTAGATTTTGAACAAGGTATGGTTGTCCATAAGGCATAATGGAAGGATGATTTTTATTAGCTACTATAGTTCAAAAGACTCTGGTAGACATGCATGCAAAAATGGGAACTTTTGAACTGGGTATGGCCGCCCATCAAATAATAATGGATGGAGATCTTTGTTAGATATTATGGTTTGAAATGCTATAGTAGACTTGTATGTAGAATGTGGAAGCATTGACATAATACGTGAGGTTTTGGACAGTCACCTCAAAGAAGTCTTATAGAACGCAATGACGGTAGGATACACATAAAATCTATTTGTTGGAAAGACTTCAGAAACTTCCAAGAAGATTCAGTTTATAGGTGTGAATGAAATATAAACATGGGCGCATGGACAAGGCAGGAGAAATTTTGGGGAAACACCTCAAATAATTGTGCTCTCATAAACTTCCCTGGCCGCCATCATTGTAGAATATATACAAAATAGATTTGTTGAGAAGGCTTTAAAATCTTTCAAAGCAAATGCAACCAGCTATTGTAAAGCTAGACCACAAATCTTTGTGAGTCCCCTCTCAGCCTATGAACGAATGGAAATCTCAAAACAAGGCCAATGTACACTTTTGGTAGATGTTCATGCAAAATGTTGAAGCACAAACGAGGCCACACGAACTGATTAACTAAATTCCTCAAAAAGATGTCATCCTATAGGCTGTCAAGGGTAGTATACCACACAAAATGGATTTGTTGAACAAGTTTTAGATGCTTTCAAGCAACACAAAGTGCACGAGTTGTTTGAACAGATAGCTTAATGAAATGTGGTCTCATGGAATGCAGTGAGTGAAGTATATACTAAAATAGTTTTTGTTAAAAAGTACAAAAGAAAAATGGTCACCTCTACTATGCGATGTGGATGTTATTTATGGCAGTTTCCCCTACTCGGGAGCTAGTGGATTCAACAGATTCAGAAAGTCCAAGCTCCTCTTGATAATTTTGAAAATCATTAGATGGTTGTATACATAGAAATTGTGAACTTCATGCAATGTAAATCTGTTTTGATGGAGAATGTTGTTAATATTTTTAAGTCTTATAATGGATTCCTGGATATTATGCCCTAAGCCTTTTGATACATATGAATTGTCATACCAACACATGAAGTGGTTGTGAGAGGTGGTGTCCAAATGAAAGGGAGTGTAACATGGTCACAAAGGATGAAAACTAATATTGCAAGCTTGAAAAAGCACTTGTTCTTAAGATTACAGGTCTATAATGATCAAAGTCATGTAAAGAAATCCTCAAGGTGGCTTGTGTATATTATGCAGAAATTGTAATATTTTCTTCAACTAGCTCTCTCTACATAATGCCTTGAGATTGAAATGAGAAATTGATGGCAATAGAATTCTATGGCTATGATCAGAATGGGAAAATGTAGAAAGTTATTCATTCTACTCCTATCTTGTTGATGTTTCCACTAAAAGACATGCTATTTTCATAGTTCATATTTTGCATATACGATTGCAAGATTCTAAGATTCAGGTATAAAAAGAAGTTGTCAACATCTGATGAGGTTTGACTGCCAAAATCAAGCAGATAGAGATGGAAAAGACTCAATAAAATAAACAACTTGAAAGTCACATGTTCTAATTACCTTGGGTAGTCACTCTAAGTAACTATCTTTTTGAAAAGAAATTTAGTTATTTCAAGTTGGTGCACTTAAAGAGTTAGTTATTCTAAGTAGTTATAAAATTGGTTAGGGTAGTTACCTGAAGTGGTTACTAGCCTCACCTATATATACTTCTTTGTAATTCAATCAAGGGGTTCCACTTTTTCGCAAGGCATTGTATGAAGGACTCGAATAGTACTATTCAAGCAAGAAACCAATAGAGAAATGTTTTGGATGTGTGTTCATTTCAATCTCATGTGTTGTTGTTGATATTCTTATGTCTCATCAATGATAACCATTTGCTTTCCTTTAAATGTTGCATGTGGAAAATATTATCATGTGAAGTTTTGGTATCTTAACTTGAATGTGTGGAACATAAATTGATAAGATTATTTCTTGTTCGTTCATTAGTTTTTGTTATACAATTTGTTCCTAAAACCCTAGAAAATCCATATACCCCCATCATACGAGGGAGCTTCCCCTCTCAAATGTAGAGAGGAATCGCTATTGTTCTGTGATTCTTCAACTGTTGTGAACATTTTGTTGCTGATCAAAGGGCAAAATGGATTTATTTATGAAGATTACTTAAGAGCAACAAATCTGTTTACCAAAAAAAAATTTGCGACTCTACTGGGGACTTCGAAGTGTTGGTACTTTATGTTCTTCAGTAGTCTATAGGTACCTCCCCGAGAATGGAGGTTGGTAACTATTTGAATAAAAATAGAGAAAGATGGTTCAATGTCACACATATCAAACAAACCATCAAGGACCCAAGAAATGACCCATGCTGACAATCAAAGAAATGCTTGCAATGGATGATAAAATACTTCACTCCATTTGGGATCACATAAAAGAAAGTATTTCTAAAGCTGAGAGAATAGGGTTGAATCCTTCAGATGATTACAAATCTGCATTTTTGATAAAGAGTTTTCATCACAGATTTTATATGCTGAAAGAACTTGAAGAAAAGATATATTTGTTGCAAGTACAAATTGAAAAATTAAAGAAGCTCAAAGAAGATTTAGATGATGATGATATTCCATATCTTTCTAATGTTGTCCTAGATAAACTAGAGTCCATGGAAACCCTAATTGAAGCTTGTGAATGTCCACTACCATTGGAGAGAAACCATCATCATGATTTTCATCAGGAAAATATAGAAAATTCCACTATAAAGGTTGCAACCATTGAACAACCTATCATCAACATGACCAATCAAGAAACAAGTACGAATGATTGTTCATTTTCTTCTCTAGAATTAGAAGCCTTCATTTTTTAAGATATCAAGGAAAGTTCAGTGAGTTGTTGGGTAGAAGAAAAGATTGAAGATCAACTTAGAAATGGAGAACATAAAAACCAATCGTCAAGTTTTTCTTTCCAAAATTGCATGCCGCCTAAATATGAAGATTTCGCCTTTCTTGAAGAATATGATGAGGAGGAATTCCTCCAAGAAAAGGTTAGAAATGATATTGTCTTCCAATCTTTCCATTTTGAGGATGCTGCCATGAAAACTTCTATGGGTTTGGCATCAATTTCTCTGCTTTCTAATGTCAACTCTTCTAATGCAATTCATGATAAAGAAACAAATGTATGTACTCTTGGTGATTTTTCAAAATCAGAAATTATGAAAGAAAGAGAAAATTTTTACATGCAAATGACGAATCAAGAAATGGAGGAATATACAAAAAATCATGAAGGTGTCAAAGTAAGCTATTGGAACAATAATGAACTTCAAGTTGATAATCTAAGCAAGATGATGGTTATCAGTTAAATAAAGATAATGAGGGTATACAATACATGAAATTATCCATCTCAAATTATTTCTTTGAAGCTCTAAATGATAACTTCTTGTGTGTAGAAAAAGTTATACTCTTTCCTTTATTGCTTGTGGAAGAAAATTGTTGCAATGCTAATATTGAAGGTACTACTTTATCTTCTTTGTCCTCATTAGACAATGAGTTTTATGAGTTGGTTGCATCAAAAGAAGAGGAAATTCATGTAGTGAAGGATGATCCTATGCTCATGGAAGTTGTTGTTCATAAGGTGGTTCCACAAAGTCAGCTAGTTGGGTTTCTTTCATACCTTGATTCACAAGAATTGTATCTGGTTCAAAATTTATTTTTATCTGACTCTTTTGAAAATGAGCACATTCAAGAAGGCAAATTCACATATAATGGCATAGAAGCACTAGAGAATGAACATACTACTGCTAGAGTGAGGATGGATACAAAAGACAAAATTGAATCTCACTGTCTGCATACCACCATATATTTTGGTCAGCCTAAAGAAAAATTGTGTGAATTTGATGTTCAAAAGGTGTCATTGCAATTTGAAATTGTTGAACTTATCCCATCTCAAGGATCACAAGTTGTGCATCTAACATGGGATTTATCTCTTTCAGTTTCAGAAGATCAAACATATATTTAGGTATGGGAAATTAACACATTTCATTTAGTGTATGAAGATGAAATTGACAATGTGCAGAACCGTGTTTAAGAAGCCTCAAACGTCTATGATGAGAAATGGTCGTTTGGCCATGATGCATTATCAAATAGGTTTGTGTATTTCATCAATTTCAAATTTATCTTCATACAACTCTTGGGCTCACAGACACCTCATAGATATGCTTCATTATTCCATAGAGGTTCCTACTTCTCTCAATCTATCAATGGATTTCCTTGATCATCATGGAGCAAGTTTGAGGTAGGATCCACCTACCATGTACATAGGTTAACTAGGTGTTTTTGTTGTGTCTACCTTATTTCAATTTTTGTTGGTCTTCATCATTTGCCTTATCTCTATCTTTGTCATTTGCCCTTTTGTTTCATTTGAGTCTCCGTGTTCTCCTAAACATCACATTTTTTTTCTTGACTCTGTAGCCCAATGGATTTAAAGTGATAATTCTTTCCAGAGATTCTAGGTTCATCCTACATCCACAAGGTCCTTGTCCCTAGTTAGAGCCAACTATTGACCCTATTTCTGCATTTCAAAATTTAAACTTTTTTGTGTTGAAATGATAAGCTTAACCATGCATTAAACCTTTTTTGCCAAGTCACCTTTTGATTGCAAAACATCAGTGTCACATTTTTCCTGTGCAAGTCATTGAGATAACTTATTGCCAAAATGTCACATTCCTCTTTATTCACATTGTTTTCCTGCATTGAATGTTGTACATCATATTAGAGGAGAAACACTTAGTTTCTCAGGTGCACTTATCCAGTTCGTGGAATTTTACGAAAACAATTAAATCTTGAAATCTGTGATAGCCAGTGCAAAAATCCTATTATGGAAGTGTTCGTGATTCCATTTCTCCTAATGTGACAACTTTTTAGGTCAAGATGTCTTACGGTTTGGGAAATTTTAAACTTTCAATTTTTTGGTGCATAGTTTATGGAAACAATTAAATCGTGGTTTCTATAAAAGTTGGAGATCTCACGGCACTATTCTAGACAATGTGGCAAAATTTTGCAAGAAAATACTATCCTAGTAAAAAGTTATGCATCTTTCACCTTCTTCATGCATGTAGTAACATCAAACAATGTAATCAGCTTTGAAAGTTTAAAATTGGCACCAGTCAAGTTATCAAGTCTTCAAAAATGTTGATGAGAAGAGAATTTTTGTTATGGGGAAATATAAACAACTTCATTAGTGTTGGTTTGAAAAAAAATACTTCATATGCTGGCAACGAAAAAGTCTCTCCCTTTCCAAAATTATTCTCAATAAAAAACCGTTATGAGGATCATGTCAAATGTTGATGGAGTTTTGCTCTTACCATCGGTCAAAACAATTTTTTTGGAAAGTTTTAATTCATCACTGGTGAAGTCATGGAGCTCTCAAAATTCTAAGGAATGAAATTCATGCTTTACTATCATGAGTTTTGATCAGTTTTAAAAGTATTATTTACTATCAATGAAGCATCTCAAATGCTGGTGAAGATAAAACAATTAGAAAGGTGGTGAATTTGAAAGTAATGAAGTCGTGAGAGTAGACCATAAGCTGATAAGTGTGTATTTTCTACCTAGATGTGAATACAAAAGTAAAAATTTGTGGGCTTTCTCTTGTTTAACTCCACTCTTTAATAGGAATCGAAGAGTTTAAAATATTTTGAAACTTGTTTTCAAAGAATTTGAAAGGTTGTAAAACTCATCCAAATTGTCGACAAGGGTTGTGAAGTCACCTCCAACTACCGATACACTACATGGCATTGAAATAGTTATCATAACTACCAAAGAAATAAAAACACATATTGGCCAATATAACAAGTTTCAAAACTCATCTTCACCACCAACAAAGAAGATTGGTTTTTATCATCGGATAATATGAGTAGTTTTAAAAGTGTCTTTGGCCAGAGATAAGGTTTGAAAAACCTCTACAAATCTTGATAAAGAATTAATGAGAAAGTAGTTATTATAACTACCGGTAAAGAGATCTTTCATCTCTACAGATAACAGATTTATTGAAAAAGTTTTAAAGAATTTTAAAGCAAATTCACTAAACATAGTGACGACCATCTGCTAAGCTGCTTGAAAGTTTCAATCTTCACCATGCAGCCCATACTGGAAATTCATGTGCAAAGTTCGTGTCCTGGAGCATCATTCTCTTGAGAGATTGAAATCATTTGTATCCGTGAGAACCCAAGAAGTTTTTACCACAAAACATTCCATACTACACAAAGCCATCAACCTCACTGTTGTAGATGTATCCAGGGAGGTGAGTTTTCTTACTAATAATACCATCTACAGAATGTCATTTGGGAAAATATGCAATGAAGATGAGATGACTGGAAGAGTATTTGAGGAAGTTTTGGACATTGTTCTTGCTCTATCTGTAAGTTTTAAATACAATGATTACATTCCTGTCTTGAGTTGGCTTGATCTACACGGTGATAGGCAAAGACAAGGCAAACTTATTGAGATTTTACATCTGTTTGTGGAGGGTCTCATGAAAATTCCCAAAGGAAGTGCTTTCACTTTTAAACACATCTTTGTGTTCAGGTTTAGTGATCATCTAGTCATGGAGTTTCCAGATGTTCCTGACTGGTTATGCAGTGTATTCAGTCTATGCGAGCGTTGGAGCATAAATTTGCTTGGAAACCTCCTTTATACTCAGACTTGTAGAGAAGAGAATACATTATCTTTATTTCTATGGTGTGGTTTGTTCTCACCTTTCAACACCAACAAATATTATCATTGCAGATACTGTGGGTATGCACAAATGTATTTGTTAAAAAGGCTTTGGAAACTTCAAAGGAAATGCAACTTTTTGGTGTAATGCCAAGCACCAAATGACAAATTTTGAACAAGGTACGGTTGTAAATAAGGCATAATGGAAGGATGATTTTTATTAGATACTTTAGTTCAAAAGACTCTAGTAGACATGCATGCAAAAATGGGAACTTTTGAACTAGGTATGGCTACCCATCAAAGAATAATGGATGGAGATCTTTGTTAGATATTATGGTTTGAAATACTATAGTAGACTTGTATGTAGAATGTGGAAGCATTGACATAATATGTGAGGTTTTGAACAGTCGCGTCAAAGAAATCTCATACAATGCAATGACGGTAGGATACACATAAAATCTATTTGTTGGAAAGACTTTAGAAACTTCCAAGAAGATTTAGTTTATAGGCATGAATGAAATATAAACATGGGTGCATAGAGAAGGCAGGTGAAATTTTGGGGAAACACCTCAAATAAGTTTGCTCTCATAAACTTCCCTGGCCGCCATCATTGTAGAATATATACAAAATAGATTTGTTGAGAAGGCTTTAAAATATTTTAAAGAAAATTCAACCTGCTATTGTAAAGGTAGACTACAAATCTCTGTGAGTCCCCTCTTAGCCTATGAATGAATGGAAATCTTAGAACAAGGCCAATGTATGCTTTGGTAGATGTTCATGTAAAATGTTGAAGCACAAATGAGGCCACACGAACTGATTGACTAAATGCCTCAAAAAGATGTCATCCTATAGGCTATCAAGGGAAGTATACCACACAAAATGGGTTTGTTGAACAAGTTTTAGAAGCTTTCAAGAAACACAAAGTGCATGAGTTGTTTGAACAGATAGCTTCATGAAATGTGGTCTCATGGAATGTAGTGAGTGCAATATACACTAAAATAGTTTTTTTTTTTTAAAGTGCAAAAGAAAAATGGTCGCCTCTACTATGTCATGTGAATGTTATTTATGGCAGTTTCCCCTACTCGGGAGCTAGTGGATTCAATAGATTCAGAAAGTCCAAGCTCCTCTTGATAATCCTGAAAATCATTAGATGGTTGTATACATTGAAATTATGAACTTCATGTAGTGTAGATATGTTTTGATGGAGAATGTTGTTAATATTTTAAAGTCTTATAATGGATTCCTAGTCATTATGCCCTAAGCCATTTGATATGTATGAATTATCAAGTTGCCAACACATGAAATGGTTGTGAGAGGTGGTGTACCAAATGAAAGGGAGTGTAACATGGTTGCAAAGGATGAAAACTAATGTTGGAAGCTTGAAAAAGTACTTGTTCTTAAGATTGTAGGTCTGTAATGATCAAAGTCATGTAAAGAAATCCTTAAGGTGGCTTGTGTTTATTATGCAGAAATTGCAATGTTTTATTCAACTAGCTCTCTCTGCATAATCCTTTGAGATTGAAATGAGAAATTGATGGCAATGGAATTCTATGGCTATGATCAGAATGGGAAAATGTGCAAAGTTATTCATTCTACTCCTATCTTATTGATGTTGCCACTAAAAGACATGCTATTTTCACAGTTCATATTTTGCATATGTGGTTGCAAAAGTCTAAGATTCAAGTATAAAAAGAAGTTGTCAACATCTGGCGAGGTTTGACTACCAAAATCAAGTAGACAAAGATGGAAAAGACTCAACAAAATACACAACTTGAAAGTCACATGTTCTAATTACCTTGTGTAGTTACTCTAAGTAACCATCTTTCTAAAAAGAAAGTTAGTTATTTCAAGTTGGTGCACTTAAAGAGTTAGTTATTCTAAGTAGTTATAAAAGTGGTTAAGGTAGTTACCTTAAGTGGTTACTAGACTCACCTATTTATACTTCTTTGTAATTCAATCAAGGGGTTCCACTTTTTTGAAAGGCATTGTATGAAGGACTTGAATAGTACAATTCAAGCAAGAAAGCAATAGAGAAATGTTTTGGACCTGTGTTCAATTCAATCTCATGTGTTGTTGTTGATATTCTTATGTCTCATCAATGATAACTATTTGTTTTCCTTTAAACATTGCATGTGGAAAAGATTATCATGTCAAGTTTTGGTATTTTAACTTGAATGTGTAAAACTTAAATTGATAAGATTATTTCTCATTCATTCATTAGTTTTTGTTATACAATTTGTTCCTAAAACCCTAGAAAATCCATATAACCGCATCATAGGAGGGAGTTGCCCCTCTCAACTGTAGAGAGGAATCGCTATTGTTCTGTGATTCTTCAACTATTGTGAACATTTTGTTGCTAATCAAAGGGTGAAACACAATTATTTATGAAGATTACTTAAGAGAAACAAATCTGTTTACCAATAATTGTTTAATAACAATTTTCATAACTTGCAGGGGAATGTGTTTACAATATCTTGCTCTACGGATCTGGTGGCATGTTTGGGAAGCTAATTCGAATCAACAACTCGATTCGTATATGGTTTAGAGGTCTACAAGTCATCCTTCTAGTATGACAAAGATGATCGGCTGTGTTCTTGTGATTCTGGATGAAGATGCAAATGATTACAGTAAGCAGAAGTGGTACGAATATTCTTGGTGATTCAAACAAGTTTATGGATATCTCTAGATTCTATCCAGTTCATATTGGTGATCCGCATTAAAGATTGAGCCTATAATTGAAGATTTACCTCTGGGTAATGGTGTTCTTTCCAGTCCTTGCTGATCGGATGATTTGCATTTGTTGCGGATAATCTAGAAGATGTTTTGCGAGGAGTGGCGTGTTCCTTGAAGAAGATTGAAGTCCCAGCTATGTGTGGCCAACAATGTAGTAACTCGCATGAAGCTTTTATAATAAGTCAAGTTGTATGTTTGTAATTGCTCTGTAATAAAATAAGTGTATGTTGTGCCGACTTTGATGATCATTCCAAAGTTGATATCATGTATAAATAAGAATTGCGAAGTTGTTCAAATGACATCCAATGTGGCCATGATGAAGTGGTGGTAAGGAAGAGGAGTGAAATAGCAGAGCAGAGGTGTTGAGCTTTAATGGAATTGATTCAAGAATTGTAAAGATGCTAACTTCCAGTTCAATTTGGTAATATTTATTTTCTTCTGTAGATAGTGAGTCTCTTGTAGGTAGTGTGCCTCTTGTGAGAAGTGTGCCCGAGCAGTGAACCCTAATTGGCAGGTGCCATTTCATTTCTCATATTCTTTTAACAGAGAATAAAATATTGGGTTAGTTACCCTATGGTTTTTCCCTTATCTGGGTTTTCCACATTAAAATCTTGGTGTTATTTGTGTTGAGTTTGTTTCTGCTCTTAAATTATTGCATTATGCTTCCATGATTGAATCTTTGATATGCTGTTGAAATATAAGAAGGTTTTAAGGAAATATGGAACATAATTTTGTGACATCTGATTCACCGCCCTCCCTCTAAGTTGTCTATCCTTGAATCAACAATAATTACCACAAACTGAAAACTTGCAAATGCCGATCTAAAAAGATGAATATATTTCAATAAATTAGGTCTTTAATATTTGTAAATATGAAAATACATCATATCTCATGCTTGTGAGAGAGTGTGGTTGCTTAACAATCATGCAAGATTATTGCAATGTGTTGATGATTTCGTGTTTATTTTTTCCATAGTAGGATTGAATAAGAATAGTGGATTTTATAGATTTTTGAATGAGAAAATGAATGACTAAGATTAACTTGATCAAATTTAAAAAGTTGAGACTTGATTTAGAGTTAACTTCTTTGATTGATTAGTTTATTGATTTGATTGATGAGTTAACTGACTTGACAAAATAATGACATGTGATGACATGGAGTAGAATATGGGTGAGGATAAGTAGCAGATCATTTATTTATTTTAATTAATTGCATGCACGCATGGATTATCTAGGAACTAATTAACTAATTAATAATGATTAATTAATTAATTAATTAATTAATTATATGGTGATGTTAGGAGGATTTAAATGAAATTAACTAATTAAAATGATGTAATTAATTAATTGACAAGGTATAATTAATGAATGTGTGGAAGGTAAACGAAATTTTACATTTACATCTCTAAACAAATCATTAAATTATTTAATTTATTTTATTAAGAAAATACAATATAATTTAGTAAATTAACTTAAATTCAAATTCATCTGTATCTTTCTTTTCCTATCATTATTGTTCCATAAGAGAGAGAGATTAATGACTCCAATTCAAACAAAATATACAATATGTATAAAATTTGCTTCTTACATCGTACGTAGGCAAAAGGGAAAAAATTGTGAACGTCTGCATTGCATGCAGGCAAACACAATTAAAAAAAAACCCTTTCACTTTATTTTAATTAGTAATAGTATAACTATAACTATATAAAACTACAACCTAGGTACGAGTTTCATTTGGCACAGAAGCGGTTAGAGGAACTGGTGTGATGTCCCACTCAAAGTGGCGGTCATGCTTGTCCAATACAAGAAATTTAACAGGTTCGTTTGGGCCCATATACCTTATCGCCTTATTCTCATGTGGAGGGGCACCTATAAGCCTGAAGGAAGCATCGACAGCCTTTTTAGTCCACCAATATACACGTCCTTGTCTTGTTATCACCTGTAGCATAAGCAATCGATGACAGTAGATTATATCTCATATCCTACAGTATTAAGTCTCCCCTTGTGCATGAGAACAGGTTGGCGGTGGGCTGTGCTTTGTTTTGTTTTGCTCGCTGTGGGTGGTCCCGTGGTTTTTTTGTTCCTGCCTCTGTGTTTCTGTTTGAGGGCTCTTCGTGGACGGGTGTCTGTTTTTTCGGCGGTTTCCCTATGGTGGTGTTACGGTGGGCTTGGTGGGGGTGTTTGTCTTCGGCTGTGTCATTGACGTGATGCGCTTGACAGGGTAGAGGGTTCCTCTGCTCCCCTGCAAGGTCTTTTCTGTTGGTGATGGGGCTTCGCCTTCCGTATCTTGCTCTGGGTTGGCGGTTTGGTCTCTTTTCCATGCTGTTTTAAATCTTGTGTTATCAGGGCCTACAGGGGCCGTGTTGTTTTGCTTTTATTGTTCTATCAGGTCGTTTCAGGACCTTTACATGTAATTATTTTGGGATGGACTTCTGGGCGTGAAGCCCTTGTTTTTCTTGTTTAAACGTTTCTATTAATCCTATGGGTGCTCCGTCACCTTTTTCTGCCAAAAAAAAAAAAAAAAAAAAAGCATATACTACTCATAATAATAATCTATTCTGGAGTGGAGTCTCACCGTCTTGTCCGGCTCCTCGTCTGGCCGCATGACACCGCCAGTTAGAGAATCTATATATGAGACCTCGTCCTCGCGTGATCTATGCGAAACTCCAGTCCATGATCGCTGTCAAGCAAGCACTAATGTCTAATTATTTCTCTCCAAATTAAACATCTTTCAGAAAATAGAACATTAATTAAAAAACTAACCTGTTATGGTGTAATATACTTATCGTGGGTATAAACGATTCTTTTGTCATCTACATCCACAATCTGGTTCTGGTCTACTACGCTTGTGATGAAAACTATGCTGTTGGCCATCGGTTTTTGTTGGATTTCTGCACAACCATGACCATGTAAAGAAATTAAAGAATTCTCAACTCATTTCAACAATACAAATAAATTCTAGAAAAACAGCTATAGTCTACAAACCAATATTATTGCCAATTTTCCTTCCTTTCAAAGCACAAACGGTGTTTGGTTGGAAGCAACAAGGTGTAAGAAGCCATGCCTTTATAGAGAAAGGAGAGGAGACCATTATCTATGCGTCATTCAATTCAACTACTAGTACAGATAGATTATTTAATTTACTCAAAGAGTATAACTCACTAGAAACGACAGCACATGCATAGCGGTACACAACGAATGAATACAAGGAATTAAACACTTTCTGTGGGAATTAATTAAATTAACATAATTAACTAATTTAAAATATAGAATTATAGTGAATTATTTATTTGATGCTTGAAATTTTTTTTTTCATTATCTAATTTTATGTAATTTCAGATATCTTTTAGAAAACATCGTTACTTAACATGTGGCAATTCTCATTAATTTTGTTGGTGGGAAACAATAGTTAACGTACTATCACTAAACCCCATCACTCCACACCACCTGTTGCAGTATTAATTTCTCCCACCACATTTAGTTCTTATATTTGTCAATGTAACTAGTATACCTATATTTTAAAAAATACATCTAAAGTACACCGAGAGATATCCTTCTCGAGATACCTATTTTTTAAATCAATTTACTACACATATGTGGAAATAGGTGCCTGGAGAAGGATATCTCTCAGCATACTTTAGATACATTTTTTAAAATATAAGTATACTAGTAGAATCTGGAGTTCGAGCATAATTCTAACTATATTATATACCTTATTAAGATTTATTATTATATAATATTTAATATTATAACATAGGTTAGATATATTATTATAAAATATTATATAATAATTATAATTATATAAAATATATAATTATTATAATGTATATAATAATTTTAATTATATATTATAATATATCTCTTGGCATATTTTATACTAGACTAACCTTAACCATAAAGGTCATAACCCTAATTATATTATTGTTAAGATTCGAATGAAGGTTAGATTTAGAATTGTGGTTTTGTTTAGGGATTGGTTTATGATATAAGGCTTATAAATAGGGTTAGATATGGGTTTAGGATTATAAATCAATGCTAAGTGTAATCATCTGATTATGGTTAGAATTAGAATTAGGGTTATGATTACAATTAGGATTTGGGTTAGAGTTAGAACCAAGGTTAGATTAGAATTAGGGTTTTGTTTATGAATATAATTAAGGTCAAGGTTAATTATAATCATAATTCTAACCCTAATTATAACCCTAACCCAAATTGTACCCCTAACCCTATTTCTACCCCTAGATCTACTTGACCCTAATTCTAACCCAAACCCTAATTCTATCTCTAACCGTAATTATTTTGATAATTTTAATTTTATCCTTAACCCTAACCCTATTTTTTGTTAATTATATTTGTAACCATAAATCTAACGCTATCCATAAATGTAACTTTAACCCTAACCTTAATTGTATCCTTAATACTAACCATAATTCTAAGTATAATTCTAACCTTGATTCTAACCAAAACATAATTCTAACCCAACCCTAAACCTAACCCTAACATTTATGCCAATACTAACCCTAATTCTAACCCCAATTGTAACATAAACCATAACTCTAACCCTAAATTCTAACTGTAATTGTAATTCTAAACATAATTCTAACCCTAATAATAATGCTAATTGTATTCCTAACCTTAATTCTATCCCTAATAATAACCCTAACCCTAGTTGTATCCTTAACTTATAATTCAATCCAAATTGTAACGATAACCCTAACCTTAATCCTGACAATAATGCTAATAGTAGCTCCAATTCTAACCCTAACCCTAATTCTAAGATAAACGCTAACCCTAACCCTAATTCTTACCATATCCTAACTCTAACCTTAATCCTAATAGTAATGCTAACCATAACTCTAATTCTAACCCTAACTCTAGTTCTAACCCTAATTCTAACCCTAAGCCTAATTCTATCCCCAAGCCTAAAACTAACCTTATTTGTAACCTTAATTCTAAATTGAACCTGAACCCTAACCCTAATTGTAGCCCTAACCTCTAATTTAAACTAAAATTAGAACTATAACCCTAACCCTAACATTAATCCTGATAGTAATTCTAACCCTAAACCTAATTCTACCACTAGATCTACTTAACCTTAATTCTATTCAGAATTCTAACCCTAATTATATTTGTAATTCTAACCCTCACCATAAACTTGATTCTAAGACTGATTTAATTCATAATTCTAACCCTAATTCTATTCATAAATTTAATTCTAACACTAATATGAACCCTAACCCTAACCTACTTGTAGCCCTAACCTCTAATTTAAACTAAAATTGTAATTATAATAATAACCCTAACATTAATCCTGATAGTAATTCTAACCCTAACCCTAATTCTACCCCTAGATCTACTTAACCTTAATTCTATTCATAATTCTAACCCTTATTCTATTCATAAATTTAATTCTAACACTGATCTAAACCCTAACCCTAACCTTATTTCTATCCCTAACCCTAATTCTGACTGTAACCCTAACCCTACTTTTGACCCCAATTCTCATTCCAATTCTCACCCTATTTTTAACTATAATCTTAAACATATCTCTAATTTAAACCCTAACCTTAACCCTAACTCTAACCCTAACCCTAACTCTAATTCTAACACTAACCCTAACCCTATTTCTAACTCTAATTTTAGCCTTAACCCTAATTTTTATGTTAACCTTGACCTTAATTCTAATTCTTAACCTTACCCTAACCCTTATTATAACTAAAAGATTTAATTATAAATAAATCCTATAATTAAATACATTCCTCTATGGTATTTTAAGATGATAAACAAACCCATTTAATACAATAATTAAATCCATTACTCCTACTTTAATAGAACATAATAAATAAAATCAAAAACTCACATTAAAATTTAATAAAAACTTTAAACTAAATTAAATCATGGAAATAATAATAATGAAGATTAAAATTAAAGAAATATTTATTTCTAAACTTATTCATATACCACTATGAGTACAACTTATTAAAGACAACAATTAAAATTTTAATATAATAATAATAAAACATCTTAACTCCACTAAAAGTCCAAGTTGGCTACATTTTAGGAGTTAATAAAGCAATTAACTATTACTATTTTATATCTTATCATTTCTATTGTGGAGGTGGAAACACCATTCAAGGAGCTTGACTTAGGAAAGCTCCTAAATAGCACCAAACTATTTTCCTTCTTGTGTGTATGTATGTAGCATCTAGAAGAATCTACATAAAACAAGTTATAGGAAGTAGGAACACTAAAGGCTAAAGACACATGAAACTTAACATTCTGCAAAAACCCTAATCAGGGTCTAGGGTGTCCAAGCACTCCGGTGCTTTGGGCTCCCAAATCTGGCTCCAACTTCTACTCTTCCCTTTGATCCTCATTGTGGTGTTAGATTTTTGATATCTATTTTCAACAATTTGTTATAAGTAGATCTTTGTCAACTGGTGTTTGATATTTTTCCCTACTTTGTTTGGTTAGATTTGGTTGTATTTGGTTGACACTCCTCTATAAAACAAAGGGACAAAACCATTATACTTTGGCTCTCCTTCCTAGATAGAAGCTAAGCTCAGTTTGTGTTCCAATGTTAGTAGAAGAGCGTTTTGACCTAGGTTGATATCTTGGGCTAGGTCTCTATTTTCTACTAAATAGTTTCATTATAGAGCTTGTGACTGAATGGCAATGACAACCATGATAATCCACATATACAGAAATACAAACTAAATGTTGAGTCCCTATAGGACAACCATGATAACATAAAAAATACTTGAAAGTACCTTGTAGATATCTAAACATACTATTCATTGCATCCCAATGTACTCATCCAAGGTTAGCCATAAACTGAGTAAGGACTCCCACTTCTTAGGCAATGTCCATCCTTGTACTGACCATAGCATATATTAAACTACCAATTGCTTTAACAATATACAAGTTGCCATGTTGAATCTCTCCAACACTGAGTTCACATGCTTTCTCTAGCCTAACCAAAGTTTTTGTTATCTCTATCTCTTTTGATTTCCATCCACAAAATGTACCTAGCTGCCCCTAAATTTTTCATTTCAAATTGTATTGAAAGCTGAGACTTCAAATAAGATATCAAACTTTTACCATTCCCAAACAAACATATACTAAACATACAATGCAATAATCATAATGTGATCATTATTCATTTTGAAATAAATGCAGCAATCTGATTTCAATCTCAGAAATCCCAAACTCAACACAAAGGTATCAAACTTTTGGTATCACATTCTAGGAAACTATTTTACAGCATACAAAGATTTATTCAACTTGCAAACTAAAAGTTTTCTACCTTTTCCAATGTAGTGTTCTAGATGTGACATATATATCTCTTTCTCCAAATCACCATGAAGGAAATCTATCTTCACATCCATCTGCACAACTTCAAGATCATACACTATAGCAACTGATAAAAAATCTAATGGATGTTAGCTTAGCAATGGGAGAAAAATCCTCACCATAATCAATTCCCTCAACTTGGGAATAACCCTTTTCTACCAATCTAAACTTGTACTTCTCAACACTGCCATAGGATCCCAAAGATTCCACCCTTTCACACTTATACCATAACCGATGAAGATACACTTAACTACATTATTCTGCAATTTTGAGATCTTCTCTCTAGCCATATATGCATATGCCTCACAACCAAATACTCAAAGATGTTTCAATGGGGGATTTTTTACAACACTTCTATAGGTGTCTTCTAAACAATTTTTGATGTAGGAGACCTTTTTATCATGTAGCAAGCCATGGCTATAGCTTTGACCCAATTTTCTTGTTCTAGGCCAGCTCCACTAAGCATACTACTAGCCCTCTCCATCAACATCATGTTCATCATCTCTGCAAATCCATTCTGATGAGGGGTATATGGACTTGTCTTGTACCTCTCAATCCCATGTTCTTTAAAAAACTTATTAAAATTTTCTAAACAAAACTCACTGCCATTATTAGTACACAAACAATTAAATCATTTTATTAATATGATTCTCAACAAAAGATTTAAACTATTTGAATCGACTACAGACTTAAGATTTACTTCTAAGGAAATACACCCATGTCCTTCTACTGTAATCATCAATACACAAAGAATTACAAAAATCACAATCAAGAATTACTAGAAAAAAATTGAACACGATTCTATTTTCCATATACACAAAGCTCACAAAAATCAAACTCAAGATTACAATCATTTATCCCCTCAACAATGACTTAATTTTTCAAGGATCTAAGACCCTTCTCACCAATATGACCATGTCTTTTGTGCCATAACATTGTTTTCTTACCAGGAAGTTTGATTTCTAAATAATGAGTACCCTTAGGTACCCAAAAAGCATATCCATCAGAAGTAGATACAACACACATCTTTGTTGTTGCTTCCAATCATGGGGTTGAAAAATCTAAAATTCTCTTATTAGTATTAGAAGAACTATTGTATTGAACTATGCATAAATCTAGCTTAAATAAAGTGCCAACCCGAACACCCTTAGCAAGAACCATAGATCCTCTTCTCATCTTACATCCTCCATTTGAGAAAACAACCTGCACACCCACATAATTCAACTTACTCACATATAACATGTTTTGTGGCAAACCAGGGATATGCAGTACACCACTAGTCTCCATCGCTCATTAATCAAGGAATCTAATCAAGACTCTTCCATGACCAACAATATTTAGGTGAGACTCATCAGCCAAGTACACCTTCCCACCATAAAACTCTTCATACTTTGTAAACTAGTGAATTCATAGACAACACAACCCTTATCCTATGGACAATTCTAAAACTAGTGAATTCATATGTTGCACAGGGGATCAAAAATTAAGAAACCAGTGTAGAATAATGCCAAAAAAACCAATGGACAATGATGCTAGAAAATCTAGTGGATACAAGCATATGATGAACCAGCAAACAAGACTTTAAGTGTACAATACAACTGTACAACAATTTAAGGGGTCAAAATGCCCAAAACTAAAGTTTTTTAAAAAAATTACAACTTTTCTAAAACCCATGATGTTATATGTTTTTCTTCGTCTACGAGCTGCTTTGGACAATTTACAATTTATTTTCAAAGTAGGTGCCTTATTTTTCATGTCACTCCCTATGATTCTCTACTTATATATCTCCTTTAAATTATGAGACAACTCTATCTCCTTCTTTGGCATCTTAAAAAATTCTACAGTTCCCCCCTTTTTTATCTTAGTGCCTCCTTTTATCTTCAACAACCTTATTTTTTTCTTGATTTGAATTTAGATGCCAATACTTTTTACCAACAATAACATTTTCTTCTCCTATAGTGACTTGGTCTTTTACTCTAGATATTCTCTCCAAGTCACCTTTCGAAGTCCATGATCTCCTATTGACCATGTCCAAACCTTGCAAACAAGATCAAGCCTCACTCTTAGATACCACTTTGATGGTGGATAGAGATGGATAAACAAACTCAAAACACATGAATGCTAGAGATTTCAAAAAACTTCTATTTCTTGATGATTAAAAATTATTATAGATTGCCACAATATGTAGAGGACTTATCAAAACATTATTAGTACATAGCATTAAATAATTTTTGCCCTTTTGGCTGAAACTTCCTATCCTATCCAACCTTATTTAGAAACTTACTAACCAAGACTCCCTCTTTCTATAATTTACTAATTAGAAATTTTGCCCTTTTTCATTACAATAATTAATCATTGACATGGGAGAAATTACACATTCTGACAATTTCAAGCAGAGGCTGCTACATAGATGATTATTAAATATTTCAAATATGTCCACTCTATCATATTCTCTACCCACCTTGCCTTCCTTTGAACTTTGGTTGTATGGATGCATAGAAGTTGTTCAAGGACATCCTATGTTTTCAGGTTGCCAACCATGAATTTGCATTCCACATACCTTCTGAATTAAACACAAGTTGCAATCTCATGTGCCTTTTCAATAATGGAAATAGGACTACAACCTAGAGTTGAAGAAAATTCTCGCACACCCAAAAAAGGGTAAGAAGTATTTATAATTACCACAAATGAAAACTTGCAAATGCTGATACACAAAAGATGGATATGCTTCAATAAATTCAAGTCTACAATATTTGTAAAAATGACAATACATCATTGCTCATGCTTGCGATGGAGTGTGGTTACTTAAGTATACTGCAAGATTATTGCAATGTATTGATGATTTCCTATTTATTTTTTCCATAGTAGGATTGAATAAGAATAATGGATTTTATAGATTTTTGTTGAGAAAATGAATGGCTAAGATTAACTTGATCAAATTTAGAAAGTTGAGACTTGATTTAGAGTTAACTTCTTTGATTGATGAGTTTACTGATTTGATAATGAGTTAACTAATTTGACATAATAATGACATGTGATGACATGGAGTAGAATATGGGTGAGGATAATTAGCATATCATTTATTTATTTTAATTAATTGCATGCACACATAGATTAACTAAGAATTAATTAACTAATTAATAATGATTAATTAATTAATTATATGGCCATGGTAGGAGGATTTAAATGAAATCAACTAATTAAAATGACATAATTAATTAATGGACAAGGTGTGATTAATGCATGTGTAGTGTATAAGCAATTTTGCATTTACATCTCTAAACAAATCATTAAATTATTTAATTTATTTTATTAAAATTACTTTAGAAAATAAAATTTAATTTCGTAAAATAATTTAAATTCAATTTTTTTTGGTGACGATCCTATAGTTTAATGAAAAGTTGGGGTTTAATATATTTTTCATTTCAAATTGTACTAAAAGCTGAGACTTCAAATAAGATATCAAACTTTTACCATTCCCAGAAAAAATATATTAAACATACAATGCAATAATGATAATGTGATCATTATTCATTTTGAAATAAACGCAACAATCTGATTTCAATCTCAGAAATCCCAAACTCAACACACAGGTATCAAACTTTTGGTATCACATTCTAGGAACCTATTTTACATTATACAAAGATTTATTCAAATTGCAAACTAAAAGTTCTCTACCTTTTCCAATGTAGTGTTCTAGATGTGACATATATATCTCTTCCTCCAACTCACAATGAAGGAAATCTATCTTCACATCCATCTGCACAACTTCAAGATCATACGCTATAGCAAGTGATAAAAAAATCTAATGGATGTTATCTTAGCAATGGGAGAAAAATCCTCACCATAATCAATTCCCTCAACTTGGGAATAACCCTTTGCTACCAATCTAAACTTGTACTTCTCAACACTGCCATAGGATCCCAAAGCTTCTACCCTTTCACACTTATACCATAATCGATGAAGATACACTTAACTAAATTGTTCTACAATTTTGAGCTCTTCTCCCTAGGCATATATGCATATGCCTCGCAACCAAATACTCAAAGATGTTTCAATGAGGGATTTTTTACCACACTTCTATAGGTGTCTTCTAAACAATTTTTGATGTAGGAGACCTTTTAATCATGTAGCAAGCCATGGCTATAGCTTTGACCCAATTTTCTTGTTCTACCCAGCTCCACTAAGCATACTACTAGCCCTCTCCATCAACATCATGTTCATCATCTCTAGAACTCCATTACGATGAGGGGTATATGGACTTGTCTTGTACATCTCAATCCCATGTTCTTTACAAAACTTATTAAAATTTTCTAAACAAAACTCACTACCATTATCAGTACTCAAACAATTAAATCATTTTATCAATATGATCCTCAACAAAAGGTTTAAACTATTTGAATTGACTAGAGACTTAAGATTTACTTCTAAGGAAATACACCCATGTCCTTTTACTATAATCATTGATACACAAATAATTACAAAAATCACAATCAAGAATTACTAGAAAAAAATTGAGCACGATTCTATTTCCCATATACACACAGCGCACAAAAATCAAACTCAAGATTACAACCATTTATCCCCTCAACAATGACTTTATTTTTCAAGGATCTAAGACCCTTCTCACCAATATGACCATGTCTTTTGTGCCATAACATTATTTTCTTAGTAGGAAGTTTCATTTCTAAACAATGAGTACCCTTAGGTACCTACAAAGCATATCCATCAGAAGTAGATGCAACACACCTCTTTGTTATTTCTTCCAATGGTGGGGATGAAGAATCTAAAATTCTCTTATTAGTATTAGAAGAACTATTGTATTGAACTATACATAAATCCATCTTAAACAAAGTACCAACCCGAACACCCTTAGCAAGCACCATAGATCCTCTTCTCATCTTACATCCTCCATTTGAGAAAACAACCTGCACACTCACATAATTCAACTTACTCACATATAACATGTTTTGTGCCAAAACAGGGATATACAGTACACCACTAGTCTCCATCACTCGTTAATCAAGGAATCTAATCAAGACTCTTCCATGACCAATAATATTTAGGTGAGACTGATCAGTGAAGTACACCTTCCCACCATAAAACTCTTCATACTTTGTAAACCAACCTCAATGTGTTGTCATGTGGAAAGATGCACCAAATTCAATAAGCCACATATCCTTAGATGCATGATTTACCAAAGTAGCAATAGAAGTTTCACTATCATTTTATGAGGATTTATCTAAATTTGAATTAGAAAAGTTCTTCTTTTTCTTTTTCTTATCCTCCTTACACTCCTTTTAAAAATGTCCAAGTTTGTTGCAGTTAAAATATAGTGAATTGGACTTTCCAGGAGACTTAGAAATCCCATAAGATTTAGATCTTGACTTCTCTTACTTCTTGTCCTTCTTCTGACTTTTCTCTTTGGATCTATCACAAACCGCAAGAGCCTCCTTAGCTATTTCAGAAGTTTTCCTTTGCATCTCTTTAGAAAGTAATGATACAACCATCTCATCCATCTTGAACTTTGTGGTAGTACTCCTAGTGGCTATCACAAGGTGGTCCCATGAATCTAACAAAGAACATAGAAAAGTCATGTAATGATCCTCCTACTCCATCTTCACTCCAATGGAGCTTAACTGAGCAACATGCATATTAAATGCATTCAGGTGATTAGCTACGGATCCTCCATCTTCCATTCTCAAAGAGTAAAACTTCTTTATTAGGAATAACTTATTTACCAAGGATTTATACTAATAAATTTGACCAAGATTCTTCCATAGACTTGTTGTTGCCTCTTCATAAACTTTTAACAAAATAAACTTAGCCAAATAGAGTCTCACAAGACCCTTAGTTTTTTGATCCATCAGATACCAATTTAAAGGAAGCAAGGTGTGTGCAAACACATCCTACACCAATATAATGAGGAAAGTGTTCTATAACTTTTAATCCTTACAATTACAATTCAGATGATTCACACCATTAAGACATGAATGTTGTCAATTAGGATTGCACCCGTGATGCAAAGTTTTGAAACTCAACAATCCCTCGAAACATGTGATCAAACTCAGGTTGTGGGTGACCTATGTTGAGTTTGAACCTCTAGATTGTGGGCTGGTTCCCTTAAAATGTTCAATTGGATATATCACTTTGATATGGAAAATGGTAAAAAGTACTTTCTAAAAGCAAATAAAATTGTAAAAGTATGGTGATGCACCTAATAATGATGAAAACTTGGCAATCTAAGTCAAAATAGATCTCAAAAAATCTATCCACACAAACCACTTTTAGAAAATTGATCACAAAAATGTTTCTAAGGAAGGCTGGAGAATATTTATATTTGAAGGAAAAGGGGTTTTTCACAACATAAAAGAAAGATTCTCCAATTTGCATAGCCTAAGACCTATGATTTTCAATTCTATCTAACACATGCAAGTACAAATGAGACAATGATTTTAAAGGTTTTGATGTTTAAATACAATAAAATCTCATCAAATCACTCATACAAGTTGCATAAATGTAAGGTAGATACTTGATCAAGCTGAAAAATGATCATAATCATCATACCTTCATTTCTCCCACTCTCACCTAGTTATGCACTACATAGTAAATGTATTCCACTATTCTGTCTCCACTCATCCGTGGCTCTCACATGCAACAAAATAAGGGAAGTATTGAGCTACTACTCCTTCTCCCACTCCCTAAACATCAAGGAAGAATTCCTTGGTAAAAAGTGACTTTACCTCTTTACTAGACATTATTCTTTACCGTAACTAAGTTTAGATAAAAAAAAAAATTTAAAATAAAAAATAATACACCTATTTCATAGATGTCAATAATGCATACTTTTGAATGCTTAATAATGCTTATTTTCAAGCACAATTAATGATGATGGAGACTCACAAAATTTACTTAGTCCTAATTGATAAAATTGGACTTGTCCAGTCGATTAAGTTTACATCGACTCAAAATTCAAAGGTATACACTACCTTACTATTTGTCGACGGAGAAGATTTAGCTAGCAACTTGACAACTAGAAAAATTAACAAGTATAAAATGATCTCAATGCTAAAAGTATTTTTAAGATGACCAAAGACATAGAGTTTAAAACTTAAATCAAAATTGGCTTATCCTATAATAAGTATGTGTGTGTGTGATTCCAGATAGCATAATTATCGTTGTATTCACAAGATCTAGCATCCTCTCCATGCTGATATTCTCTCTCCTCATCTTAGAGGGGAAAAACATTGTTCCTACATCCACCTCAGTCACACAATGGTAGATAGTTCATGTTGTCCTATTTTGCTCCCCAGCCAAATAGCCCAAATCCATAAAGTCTCTAAGTGTTTCCCCATTTAGACTCTAAGTCCTTCATTTACAAAATTTTAAAACTTCTCCTAAGAGACTATAATTTAACCACTTTTACATTAGTTGTTCCCTAATATGTAATTTATAAAATCCATCATGCCCTCTTAGATGTAGTTATTGTTGCAACCCATAGAAAGATAGAGTCATCCATTGCTTGTTGAATTTAAAATAGGACTTTTGCATCCTTTGCTTTATTTTCCCTAAGATTAGAGTTTTGTGCTCTAGTCAAATCTTGATAGGCCGCCCGATCTAGAGGTTCTACAAAACTATTTTTGACTTTATCCCAAATTTCTTGTGAATAGAATAAAATCTTCATTTTAATAAACTAGACATTATAGTTCTTACCCATCAAAATGGGAAATTGGGGCTATGTGAGATTGTTTCTCAATGCCATGCTTGTGATCTAATATACTACAACGAATTGACTCTGAAAAATTGATTATAGTGATTGATTTCAGTAGCTTTATTTGTCTTCACTCACTTTGGCTACAATCTCCTTGCTCTACCATCAATAATTATTTTAAAAATATTAGATTGGGGACAAAAGATTCTTTAGATCTATAATTATCTCATTATTGGTGGCTTCAAACTCCCTTGGAAGAGTCTAAACCCTTTTGCCTATGATTTTCTTTTTGTAGTGACTTTACTTTTAAACATGGTGATTACTTTATGTGAATTGGTCATTTGGTGTGAACTATAATCAAATAGCTCAATCTTCCTTTGGTATCGTGAGGAAGGTATGGAATATGAAAATGTGGTTGGATTTTGAAACATGAATTGGACATAAGGATCTTGTTCTAAACTAATGCTTCACTTGTTGAACATATCGTGAGGATATTCACAAAACAAATGTTAACTTGGATTAGCATGATAACTAGACTTAAGATAATCACTAGATAAAGGTTTGGAAGTGGTATGATAGCTAGTGTTACGATTTTGAATGTAAGGATCTTTCATGAGTGTGACAAGCTTATGATCAATCATCTTATCATCAAATCTATCATTGTTGAGATATTAATCATGATCCACAAGACTATCATCATCATCATCATCATCATCAGGATAGTATAGAAGACTCTCATTATCATCATTGACAAGTTGAGGACCACTTTTGATTGTGATTTTAGGCTTGACATTATCTTTACTGATAGTTTTAGGACTAGGAGTTTTGATTTGCATGATAAATTTTTTAAACCAAGGATCTCTAATGTGCATGATGGAGGATTGCAAAGGTATTTCAGATGCGACAAGGAGCTAGGATGGATTTGGACTTGGTAGAATTGATATGAGATTAAGATGGACTCCGCACAAGATGTATGTAAAATGGTGACTTGGATTGTGAGATTTGGGAAGATTTCAAGTTTTTTAGTGAAGGGTTCAGTCATGGTCTATACAATGTTTGATGATTGGGTTCAACTATAAGCCTACGATTAGGATGTATGCAAGGATTTGTTCGCAAAAATTTGACTAAAAGTGACTTGATAACAAACAAGAATATACAATGGTTGACTGACACTTTAAGGTGATAGAAGGCTTATTTGCTTTTACTAGTTTCACATAGAGAAAACATGCTAATCACTTGATTACAAAACCTAAATTGGTCAAGTAGGTGTGACATATCTAGTGGATCTCACAAAATGGTTGTGGTTCAAGCGCAAATCAAAATAGAGAATATATTTCCACTCCCATTAATACCATAATTATATAGCTTGGATAGATAGGGAATATATGGTCCTGGACCACCATACAACCCTTACCTTGGAGACTTTCGTCTTGCCCAAAGTAGCCCCTATCTCAAGTATAATGGTATGTGTGAGCATCCTCCCCTCTTACTGCAGTGGTGCACCACAAGATATGATGACTGATGGTCTTAATCTAGGTTCGAAAAGGTTTGTAAGGAGTTTCTAAGGAGTCCCCTATATACACAAAGCACATGGGTCTCAAACTGTGACTAGGATTCAACAGGGACTAGCCACAAACATCACCAAACCAACTCTTGGCAGACCGATGGTCTCGGGGACCACTTTGGATTTATCAGGTTTATCGTTAAGGTATAGCTTTCACTCTGCCTCCTTTATATACCCCTCTAGAATACGTGGTTGAGGCCATCCCTACCCTATCAAGCCTCCTAAAGGGAAGGAATATTATTCACTTTTGATCTCCAAGATAGTGCAAAATGCAAGGAGAGAGAATATGTGACATAATGTCCCGGGATTGAACAAATAACAAAGAGGAAATGATGGATTTTTGATCCCCAAGATCACTCAAGAGTGCGAGGGGAGAGTATACATCCAATAAAGATCATGAAGACAAAGTAAATAAGTTCTTTCCAAACTACTTTAATTTAGTGCAACTAAACTAGTGGAGAAAATTTCAAGTCTTTGACGGTGCTGCTGCTGAGAATAATTAGTAGTTTTGCAAAATTGTATGTCTTGGACAATGTAAGCCTACAAGAAAATTCTTAGTACAAAACAATAAATCCTACAAAACAAACCAAACAAAACATTAAATGCAAAGTGAAAAGTTATGGTTGTTTAATATTTTGAAATACATGTCTGATTTTCAGAGGAATACGCCTACAAATTCGAGTTGATTCTGACAAAGTGGCTTGTGTCACTGTTCAACTCTCTGAGTTGCCTTTCAAATGCCTACGAAATTGTAAACATCTAATGAAAATTGAGAAAGTTATGCTAATTTGAACAAAACAGCGTCCAAGGGATAAAAATGGGCACTCTGGCCACTGATGGGTTGCACGAGATTTGTTCACATGTGGCAATTTGTCAAGCTGATGGTTGGGACCCAACTGGTCACATGCAAATGGTTTTTTTGGCACTTAATTGTGGCGGAAAAAGTTACCTATGGCGATTATTACACCGTTAGCAGTTTCACCTCGACTGAGCACATGCAAAGTGTTAATCCTTGGTGGTTAAGGAGAAACGTAATAATTTTAACCAGAAGTTAAAAGTAAGAATTCCATTGGTGGCAATCTAGGAATAATAAACAATTAATGGTTTTAGATAGTAATCAGGTGAATATTAACAATCAACGTTTATATCTTTTAAACCACGGTTAATGATAAAGAGCTAACCGTCGATGATTAACAATGATTAGTGACCACCTATATAGACCTCATGACCATAAAGATTAGCAAACAATGCACATACGTCACACACTAGCCACAATCAGAAATTATATTAAGAACAGTGCTTAGGGTTAAAAACTCACAATCTTAACAACTTCTTTAACCGTTAATTAAGATATTACAAGAAGCAGTTAATAGAACAGCAAGGCAGGTAGATCTAAAAAACTTAAGACTTCTAGGTACAATTAAAATCGGGCTATAGCTGACCACTCATGAGATCTTGAAAACATGCAACAAATGAAATAACAATTTTTCAATTGTGTATCTCAAACTTGTATGAAAGGTAATTCTAATGAGAACCATATATAAGATAACCGTAACCTTCTGTTTTAGGTCAGACACCAAGTAGGAAACGGGTACATTCCATCGTCATCTCTGAAAATATTATGGAATATATGAATCATTGTATTGTGACTCAGTACATTTATCAATTCCTGGTCCTAAAAAGGAGCATTGCAGTTCAAAAAAAATGCCGCTAAAAGCTTATACCAGCACCTGCACCCATAGGACGTTCAAGGAATACATCGATTGGAACAACCAACGAGTTCAGAAAAATTTCCAGTATGAATTTTCTTCTTTATAGCATGTGACAACTTTCCCTAGAACTGTAATGCTCACATATAAACAAACAAGTTCAGAAAATTTTCCAGCGTGGATTGTTCTTTTCTTTACAACACGAGATAATTTTCCCGAGAACTATAATGCTCACATATAAAAGCCTATCGTCTAATAATAAACCTCCATCGCCCCTGCAAAAAGATGGATCAAACAATAATCTTGCAGGTAAAAGTTATGGATGAAAGAAGTAGCAGATAAAACAACCCTCTACCCAATGGACGTTACGCAATGCTGAACCTGCGAAAAACACAGATCAAATAATGATCTTGCAGATAAAAGCGATAGATGAAAGAAGCAATAGATAGAAGATTTTAACTAGACAACACAACCCTTTTCCTGCTGACAATTCTAAAACTAGTGAATTCGTACGCTGCACAGAGGATCAAAAATTAAGAAACCAGTGTGGAATAATACGAAAAAAACCAATGGACAATGATTCCAGAAAATCCAGTGGATACAAGCATATGACAAACCAGCAAACAAGACTTTAACCGTACAGTACAACCGTACAACTGTTTAAGGGGCCAAAAGGGCTGGGCTTAAACAGCACACTCTAAGCTTTGACTGCTTAGGTGTCATGTGGGCACCTCTCCTTTTGCAAACGTCCATCTCCGTCCCCAAACCGTCGCCGACAATGCCTAATTCAAATTCTCTTCCCGCGCAGTGAGTTTGGTGGATAGCGGTAAAGTGTTTGATTGCAAACAAAAAAAGAGCGAGTCTCATGGAAGATAGGTCTCCAACCCGCGATCAGTTAAAAGTTTAATGATTCAGTGACTTTGCTTGATTCACCTATTGAGGAGATGGGAGTTTTGGAGCAGGCTATATGCATTTGTGAAAGCAAGGAGGACAGAGGAATTTTATCAGCTAAGGGAGAGGGGCCAGTAGCCGCCCACTCTAACTTCGCGCATGTTAGGGACATAGCTAGACATATCGAATTTCGACAATTTTTTTTTGGGTTTTTCCGTATATGACGGAAGAGCTTAAAGCTATTCTTTCGGCTTTTCGGCACTTACAGGGAAAGACGCGTTATGTGCACAAAATGGTCATTTCAACATGTCGCCCCATACATCTGCATTGATGTGCCAGTGACCGCTCACCATCACATTTGTACACTTGTCTTAATTTCATTGGTTAATTTACAAATGTGTTAGTGCATTTGTGAACATGTATTGGTGCATTTGTGTTAATTTATTTGGTTGGTATTTTACATGTATTGGTTCTTTTAACTTATGTTGTCCCTTGTAGTGCTTCATCCCTTGTTGCTCATTTTAATTTCCCTTATCTCTCCTCAACCACTGCACTTTGTTTTCCGTTCCCCTCTTCCCCTCTATTTCCTTTATAAGGCACAAGTCTGCTATCTATTTTTCAACACTCCTCTCCCTGATGATGGATCATTGAGTATGATCCGAAACGTTGATTCAAAAACATACACAGTGGAATCCAGAAGCACATGCAAACTTATTATCATGGACTGTGGAAAACTCATGCCTTCTATGTATTGGTTCTTTTTAAAAATTTAATTGGCGGGTCAAGTGATTAAAAACATAGCGGTTATTGGGGCGTGGGCGGCAACTGGCCCCTCTCCCTTAATGTAGTTGGAAATTTTCTATACATTTGTGTCGTCTAGAGCATATCCAACTACATTTTATTATAGATTTTTGAACGAGAAAGTGAATGGCTAAGATTAACTTGATCAAATTTAAAAAGTTGGGACTTGATTTAGAGTTAACTTCTTTGATTGATTAGTTTTCTGATTTGATTGATGAGTTAATTGATTTGACAAAATAATGACATGTGATGACATGGAGTAGAATATGGGTGAGGATAATTAGCATATCATTTATTTATTTTGATTAATTGTGTGCAGGCATGGATTAACTAGGAATTAATTAACTAATTAATAATGATTAATTAATTAATTAATTATATGGTGATGTTAGGAGGATTTAAATGAAATTAACGACAAGGTCTAATTAATGAATGTGTGAAACCAAAATTTGCATTTACATCTCTAAACAAATCATTAAATCATTTAATTTATTTTATTAAAATTACTCTAGAAAATACAATTTAATTTGGTAAAATAACTTAAATTCAATTTTTTTTGTGAGGATCCTGCATCTTTGTCTTTCTTTTCGTATCATTATTATTCCATAAAAGAGAGATTAATAACTCCAATTCAAACAAAATATACAATATGTATGAAATTTGCTTCGTACATCAAGTAGGCAAAAGGGAAAAAATTCAGGCAAACACAATAAAAAAAACCCCTTCACTTTATTTTAATTAATAATAGTATAACTATAACTATATAAAACTACAACCTAGGTACGAGTTTCATTTGGCACAAGAAGTGGTGTGATGTCCCACACAAATGCGTCCGAGGTGTCCAAGGGAAGAAATTTAAGCGGTTGGTTTTTACCCATATACTTTATCGCCTTACCCTCTTTTGGAGCGGCGCCTATAAGTCTGAAGTGACCACCGACAACAGCCTGTTTAGTCCACCAATATACCCTTCCTAGTCTTGTTATCACCTGTAGCATAAGCAATCGATGACAGTAGATTATATCTCATATCCTACAGTATTAAAGCATATACTACTCATAATAATAATCTATTCTCACCGCCTCCCCGTCTGGCTGCATGAAACCGCCAGTTAGACAATTTTTATATGCGTACGCGTCCTTGCGTGCTCCATCCGAAATTTCATACCATTTCTGTTAAGCAAGCACTGAGTAATGTCTAATTATTTCTCTCCAAATTAAACAATACATTAGTTGTGCAAAATACAACATCCATTTAAAAACTAACCTGATTTATTGTCCCAAATTTCTCCTGGGCATAAACAATTTCATCGTTCGCTAATTTATCTACATCCACATTCTGGTCCCGGTCTAGTACGCTTGTGATCACAACTATTGTTTTGGCCATCGCCTTTTGTTGGATTTCTGCATAAGTAAAGAAATTAAAGAATTTTCAACTCATTTGAACAATACAAATAAATTATAGAAAAACAGCTATACTCTACAAACCAAATTTCCTTCCTTCCAAAGCGCAAATGGAAATGGTGTTGGCTGGATGCAACGAGGTGGAAGCAGGTATGGCTTTATAGAGCAAGGAGAGGAGACCATTATCTATGCGTCATTCAATTCAACTACTAATACGGCTATGTTATTTAATTTACTAAAACACTATAACTCACTAGAAACGACAGCACATGCATAGTGGTACACAAACAATGAATACAAGGAATTCAATATTTTCGGTGGGAATTAATTAAATTAAGATAATTAACTAATTAAAAATAAATAATTATTTATTTGATGTTTGAAATTTATTTTATTTAATTATCTAATTTTGTATAATTATTTATTTGATGCTTGAAATTCTCATTAATTTTATTATTGGGAAACAATAGTTAATATACTACCACTGAACCCCTTCACTCCACAACATCTGTTGGAGTATTAATTTCTCCCACCACATTTAGTTGTTGTATTTGTCATTGTAATTAAATAAAAAAGCTAAAATTAGAAAACTGTTGCCTTACCCTCGTTTGGAGCGGCGCCTACAAGTTTGAAGTCACCACTGGCAATAGTCTATTTAGTCCACCAATATTCAGGTGGTCCTACTATTACTTTCACCTATAGCATAAGCAATAGATTATATCTCATACCCTACAGTATTAAACCTCTCATGCCTCTCTGCAAACTCACTCACCAAACCTCAACTTAGAAAATAGAGACTTTTTCTTTGAATCAATGGGCTTATTCTCATAACCATTCAATGTCATTCTTTTCTTTTGCATCCTGTTTTCTCTTTCCATCAGGCCGCCCAACCCAAACACCACATTCTTCCTTTAAGTTTTTGTCTCTATCTACAAGGCATTGTCCTTTTCTATCCAAACACCTCCCTTTTATATAGTTTTGTAAACTTTTCAGAATGTTTGCTTGGTGTTCCATTCAATTCGTTATGTCTGTGATGCTTCAATTCTTCCCATCTAGCCACTTGGTCTTCTCTGTCAGACACACTCGAGCATCTTCATATCTCATCTCTTTTCAATCTCTATATATTTTTTTAAAGAAAGATGGTAAAAACTTTATTCATCAAAGATAACAGTACAAAGCAAAGAAGCACCATGAGACCCCGAAAGGCCAAAATACACCAAACAAGAAATCAAAGACTGTTCATACAACATTGCATATCCTCAGCAACCAACTCCTCCAATTCCTAGGCAAGATCCCTAGGTAAGCCGTCCCAATCATCCACCAACCAGGTCTCATTCTTCTCAGAAGCCCATTTGGCCAATCCATCAGCCACCTTATTCCATTCCCAAGGGATATGAGAAAAGGTGATATAATCAAGGATCTCTCCTAGACTGATGATCTCCCTAACCATCACCGCAAGCTGCCAATTCACATCATCAAAGTGCCACCTATTTATTAAGTCAATCACCACCTGAGAATCTGACTCACAAATAATCCTTGTCCAACCAAGGGCATAAGCCCTTTTCAAATCTAAAAGAATAGCCAGAGCCTCCATAGGGTTCTTGGATTGTTGCCCCTTGTATTCAGAAAAAAGGGAAAACCACCACCCTAGAACTATCTCTGCCCACCCCCCCAACACCAGCATGCCCAGGATTGCCCCTAGCAGACCCATCCGTGTTGATTTTCAAAACTCCATTGGGAGGAGGCAGCCAATGTCCCTCCTATTAACCTTCCCTCTAGAACACCTCCTATGCCCATTCTTAGGCAGGTTCTAGATCCACCAATAGAATTTCCTAGATTGTGGATCACCCCAGCATCTCCAGGATCCACAATTGAGATGAATAGATGCTATAAGTTCATCTCAATTGTTCCTAATGTGCTAATCCACTCTACTCCCAACGTAATATCTTCTACTCCATGGGAGTGGCAAACATTAGATAATCAAGTTGATATTCTCCATCATTAATTTAATGCTATGGCATTTTCCTAAACAACTGATAGTACCACCGTCTACAATTTGAACATAAAATTCTAGAGCATAAAATATAAAACAATTCAAATGAGTTTCTAATTTCTTATTGATGAATTTATGAGTGCCTCTTGAGTCTATCAATGTTATTACGCTCTCTTTCTTCAAGAATCCCACCACCTTGAGAGTTTGCGGGGCACTAACTCTAGCCAAGGCATGAATAGAAATGATAGGTTGAGTATCTCTAAACTCCTCATCTAACTCATTGGCACTCTCTACTTTTGGTTCCTTCTCCTCTTCTTCCTCACTTGCCCCTTCCATATAGAATAATTTCTTTTCAGTGCATTTATGTCCCTAGCTATACTTGCTGTCATAGTTAAAACATAATCCTTTTTCTCTCTTCTCTTCAATTTGTTGTGGCATAAATCTAGTAGGCTAAAGAAGTGACTATATAGGAGTGATTTTATCTCTGATGTTTACAAAACCTTGCCTTTTATTAACCATAAATTTTTTCTCTACTTTCATTTCTATAATAATCACTTGAGAGATATGGACCAAACATGTCTACCTCATATTTGATATGATCTTTTCAACCTCCTAGGAATAACTCCAACAAAATTTTCTATTGCTACATTCTCCACTCTTAAAGACAAAATGTGAAATTGATGAATATAATCCTTTATAGGTACTTGTTTTCTTTAATTTGGAAATCTAGTGGAAGTAGCTCTCCATAATGTTGTCACCATAATGTGTAGTGAGTTCCTCCTTGAAAATAGGCCAAGTGCCTAATGATCAGTAGAGAATGAAGAAAGGTTTATTCGATTATATTGGCGAATACATCAAGTGAATATATATCAATAGCTATCAGTTATAAATAGGTGTAACTGTGTGTAACTGCAATAGGTGTAATTGCAAATAATAACTAATATAACTACGAAATGTAGTTACTAAACAATGTAATAATTACGCTAACATTCCCCCCCTTATTACATTGTTTTTACAAATGTACCCCCTAAATAGTTCAAATTTGATCCTACCAAGAGATTTGGTGAACATATCTGTGATCTGAGAGTCTGTAGGGTAGTACTGGAGCTGGATGTGGTGGTTCAAAACTTGATCCTGAATGTAATGACATTCAACCTCAATATGCTTAGTGCGCTCATGGTAAACTGGATTCTTCACAAGTTTTAACACACCCTGATTGTTGCAATGAAGAGCTGGTGACTTGTCTTCAGGAATGTCCATATCTACCAGAATGCGATGTAACCAAATCACTTTGCACACAGCTCCTCATGTGGCATGATATTCAGCCTTTAGTGGATGAAAGAGCAACAACAGTTTGCTTCTTACTAACCCACGAAATTGGCCCAGATCTAAGATGAAAAACATAGCCTGAGGTTGATTTCCTGTCATCTATAGATCCTGCATAATCCGAGTCTGTATATCCGTATAAGAAGAACTAGGGGTTCTTCTTATATTCTAGACCATAATCAACTGTGCCTCGGATATATCTCAACACATGCTTTTCTACAACCCAATGACACTTCTTTGGCTCCTGCATGAATCTAGCGAGATAGCTTACAACAAAACACAAGTCTGGTCTAGTGTAGGTCAAGTAGATAAGACTCCCAACCAGCTGCATATAGAGAGTGACATCTACTTGAGGTGAATCCTAGAAACGGGATAGTTGCAAACCTTTCTCCATTGGAGTGGAAATTGGCTTATAGTTGACCATTCCATATTTTTCCAGGAGTGTCTTGGCATATTTCATTTGGGAGATGAATATGTGGTTCTTCTTCTGCCATATCTCCAAGCCAAGACAATAATGAAGTAGCCCCAAATCTATCATGTCGAAGGAGTTCTTGAGATCATTCTTTACATCATCAACGAGACTGTCTGAGTTGCCAGTGAGAATAAGGTCGCCACATACAAGACCAGAATGACAATCTCTGTGCCTACCTTCTTAATATACAAATTAGGATCTGAGGGGCTATGGGTGAATCCATACTGCAATAGGTGACCATCAATCTTGATGTACCATGCCCTAGGAGCTTGCTTAAGGCCATAAAGAGATTTGATAAGATGACATACCTTGTGTGGATGATGTTCATCAACAAATCCTTCTGGCTGGGTCATGTACACTTCTTTGAGATCACCGTTTAAGAAAGCACTCTTGGCATCCATCTACTGAAGTTTCCATCCCTTTTGCGCTGCCAATGCACAGACCATTCTGATAGGTTTGATCTTCATAGTGGGTGAAAAGGTCTCTTCATAATCAATGCCTTCCTGTTGAGTATATCCCTTTGCTACAAGTCGTGCTTTGTACTTGTTGATAGATCCATCTGCCTTGTACTTTGTTTTGAAGATCCATTTGCAGCCAATGGGTTTCATCCCTTCAGGCAGATCGACAAGTTCCCAAGTATGATTTTGCATCAGAGAATCATACTCTGCATCCATAGCCTTCTTCCACTCAGGTTGGCTTAATGCCTCTCGAACTGTGTCAGGTTCAGTGCTATCAACAACAGTACTCATGAGTGCAAGATTCACTTCATTTCTTGTCTGACTCCTGGTTTTGACTCCTGATGAAGTGTCTAGAAGAGTGTGCAGGTTAGAGTCCCTGATTGTACTTTGGACCCATTTTGGAGGTTGGCTGTGCTGCTGCTGGTGTGCAACATTTTCTAGAGGGTCCAAATCAACATACAACTCTCATTGTAGTTCACTGTCTCTGTGAGAGTCTTCCATATGCTCATCATCTGATTGTGAGAACAATTTATGAGAAGTAGGAGGCTGTTGCTATTCTTTCTGTGATAAGAAATCGAATGATGATTCATCACATACCACATCTCGACTCTCATGTATCTTCATTGTCTCAGGATCTATGAGACGATAAGCTTTTGATGTAATACTATATCCCAACAATATACATTGAAGTGTCTTAGGATCAGTCTTCTTTCTCCTATTGGCAGGGACATGCATGTATGCAGTGCAACCAAACACCCTTAGATGAGAAATTGAAGGCTTTTGTCCAGTCCATACCTCTTCCGGTGTCTTGTGTTGTAGGATCTTCGTTGGTGCCCTATTGATGAGGTATACAGTAGTCCGTACTGCTTCTGCCGAAAATCTTTCATCCAACTTGGCTGTGGAGAGCATGCATCGAGCCATCTCCATGACAGTCTGATTGTGACGTTCTGCAACTCCATTCTGTTGGGGTGTATAGGGAGTAGTTAGGTGCTGCTTGATGCCATGATGCTTCAGGTATGCCACAAACTCCTTGGAGGTGAATTCCCCCCCTCAATCTAAGCATAGGACAAGAAGTGACTAGCCAGCTTCTTTGACAACTTGCTTGTGAAAGTCCTAAAAGTTGGCAAAGGCTTCATCTTTCTTCTTGAGAAAATACACCCAGGTCTTTCGGGAGAAGTCATCCACAAACAATTGGAAGTACTTATGGCTAGAAAATGAAGCAAGCATGGGTCCGCACAGATCAGTATGTACCAACTCAAGGTGATGTTTAGCATGGAAGCTACTAGCCTCGAATAGATCCCGGTGTTGTTTACCTGCAAGGCATCCAGGACATATAGGCAATGAATTTGAAATTGGAGGAAGACCTCTTACCATTTGTTTGGAGCTGAGCTGATGCAAGGAGCTGACTGAAAGGTGCCCATAGCGATAGTGCCAGAGTCTTGTAGATTCTATTGTTGAGGCTAATAGAGCTACGGTAGGGGAGGAGATAGCATCTAATGCAAACAGTCTATCCTTCATAAATGCTCTAGAAAGTATCATACCTTCTCTTGAGATTACACAGGTCTTGACCCCATCCTTCACCTGGAACTCAACTTTTAGTTTGTGGTTCAGAAGCTGATTGACAGAGAGCAGGTTTGTTGTCAAACCAGGAACATATAACACCTTAGTGAGGGTACAACGGCTTGTCCCAAGAGGAATGATGACCTTGCCTATACCCTCTGCAACATACTCCTTATTGTCAGCAATTCAAACTCTATCTCCTATAGGTTGTTCTGTCAGTGCATCGAATAGCTCGCGATTGCCTGTCATATGCTTGCTGGCACCTAAGTCTATCAACCAAATATCCCTCATGGGCTGTGAGGTTTGGGAGACAAGGACTAGATTTTGATGAGTGCCACAGTTGGCTGTTTCTGGTTCATCTTCTTCTGATGCATCATCTTGTTGGGCCGCTACATTGCCTTTATGCCTTTTGCGATGATGACGGCGTTTGGATGGCTGAGTATCACTACAACCAGAAAAGCCTTCTTTACTTGAATTGTCTTTTGTTAAGGCATTGTACCAATAGTTGATAGTGTCATGATTGTTCTTGTTGCAGATATGACACCATCGGTTTGCCTTTAGAGGCTTTGACTGTTGATGTTCTTGTTGTTTCTGTGGCTTCTTTCCACGAAACTTCTGACCTTTTGATTGTCTGGAGATCAGGGCCTTGTCTTCAAGGTCACCTTGGACAGATTGAATGGCTTCTTCTTGCTGCAACAAATTCAGCAATTTGTCAAATGACACAGTTTGCTTGGTGATGTTCAGCATGGTGACAAAGATTTTGAACTGAGATGGCAGTGCTCGTAGTGGAATTGGGACAAGTAGTTTGTCCTCCACCTTTTTTCCAAGTGCAACAAGCTCAGCTCGTAGTTCAGATACCCGCTGTAAGAATTCCTCAACTTTCTTGCCAGCCTGCATACTGAGTGTATGTAGCTTGGACTGTAGATGGAGGAGCTTCGTCTGGTTCTTTGCTTGGTAGATTGTAGAGAGAGAATCCCATGCCACCTTTGATATTTCTGCATCCTGAATGTGAGGTTGAACTTCATCAGTGATGGTGAGTGTTATCAACATCAATGCTTTGGCATCAGCCTTGTCAAACTTCTGCCTTTCATCTGGATCTTCTGGTCTGGATATGTCACTAATGACAATTCCCCATAGCTCCTAAAAAATGAGAATAGTCCGCATTTTTGTCTTCCATGCGGCATAATTTGGACCTTTCAAAAGTTGAGCATTGAAAAGAAGCAATTTCGGGGTAGACATTTAAAAAAAAAAAAATCCAGACAACAAATTTATTATTATTTTATTTGACAGCACATTCACTTTCAAGAGGAAATTGTGGCATGGAGATGAGCACGATAGGCCTGTGCTATGAGACGGGGATGCTTTGGTGTACGTTCTACCTCATCTTCATCATCAGCATCATAACCCTCATCTAGTTTTGCTCTAATTTTCCTTGCTTGACATTGTACATCAAATAGAAAGTAATCTAGCAATCCTTGCCTAAACAATTCATTGACTTGGAGATTAGCGGTGTTTTCTAATCTAAAAAGATGCTTCACATACTATAGGATAAAAAAAATTGAATTTCATAAAATTTTGACCAAGTTATGGTGGTCAGACAAACGCGTTTTAATAATTTTGAAACGTTCTAATAAAAAAACATAACTAATTATTTACTTGCAAGAAAATTACAAAACAAATGCGGCACATCTGAGCATGTGTCCTCTACTTATATTGAAAGTTTTAGAATAAAATATTATTTTTCTCTTGTACTTAGGTTGGTTGAACATACTCCTTCTTTCTATCTTTTTCTTGAAAATCTAGTACTATTGCATTGAAATTTCAAATTTTTACAAAATAGATTTACTTTTTTCCAAAAAAGGACTAGTATCCTAGAAATTACATTCAATTTACTACAAATTTTTCTTTTACATATTTTTTAAATTATGTTGATAACCTATTCAAATTTTTATGTCAAGTTGCCTAACTCTATTTTTTTCTAAATTTTCATTGCCACTTAGGGGCTTAGTTTAGACCCCGATGATCCTACATTGTATGAATTGGTTTGGTTCCAAATATAAGGATGTTATGGCCACCTTATGTTGACAATGAACATGGTGAATATCAAAAAATTTCTATTTGGCATAGCCAGTTGGTAGGATCTTGACCATCAAATTTTCACATGTCCATCCTTGGTATGAAGTGCCTAGCCATAGAATGATTACAGTGTTGATCCAAGTTGAGATATATTTCAAACCCCAAGAATCATGTCCCTTAGAAGAATCTTCTCCCTTCCAGTTCTGATTATGTGAATTTTCTCCTTTATCGTTCACACCATTCATAAGAGAATTCATTTTCCTAGACATTTCACTAATTTCAATCTTCATAGCTGAAATATCATGCTTCACCTTGGTGATTTCCTCATGCACATAATTAGTATAACTATCCTTACTTTCTATTATAGGATTCCCTAATGAAAAAGAAGACAGAAAACAAGCAAACAAGATTGCAAATAATACAAACCATGAAAACGTATAACAATAGCCAAGAAGAAAATATATATAGGTGACGATGAGTGAGGAGGTTGAGTTGACTTCAACACTCCACTCACAAAGTGGAAAAAGAGTGTGAACACATAGCTTGGAGAGTTGTGTTGAACTCTCCAAGTCAACGCCTAGCCATCTTAGGTGGCTTAAAACCATGTGCTAATTTTATATTACTTACAATAAGTAATATATAATAAATTTTAGCACTAACACTACCCCTTAAGCATAGCTTAGGTGGGTACAAGAAGAGATGGGTCCTGACTACTAGGCAAGGTGAGGTACCCATGTACAAAGTAATATCTCATGAAGTGGAGAAAGGTAGAAAACCCTGTGGGAAAAACTACCCTCCAAAAGAGAGAAAAGATGCATGAAAATTATACAAATGAAGCAGTACTACTTCTTTCACTAAGTACAATATATGTTTCCCTCAATAAGAGAAAATGATAGAAGATCTATGAGACCCACCATAATACACGTCCTACTATAGTGAGGTTAGATAGTCGACAAAGGATGTAAATGTAGATTCAAGAATGCCAAACAATGTTCCTTCCCTTGGGAAGAAATGAAATCAACTGATGATCCAAGATATCTTCGCACGTTGGAAGATGTATGTATGATCTTGAATCATGATGAAGCTGATCCAAGGATGATGATGCCCATTTTGATGTCTTCATAAAGTGTTTCCTTTGCGATGCCGAAGGATGCGATAATCAAATCAGGTGCACGCCTAATAGATGAAGATGATGACAATCCAAAATCATGTGTAGATGTATGTAGAGCATGAATATTTGAAGAGGATAATGTTGATGCAGCTTCATCGAAACTAACATTGAAGAGAAGACTGATGTCCTCAATGTGTGTTTCTAATTCAGTAATGTAGGGCTCTACAAATAGACAAGCAATTTTAGGTTAAAATCTGTCACAATTAGCAATGCTAGGAAGACTAATATATGTATCTTGCTGTAAAGAAGTGTTGGAAGATTTCAAATAAGAGACTCTAAAATCTAATGAAGGAATAAGAGATGGTAGAGGAATGATGATTTTATTTATGTCAATTGGACATTCTGTAGGTGTATCATGATTTGGGATGTGTGTTGTGATCATAACAAGATCATGCCGGAAGGGAGAAATACTTGAGTCTCCATGTATATCCCAAATTTTGATCCATAAGGCATGTGGACATTCAATATCCATGATGGCATACAAAGTGGCATCAGGTATATGTAAGATGATTAATCGACAAATATGATCACGATTATCGAGCCACTTATCCTTCTGAGATGGTTTACCTAGCTTAGGGATATGTCTAGACAAATATGACATGAGATTATGGTACCTGAGGTGTTTCAGAATTCCAACACACCAGGACTTATAAATACCCTTGTTTAGGTTGATTACAGAAGAGTGGGTATCAAATCCTATGATTACAAATAGGTTAATTCCTTTAGACCAAGAAAATCAACACATTTAGGCAACCTACCTGATTCAATATTTTAGATACCCTAGTGTTGGCAATTTGTAACTTAGTGTTTTTTTACAATGTAAATAGGTCTAATGCATGGGAAATGAAAAACATTAACTTTTACAAAACATGGTACTGAATTTGGAGCTACTGATTAAAAGTTATTACCTAATCATTTTTCTCGTAAATGGTCTAATTTAATACACTTGCACTAAAAAATAGAAGAAAATACCCTCTAGCAAGATGAGCCTAGCCGTCCAACCACTCGTTGGAGTTGGAAAAGATTGAATAATACAATGGTTTTGATTCTTGAGGGGGAATTGGCCTCTAGCCAACTAGGACCTCACCCTTCGTCTACAACCAATGAAGATACAAGGGTTTATTAAACCATTAATCCTACAAAGGCAGTTTTCCCCAAAGATTGAAGAACCCTCTAAATTTCGTACTTAACTTTAGTGCATTAGACAATTATATTAAAAAAGACTACATATTTTAACACTAAAGAGATTCACAAAGCCCAATATATGGTAAAAAACTCCCAATCCTAGAAAGGGGAAAATTAGGGTTTAAAAATCCCAAAATGATGAATTTTTAGGGGAATGTAGGGGTGGCAAAGGTTGCAAGGCAGTGCCAAATCTCTCTGTGAGGGTGTGTGTGGACTCCAGATTGTGTAAAGGTGCCTTTAGAAGCTATCACAAGACAAAAAAAACCCTTTGTTGTGCGTGCCTCCCTAGTTTTCAAGTTGAAAGCCTGTGTTGGTCGCTTCTATGCATATGAGGGCATCTGTCTCTAAGGCAAATGGTTTCTTTATGTTTTGGCCTAAATTTGGTGAGCGTCAAGCATAGACATAGGTGAATTAGGGACAAACAAGGGGGAACCACGAAGGTCAAACATGTATCAAACAAAGGGTGAATAGGGGAAGACCTTCAACCTCATGCAAGGAACTATTTAGGTGCCAAAAATTTCAAGACACAAGTGTCAAAGAGGCTGCGGGCCTGTGTAGAGCATTCCACAATCCAAAATGGAATGGGTGCCTTTGGAACTATAGGCTATCACGAAGGAAAATTAGGGGTGTGACCCTATTTGATGTTTCTCTAAATGCATCCAACCTTCAAATTTTAACTCGGCTCTATCCACTAGTGCATCCCTCCTACCTACAAATACCACCTCCCAACATAGACAAACAAAGAAAACATAGGCAAACAATAGTATAATTTTGATGCAAAAATGAATATAAGCAATTACTGCCTATCACCAACATTCCCCTACTCTAATACCATATAGGTTTATATTAATGATTATATAGATTAATTAAGAGTTAAGGTAGCCGCAAGCCAACTACTCAACCTTATATGAATGTAAGTTTAATGGCATAGCAGCACTGGACCACGTAAATCAATGTGCAAAGATTCTAATGGTGCCCTTTCTCTATAAGATAATCATATTGGAAAACTTTCCCTATGTTGATTTGGTAAGATACAACTCTCACATGAACTAGCTGGCTCATCAATTGGTGGTAATCCTCTTACCATCTCATTCTTTTGCAATAAGATCAATCCTATAAAATGAAGGTTTCCATACCTTAGATTTCATATCCATGTCTGATCTAAATAATTTGCTTTGATATTTTCTTCGAGCTTTCCCTGAAAAAAAGGATCTCTTCATCTACCCTTTTCACTACCATGACAATATTTACTTATTCCTATAAATGTTTCATGTTATTATGGTACCATTTGGATGACATTATCATGAAAATATCTTAACTAATAACAACTCTTGTTATGGTTTTCGTGTCAATAATTCAATGACAAAGGCTCAAAGAACTAGACCCACATCGACAGTGATCCACATAGGGAAGTGTCAAGGCATAGAGGCTGATTGATTTTGGTCTATGAAGTTTACCCACAAAGGATGATCGTATTGTGAATTTGATCCACAAAGATCAAATGTACTATAAAGGTCAATCAATCCAAGACCATGGGGACCGACCTTTGTCTCAAAAATTTCCCAAGTTGTGGAAGGGCGATTTAAGACCAAGGTCGATTCACCAAGGGCAATTGAAGGCTAATTGGGCAAGGGCCAGACCATAAATTTTTAGGTGACAAGAGGGTTGATCCAGGCCCAAATAGAGGGTAGTCCATTTACCCACATAGTTGAGATTGCACTAGGGTTGTCTCACATACACAAAAGGGGAAGGAGGTGCATGAAGAGGCCATTAGAATCTTGGAATGACTTGTGCAAAGAAGATGTGGAATATGCCAAAAAGGCACCTAAAACAACCTACAAAAACCTTATTATTGCTCCTGCTCACCCTAAAATGGCTTGTAGAAACCCCATTGGTGTCCTTGTTTGTTGACGTCAACATCTCCCAGATTCTCCCCTATTTAATTTTACAAAGGAAAATTTTTGATTTTGTAATTTACTTGGGGGACTTGTTTATGCACATGCACTCAACTCAAAAAGGGCCCTTTAATGTATCATTCTTGGGGGGATTATACATGCATTTTGTAATCAATGAACTCACATAAAGTTTTAAATTTACTAAGGCAGTAATCTATCTATGTTAATAATGGGTATAATAAATCATTCCTTTGTCTTTACTTTGGAAGAAGGAAACTACAAGTCCTGGTGCAATAGAATCATAAAGCACTGTCGATGGATTCATCTATTACCACATTTATACATGGACTTATTCTAGAACCAAGTATATATTGGTAGAAATTTGCATGGATAAATAGAACTTTTCAAGTCTTATGATTAATTGGTTTAAGTGTTAGGGACCATACATCATGGCCTCTATCAGACACTGAGTTCCCTCACACTCTCTAGACCACACTATGGGAAATGTATGGAGATTTCAATGAACCTCCATTCCTGAATGATCGTGTTACAAACATACATCTTCCCCTTGATGATGCAAGGAATTATTTGTATGATGATGATACTGAATAGGAATATGCTTATTGGAGAAGTCTTGAATGTGATGATGACACAGAGACATCTCCTCTTGCTTCTCCTCTTTGTACACCTCTAGCATTGGTAGCTATTATGCCACCTCCACCTGCCACTTTGATAGAGATTTTGTCTTCTACACATGTTACTTCAGATTCACTCTAGTAGGTTCACACTTGTCCTCTCGATCAATGAGGTATCATCTTATTAGACATCCACTATTTCTTTGTATAATCTCTCATTCTCAATCTTGATGACAACATTGAGGATCTTGCCCTTCTCTTTGATGGCAATTCTTTTGTCCTTACACTTGTTGCTACTACAGAGTTCATTGAGGCTTCACTGAGGGATTCTAGAGATTATTTGTAGGAGGACATCTCGTGGGATTTGTATTGTAGCCACATGGTATGCATTGATATTCCACATCCATAAATCACTTCTTTGGATACCAGTGGTCTTCATTAATTTCCACATGATTTTGAGAGGTCATTTATTTTAGTTAGGCCAAGGACTCCTGATTTGATAGTGATTCATTTTGACATCAGCATGAAGATATTTGAGCAATGTTCTAAGATAGGGCGCATCATGCGACTTCCCACCTCACCTTGCTTCTTTGGGTTGGAGTTACTTCAACATTCACCATTGCAATTGTTTCTTCCTAAGGGGAGAATGTCATTTCCACAAATGGATGATTTTGAAGATTCATACACGGGCATCCTCTTTTGGCATAGGGGCTACTTCATTGTGGGGGGCTACATAGTGTCTTTCTCTCTTGTATGGGAGTTCTCTCTCTCTCTCTCTCTCTCTCTCTCTCTCTCTCTCTCTCTCTCTCTCTCTCTCTCTCTCTCTCTCTCCTTTGAGGGGTTCTTGTGGTATTAGTGGTTTGGCCACAATCAAATATCTCTATCTACATCATCTTAGTTAGTATGACATGGTTTTAGGCTTGGTGCAGAGTTATTATCTTTGTGGGGGCATTTCTAGTCATCTTAATTTTTCTTTTCTCTTTTTTGGAGGGAAGTTTATTCCTACTGGGTTTTCTTTCTTTCTCAACTTTATGAGAGATTGCATTGTAATTAGGTACCTCATTGGGCCCTATTGTTGGGACCCATTTTTTTGTACCCACAAAAGCTATCATTAAGGGGGTGTTAGTGTAGGATATTATCGGAATGTTCCTATGGATGTACTTCACATGGATTACTCCTATATTTTGGCTTAATCTTTCTTAGGTGTGTTTTTTCACATAGAGTTGTATGGAGTTCACATGCCACCAGTTTTAGTTAGTGAAGTTACATTCCTATTCTTAGGCTCCTTCACCACTTCTATAGGCGCAAGTTGCACTTGTCTTGAACTATATATGTACATCAATATTTTGAGTTAATTAATTAATTCATATATTTCTTTCATATCTTGTTTGTATTGCATAATCTCATTTTTCATAACTTACAGAGGCATGTGTTTTTATCTTTTTTGGCTCCACTGGTACTAACATTCTATCTAGTTGATCTAGGAGCTCTAAGACATCTATCTTTAGACTTCAATCACAACTAATAGCATCAAATTTACTAGGTAGGCTTCAAATAATATTTGATACAATCTTTTGATTAATAATCTCATCTTCATGTGATTTAGTTTCATTAACAATATTCATTAATTGACTTGAAAATTGGTCTATAGACTCTGAGTCCTTCATTTACAAAATTTTAAAACTTCTCCTAAGAGACTATAATTTAACCACTTTTACATTAGTTGTTCCCTAATATGTAATTTATAAAATCCATCATGTCCTCTTAGATGTAGTTATTGTTGCAACCCATAGAAAGATAGAGTCATCCATTGCTTGTTGAATTTAAAATAGGACTTTTGCATCCTTCTCTTTATTTTCCCTAAGATTAGAGTTTTGTGCTCTAGTCAAATCTTGATAGGCCGCTCAATCTAGAGGTTCTACAAAACTATTTTTGACTTTATCCCAAACTTCTTGTGAATAAATAAAATCTTCATTTTAATAAACTAGAAATTATAGTTCTTACCTATGAAAATGGGAACTTGGGGCTATGTGAGATTGTTTCTCAATGCCATGCTTGTGATCTAATATACTACAATGAATTGACTCTAAAAAATTGATTATAGCGATTGATTTTAGTAGCTTTATTTTCCTTCACTCACTTTGGCTACAATCTCCTTGCTTTGTCATCAATAATTATTTTAAAAATATTAGATTGGGGACAAAAGATTCTTTAGATCTATAATTATCTCATTATTGGTGGCTTCAAACTCCCTTGGAAGAGACTAAACCCTTTTGCCTATGATTTTCTTTCTGTAGTGACTTTACTTTTAAACATGGTGATTACTTTATGTGAATTGGTCATTTGGTGTGAACTATAATCAAATAGCTCAATCTTCCTTTGGTATCATGAGGAAGGTATGGAATATGAAAAGGTGGCTGGATTTTGAAACATGAATTGGAAATAAGGATCTTTCTCTAAACTAATGCTTCTCTTGTTGAACGTATTGTGAGGATATTCACAAAACCAATGTTAACTTGGATTAGCATGATAACTAGACTTAAGATAATTAGTAGATAAAGGTTTGGAAGTGGTATGATAGCTAGTTTTAGGATTTTGAATGTAAGGATCTTTCATGAGTGTGACAAGGTTATGATCAATCATCTTATCATCAAATCTATCATTGTTGAGATATTAATTATGATCCACAAGACAATCATCTTCTTCATCATTAGGATAGTATAGAAGACTCTCATTATCATCATTGACAAGTTGAGGACCACTTTTGATTGTATTTTAGGTTTGACATTGTCTTTACTGATAGTTTTAGGACTAGGAGTTTTGATTTGCATGATAATTATTTTAAACCAAGGATCTCTAATGTGCATGATGGAGGATTGCAAAGGTATTTCACATGCGACAAGGAGCTAGGATGGATTTGGACTTGGTAGAATTGATATGAGATTAAGATGGACTCCGCACAAGATGTATATAAAATGTTGACTTGGATTGTGAGATTTGGGAAGATTTCAACTTTTTTAGTGAAGGGTTCAATCATGGTCTATACAAAGTTTGATGATTGGGTTCAACTATAAGCTTACGTTTAGGATGTGTGCAAGGATTTGTTCGCAAAAATTTGACTAAAAGTGACTTGATAACAAACAAGAATACACAATGGCTGACTGACACTTTAAGGTGATAGAAGGCTTATTTGCTTTTACTGGTTTCACACAGAGAAAACATGCTAATCACTTGATTACAAAACCTAAATTAGTCAAGTAGGTGTGACATATCTAGTGGATCTCACGAAATGGTCGTGGGTCAAGCCCAAATCAGAATAGAGAATATATTTCCACTCCCATTAATACCATAATTATATAGCTTGGATAGATAGGGAATATATGGTCCTGGATCACCATACAACCCTTTCCTTGGAGACTTTCGTCCTGCCCAAAGTAGCCCCTATCTCAAGTATAATGGTACATGTGAGCATCTTCCCCTCTTACTGCAGTGGTGCATCACAAGATATGATGACTGATGGTCTTAATCTAGGTTTGATAAGATTTCTAAGGAGTTTCTAAGAAGTCTCCTATATACACAAAGTATGTGGGTCTCAAACTGTGAATAGGATTCAACAACGACTAGCCACAAACATCACTAAACCAAGTCTTGGCAGACTGATGGTCTTGGGTACCACTTTGGACTTATCAGGTTTATCATTAAGGTATAACTTTCACTCTCCCTCCTTTATATACCCCTCTAGAATACGTGGTTGAGGTCATCCCTACCCTTTCAAGCCTCCTAAATGGAAGGAATATTATTCACTTTTGATCTCCAAGGTAGTGCAAAATGCAAGGAGAGAGCATATGTGACATAATGTCCCGGGATTGAACAAATAACAAAGAGGAAAATGATGGATTTTTGATCCCCAAGATCACTCAAGAGTGCGAGGGGAGATTATACATCCAATAAAGATCCTGAAGACAAAGCAAATAAGTTCTTTCCAAACTACTTTAATTTAGTGCAACTAAACTAGTGGAGAAAATTTCAAGTATTTGACGGTGCTGTTGCTGAGAATAATTTGTAGTTTTGCAAAGTTGTACTTCTTGGACAATGTAAGGCTACAAGAAAATTCTTAGTACAAAACAATAAATCCTACAAAACAAACCAAACAAAACATTAAATGCAAAGTGAAAAGTTATGGTTGTTTAATATTTTGAAATACATGTCTGATTTTCAGAGGAATATACCTACAAATTTGATTTGATTCTGACAATGTGGCTTGTGTCACTGTTCAACTCTCTGAGTTTCCTTTCAAATGCCTACGAAATTGTAAAAATGTAATGAAAATTGAGAAAGTTATGCTAATTTGAACAAAACAGCGTCCAAGGGATAAAAATGGGCACTCTGGCCACTGACGGGTTGCACGAGATTTGTTCACATGTGGCAATTTGTCAAGCTGATGGTTGGGACCCAACTGGTCACATGCAAATGGTTTTTTTGGCAATTAATTGTGGCGGAAAAACTTACATATGGTGATTATTACACCGTTAGCAGTTTCACCTCGACTGAGCACATGCAAAGTGTTAATCCTTGGTGGTTAAGTAGAAACGTAATAATTTTAACCAGAAGCTAAAAGTAAGAATTCTATAGGTGGCAATCAAGGAATAATAAACAATTAATGGCTTTAGATAGTAATCAGGTGAATATTAACAATCAACGTTTATATCTTTTAAACCACGGTTAATGATAAAGAGCTAACCGTCGATGATTAACAATGATTAGTGACCACCTATATAGACCTCATGACCATAAAGATTAGCAAACAATGCACATGCCTCACACACTAGCCACAATCAGAAATTATATTAAGAACAGTGTTTAGGGTTAAAAATTCACAATCTTAACAACTTGTTTAACCGTTAATTAAGATATTACAAGAAACAGTTAATAGAATAGCAAGGCAGGTAGATCTAAAAAACTTAAGACTTCTAGGTACAATGGTTATCAGGCTATAGATGACCACTCATGAGATCTTGAAAACATGCAACAAATGAAATAACAATTTTTCAATTGTATATCTCAAAATTGTATCAAAGGTAATTCTAATGAGAACCATATATAAGATAACCGTAACCTTCTGTTTTATGTCAGACACCAAGTAGAAAACGGGTACATTCCATCATCATATCTGAAAATATTATGGAACATATGAATCATTGTGTTGTGACTCAGTACATTTATCAATTCCTGGTCCTAAAAAGGAGCATTGCAGTTCAAAAAAACGCTGCTAAAAGCTTATACTAGTACTTGCACCCATAGGACATTCAAGGAATACATCGATAGGAACAACCAACGAGTTCAGAAAAATTTTCAGTATGAATTTTCTTCTTTATAGCGTGTGAAAACTTTCCCAAGAACTATAATGCTCACATATAAACAAACAAGTTCAGAAAATTTTCCAGCGTGGATTGTTCTTTTCTTTACAACACGAGATAATTTTCCCGAGAACTATAATGCTCACATATAAAAGCCTATCGTCTAATAATAAACCTCCATCGCCCCTGCAAAAATATGGATCAAACAATAATCCTGCAGGTAAAAGTTATGGATGAAAGAAGTAGCAGATAAAACACCCCTCTACCCAATGGACGTTACGCAATGCTATGTTGGGCACGTGGCTGTTGAAGCCCATTTGAAACGGCAACTCACTGTCCTGATTCCTTCTAACCGCTCAATCTGCATATGGCCTATCTTGGCTAGTAACCGCTGCTGTCCTGGGTGATTCTTTCCAGATGTTTGGTAGGTGGTTGGAATTCAAGTCCTTGGAGGATGCAAGTCAGTATGTTTGGTGGTTGCTGTTCTATGGTGAGATGTGAGATGTATGAAACACTGAGTCTATAGAGCTGCTGTTGAATATACAATCATATATGAAATACAGAGAGAGATGTACGATACATGGTGTGATGTATTGATCAAATAAAACTATTGCCCTTTGGTGTGGATGTAGCCAACATTGGCGAACCACGTTAAATGGTCTCATTGTTCTATGTGTGCTGTCATGTCTTTTTCTTTCTGAGTTTTGTTTTGTTCTTGTTGTTCTTATTTGGTTATGTTATTCTCTTTTTGGATTTTACAATTGGTATCAGAGCTTGTGTGTAGCTCGGTCCAAGAGACTGTAAAATTTTTTTTGGGAACCTGCACAGCAATCAGAATGGATGACTCGGAGAAATGAAAAATAGAAAAGTTTACAGGCCAAAACTTTGGTCTTTGGAAAGTGCATATGGAGTCTCTTCTCATCAAGCAGGACTTGTCAATTGCCTTACAGGGGAAAGCGAAAGGACAAGGTTCTATGAAGGATGAAGACTAGGAAAAACTAGATTCGAAAGCGAAGGCAACCATTTTTCTCTCATTGTCTAGCAATGTATTATTCAATGTCTCAAATGAGAGTACTATGAAAGAGCTTTGGGACAAGCTCTCTAGCATGTATGCGATTGCTTCGGTGTCAAATAAGGTATTTATTATGAAGAAATTATATAACTTGAAAATGAAAGAAGGTGGGGTTATGTCCAATCATCTGAATGAGTTTAACACCTTAGTTACTCAATTAGCTTCGGTGGGTATCAAGTTAGATCCAGAGATTAAAGTGATTTTTCTGTTGTGTTCATTACCACATAGTTGGGAAGGTGTTGTCATGGCTGTGAGCACTTCTGTTGTAGCCAAGAGTACATTGGTTTTTGATGACATTGTAGCTACTCTTCTCAGCGAAGACATGAGAAGGAAACATCAGGAACCCTCATCCGGCAATGCTATAACAGCTGTAAGTATAAACAATAGGGGAAGAAACAATGACAAAGATAGATACAACAACTGGAGAAGGTCACAATCTGGTCCACGATCGAAGTCTAGGGGCAGAACTGGTTCATGTTGGTTTTGTGGAAAACCCGGACACAATAAGAAGAACTGCTAGAACTATAAGAAAGCTCAAGATAATGTGAGCACAAATAATCAAGCAAACACTGCAAGTGATGTTGTTTTGGTCCTATCAGCAAGTGATACAAATCTAGATTCGTGGGTCCTTGATTTAGGCGCCTCTTTTCATGCAACTTCATGCCGTCAAGCTTTCACAAATTTTCAATAAGGCACATTCGGTAAGGTGTTTCTTGGTGACAATAAAGAATGTGACATCTTAGGAAAAGGAGATATAATATTAAATCAGAAAAATAGAGACAAACTAAGTTTGACGGATGTTAGATATGTGTCTATGTTAAAAAGAAATTTAATTTCTATCAGTCAGCTTATAGGCAATGGATGCAATGTTAAATTTTCTCTTGATTCATGAAAAATTACAAAGGGGCTTTTAGTAATGGCAAGAGGAAAGAAGCAAGGTAATCTATACATTCTAGACTGTTTTGGTTAAGTGGGAGCTGCCTTGCCAGCTATGGACAGTTGTTCTGAAATATGGCACAAAAGGCTCGGTCATATGAGCCAAAAAGGTCTTCAAGTTATGCTTCAGCACAATCAGCTTTCAGGCCTCAACTCCATCGATTTAGAATTCTGTGAACACTGTCTTTATGGCAAACAATGCCAGACTAGTTTCGTGAGAACGGCGCATGACAAGAAAACTACTCCATTGGAACTTGTTCATTCCGATGTATTTGGTCTAACTCAGGTAACTTCTTTTGGTGGAGAAAATTATTTTGTCACATTTCTAGATGACTACACTCACAAAATCTGGATTTATATGTTGAACAAAAAATCTAAAGTTTTTTCAAAATTTAAGATTTTTAAAGCTTCCGTTGAAAACCAGATTGGGCATAAAATTAAATGCCTACTAATAGACAATGGTGGAGAATATTGCTCTTTGAAGTTTGATTCTTTTTGTGTAGACTATGGTATTCGACGGATCAAAACCATCCCTTATACACCTCAGGAAAATGGTGCAGCTAAAAGGCTAAATCACACAATACTTGAGAGGGCTAGATGTATGCTCTCCAATGCTAGATTGGGCAAAGAGTTTTGGGCAGAAGCATGTAACACTGCTGTGTATTTAATCAATCGAGCTCCTTCATCCAGGTTAGATTTTGACATACCTGAGGAGACATGGCTCGCCAAACAAATTTCCTATCAGCATTTGTGGGTGTTTGACTGTGCCACCTTTATTCACATTCTGAAAGAGCAGAGAACTATGTTGATTTCAAGTCAAAAAGGTGTGTTTTTCTCGGCTATGGTGAAGATCAGTTTGGATTTCGTCTTTGGGATCCCATTGCAAAAACCATAATCCGTAGCCACGATGTTGTGTTTAATGAGAAGGATTTTCCAGGTTTGCAATCTTGCAATTCACCTCTGCCGGAATATATTGATGTGGATTTGTTTGATAATGGTAAGGTGTGGCAATCCACCATTACGTTTTCCCAGCCACTTGTTACAACTATACATTCTTATCTATCCAGAGCTCCTATTACTTCAAGTGCTATGCCTTTGGTTGGGTGCACAATTCCCACCCAATCCCCAATTGGTTTGCCCTACATAGTTGCCACATAGCCTCCACAATCTAATGCTTCTACGCTACCTTTAGAACATAACATACAGCCTCCTCAGAGTCACACGCTGTCTTCTAATACTAATATGTTGACTACACACCTCTTTACACAGCCAACGCAGCCTTCAAACACCCATTCACTGCCTTTAGAACATTCCAAGTAACCTTCACTTGGCCCAATGCTGCCTTTGTTAACTCATTCGCTGCCCTCCCAAAGCTTACTGCTGCCCTCCCAAGACACTACGTTGCCCTCACTAAATCATACCCTACCATCACAAAGTGATTTACTGCCTTCCCAAAGTCATACGCTGCCCTTTGACTCCCAAACGCAACTCTCATTTGTACCACCGCTGCCTATCTTGTGTCCAACGCAGCCTAAAAATATACAAGAGTTGCCTCACACTACCGTCCTCCAGCCTGTAGAACGTCATTTGTCCCAAGAATTTACAATACTGACAGGACCTTCAAGACAGGGTAGTGTGACTGAAACAGGCACTCTAGGTGCACAAATACAGAGACAGGGGAGTTTTCCTTAGGGGCCTCTACAATCAGAGGTTGATGATGTTTAGCACTTACTCCAGAGACTAAATCTGGACTCAAACATATAGCCAGTGCAAAGACCGACATTGAGGAGGCCTACCCATGAGAAGACGAGACCTGCAAAATACGATGACTAGGAGTTATTGCTCTCTGATTATGTAGAGCCAACAACTTATAAACAAGCTTGCAAGCATGAAAATGCATAGAACTAGATGGCCACAATGAACGAAGAGATGGAGACGTTGAGAGTTAATCACATCTGGGATTTGGTTGATCTTCTGCCAAATCGAAAGCCTCTCAAAAACAAATGGATTTATCACTTGAAAGATGAAGATAGAGGAAGTAAAAGATACAGGGCCAGATTAGTCGTCAAGGGGTTTGATCAGCAAAAAGGTATTGATTTTTCTGAAATTTTTTCTCCAGTTGTTAGAATGGACACAATCCGTGCTGTGTTGGGTTTGGTAGCCATTTGGGATTTAGAATTTGAGCAACTTGATGTGAAAACAATATTTTTACACGGAGACATTGATGAGGATGTATACATGGAGCAGCCTGAAGGCTATGGTCAACTAGGTAAGGAGCATTTATTTTGCAAGTTGAAGCAGAGTTTGTATGGGCTAAAGCAAGCTCCAAGACAATGGTATTTAAAATTTGACCGCTTCATGACTAATAACCACTTTATTCGGTGCGAACCAGATCCTTGTGTTTACTACAAGAAGCTCAATACTGGTGAGTTCATCATCCTTTTACTCTATGTTGATGATATGTTAGTAATTAGTACTAGTGTTCAGATTATTGCTCAGCTGAAGCAACATTTGGCTCTTCATTTTGCCATGAAAGATATCGGACCAGCCAAATGAATACTTGGGATGTACATATTCAGAAACAGAAATAAAAAAGAACTCAGGTTGTCCCAATCAAGCTACATTGCCAAAGTGTTGGACAGATTTAATATGTCTCATGATAAACCGGTATCTACTCCTTTGGTTGATCATTTCCGCCTATCTTCAGCTATGTGTCCAAAAAATTAGGAAGAAGAAGAACAAATGAGGTCTGTTCCATACACATCTGCAGTCAGCAGTGGTGTAGGAGCACCTAGATGCTTAAATTTTGGTTAATGTTCAAGTTGTCTTGTTTGTTCCAAAGAGGTCTTGGAGGCCATTTATATGTTCTCATAAGGCTTGAAAGCCATGTTGTAATGGACTATGTCCAAATAACTAAGATCTACTATGTTTATGTTTTTTAGTCTTAGGTAGGATAATGTTGTGTCAAGTAGGACAGTCTTATAGTCATTAAAGTTTCCTTGTTGTAAGCCTTTTAAGGCATGTCTAGGTGTGTTGATGTGTTAAAAACCTTGTCCAAAGGTTAGTCAAGAGTTAAAAAAGTTGTCTAATCATGAAAACAGTCAGTAGGAGACAAGTTTCAAAAAAAATAGTTTCAAGAAGACAGTTTCCATTTTAAAACAGCAGTTAAAAAGCAAGAAAAATCGATGGTTTGGCAATGAAAAACATTTTCATGCGTTGTAGGAGGCTGGTATGAAGCCAAGGAAGATTGTATAGAAGATTGCATTCAATAGATTGAGAAATAATAACAAAGGAATGCTATTTTTCCACTTTTTCCTATTTTTTTCTGTTTTCTTCGCTATTTTTTTGAGTTTTCCATACCTGTACGGAACAGTCATGGCCACAATGTATGCTGCATGTGTAGAGGGGTGAGATGACTTCCAAATTCAGCTAGTTTGAAGTCTTGGCAATGGGTAATAGGGAAGATATGCATGTTTTCCCATAATCTGCTCTGTAACTATTTTTTCTAAATTTGCACTTTGTAACAGTCCGTACTTTTTTGCTATATGGCATTGTCATGGGGGGTTGACTACTTGGAAATGAAGGTGGATGAGTTAACAATCTTGTAAAGCTAGTTTGATATCTTGACATTGCAGGAAGAGAAAGATATGGGTGTAAAATTGAAATCTGCTTTGAAACTTGTTGTCACAGTTAAGAAACTCGCTGCTTTTCTGTAATTTGCCGTACATGTACGGCCCTGTCATGGCACAAGCTTGTGATGGATAGAAAAAGTGTTGAGACACCTTTGTTTTAAACTTGGTTTGGAGTCTTGACAACAAACTAGGTGAGAGATATAGTTGGTTTCCTAAAACTGTGTTTTAATTGCTGTCTCCTTAAGTTATTTGCTGTTTGCCTGAAAAATCCATACTTGTACGGCCTGGAAGTGGATGGTGCTGGTGATGGGTGGTTAGGGTAGTGAGTTACCTATCCTATGCATCTTGTTTGGATTCTTGACATCCCTTTTTATTTCTACATTTCTATTTTGTTTGGAAGTGGGTTAGAACCCTGCGTTTGGGTATTTCTGAGCAAACCAATGTATTTTTGTCCATTCTATTGATCATTTTTCTATCTTTGCTCAATGGAATGGAGTGTATTTTAATTGTTTCAGAGTCTTGCGAAGATTGGGAAGGCAAGAGAATGGTCTAGTGTGAGTTAAGCATGTTAAGAGACCCTGTAGAACCATGTGAAGGACACAGTCACATCAAGAGGTGATAGTTTGTGCATCATATTATTGGTTTGCCAAGAAAGGCATTAGATGCTTAGTGAGTTACTGATTTTGTATGTTATGAGCCAGGCAAGAGTTTGCCTTCAAAGAGTCCACTTATGAAGGTTATTGTGACTGTCAATTCATGTTATGACTGTCTCAAGAAAGCATAGTGGTGACTGTTGTCCTAGATGCTCTACATCATTTATGGTATCAGAGCTAGCTAGTAGGTCCTTGAAGGAGTAAAGGATCTTGTGAAGAAGATAAGAGTTTGTGAGAGAGTTGTGAAGATGCCTCCAAAGAACCAAATGGCAAGAGAGAATGCTAATTTGAGAGAAGTCTTAGAGACAAGAGAGAAAGAGATGAGGGACAGAAGAGAACATGATGCTGCTAGAGACAGAGAGCTGAGGCAAGTAAGAAGGGAGAATGCAACAATCTTGGCAAGATTGGAAGCATTAGAGAAGAATCCAAGAAAGGATGAACAAAATGAGTTAGAAGAAGATGAGGATGTAGATGAGAATCCTCCTGAGGATGAGTTAGATACTGAAGAAAAGAAGTTTGTAAGATTGCTGAAGGTAGCCCAAGCAAGTGGAACTAAGGCAAATATAGAGTTACCTATCTATCAGGGGAAGATGGATAGTGAAGAAGTGTTAGGGTGGATAGATGCCCTAGAATTTTTTTTGAATATGAGGAGATGAGTGATGAGAAAAAGATTAAGTTTGCAAAAACAAAACTCAGAGGAACAACACTTACCTAGTGGAGTAATGTGTAGACAGAGAGAATGGCTAGAGGTGCATCAAAAATCACTTCTTGGAGTAGGATGAAGGATATGTTGAAGGATCAATTCCTTCCATCTGATTACTCTATTTAGACAAAGAGGATGAGACAGAATCTGAAATAGAAGGACATGGATGTTATATCCTATACTGAGCAATTTCATAAGCTTAGTATTAGAGGTGGGCTGGAAGATGAAGAAGAGAAAGTGGCGAGGTACCTTAATGGGCTTAGGTATAACTTGTAGGATGAGATTGGGTTAGCAGTACCAAAAACACTTGGAGAGTGTTTTCAATTGGCCATCAGGGCTGAAGAGAGAGTGAATAGGAAGCAAGAAAGGCAAGGAGGTTATGGAAGAGGAAACAGAGGTAGGGGCAAACCTACTAGTGAAGTTCAGAACAGCAATGAGAAGGGTAAGGAGTTGTCTACAGAACAGAGAGGTGGACATAGAGGTGGAGGTAGATTTGGATCAGGAAGAGGAGTATTCACTAGCAGATGTTATCACTGCAATGAGGTGGGACACACATCTTTCAACTATCTTAAGAAGGATGGTGTCGACAAGAGAAAGGATACAAGAGTTCACTTGGCACAAGAAGAGGAGAAGCCACAAGAACCAGAAATGTCGCCAGCCTCTCCTATGCTGGATGGAGAGATGCTCATGGTGGAAAGAGGTAAGATGCAGCAACCACCACAGGTATCTATTTTCAGAACTAATTGTTTGAGCCATGGCAAGATATGCAAGTTGATTATAGATTCATCTTCTCATGATAACTTAGTTTCTTGGGAAATGGTGAATAAGTTGGGGTTGAAGGCTTTTGATCATCCCAGTCCTTACCATGTCACTTGGGTGAGTCAAGAGCAGTAGGTAATGGTCACTAAGAAGGCTTATGTTGATTTCACAATTGGTCCATATCAAGACTCTGTTTTGTGTGATGTTATTCCTATTGCATGTGGGCATGTAATCTTGGGTAGACCATGGCAGTATTCGAGAAGGACAATTTATGATGGGTATACTAATACCTATGTAGTGCACAAAGATGGCAAAAAGTTCAAATTGATTCCTTTGCCTTGTGAGGAGAAGAAGGAACAGGTTACAATTTGCTTTGGAGAGAAATTGAAGTTGAATGTGCAGGTTCAGGGTGATTGCACACAGCAGACATAGATGCAACACAAGAAGGTGGATGACAGTCCTAGAGAGCAATAGGCTTGGGAGTTGAGTTATGTTAAGGTAGGGGACATTGAGTGTCCTATAAGGAGCCAGACGAAGGTAGGCAAACAGTAGAAGGTACAGGGAGGAATGAATCAGAACCTCCAGTTGAGAAGAGCTAAAGTATTGCAGTAGCAAGGTCCTAGACAAGGACACCAAAACAAGTTTTATGGTTCTAACCCTATTTACAGGAGCCATGCAGGTTGGAGAAGGAGGAAGATAACTCTTGGAGAGTTAATGTTCCCTGTCACTAGTTAGAGGAACATCCCAACAGGATTGAAGAATGTTTGGAGCAGATCCCCTAACTCTTGGGACAAGAGTTTTCATCATGCCAGGGAGTATGGTGTAGGAGCACCTAGATGCTTAAATTTTGGTTAATGTTCAAGTTGTCTTGTTTGTTCCAAAGAGGTCTTGGAGGCCATTTATATGTTCTCATAAGGCTTGAAAGCCATGTTGTAATGGACTATGTCCAAATAACTAAGATCTACTATGTTTATGTTTTTTAGTTCTAGGTAGGATAATCTTGTGTCAAGTAGGACAGTCTTTATAGTCATTAAATTTTCCTTGTTGTAAGCCTTTTAAGGCATGTCTAGGTGTGTTGATGTGTTAAAACCCTTGTCCAAAGGTTAGTCAAGAGTTAAAAAAGCTGTCTAATCATGAAAACAGTCAGTAGGAGACAAGTTTCCAAAAAAATAGTTTCAAGAAGACAGTTTCCATTTTAAAATAGCAGTTAAAAAGCAAGAAAAATTGATGGTTTGGCAATGAAAAATGTTTTCATACATTGTAGGAGGCTGGTATGAAGGCAAGTAAGATTGTATAGAAGGATTACATTCAATAGATTGAGAAATAATAACAAAGGAATGCAGTTTTTCTTCTTTTTCCTTTTTTTTCTGTTTTCTTCGCTATTTTTTTGAGTTTTCCATACCTGTACAGAACAGTCATGGCCACAATGTATGCTGCATGTGTAGAGGGGTGAGATGACTTTAAAATGCAGCTAGTTCGAAGTCTTGGCAATGGATAATAAGGAAGATATGCATGTTTTCCCAAAATCTGCTCTGTAACTATTTTTTTCTGAATTTGCACTTTGTAACAGTCAATACTTTTATGTTGTACAGCATTGTCATGGGGGGATGACTACTTGGAAATGAAGGTGGATGAGTTAACAATCTTGTAAAGCTAGTTTGATATCTTGACATTGCAGGAAGAGAAAGATATGGGTGTAAAATTGAAATCTGCTTTGAAACTTGCTGTCACAGTTAAGAAACTCGCTGCTTTTCTACAATTTGCTGTACATGTATGACCCTTTCATGGCACAAGCTTGTGATGGATAGAAAGAGTGTTGAGACACCTTTGTTTTAAACTTGGTTTGGAGTCTTGACAGCAAACTAGGTGAGAGATATAGCTGGTTTCCTAAAACTGTGTTTTAATTGTTTTCTCCTTAAGTTATTTGTTGTTTGCCTAAAAAATCCATACTTGTATGGCCTGGAAGTGGATGGTGCTGGTGATGGGTGGTTAGGGTAGTGAGTTACCTATCCTATGCATCTTGTTTAGATTCTTGACATCCATTTTTATTTCTGCATTTCTATTTTGTTTGGAAGTGGGTTAGAACCCTGCCTTTAGGTATTTCTGAGCAAACCAATGTATTTTTGTCCATTCTATTGATCATTTTTCTGTCTTTTCTCAATGGAATGGAGTGTATTTTAATTGTTTTAGAGTCTTGTGAAGATTGGGAAGGTAGGAGAATGGTCTAGTGTGAGTTAAGCATGTTAAGAGACCCTATAGAACCATGTGAAGGACACAGTCACATCAAGAGGTGATAGTTTGTGCATCATATTATTGGTTTGCCAAGAAAGGCATTAGATGCTTAGTGAGTTACTGATTTTGTATGTTATAAGCCAGGCAAGAGTTTGCCTTCAAAGAGTCCACTTATGAAGGTTATTGTGACTATCAAGTCATGTTATGACTATCTCAAGAAAGCATAGTGGTGACCACTGTCCTAGATGCTCTGCATCAGGCAGTCTCATGTATGCAATGGTGTGTACTCGTCCAGACATAGCACAAGCTATTACTGTTGTGAGCAGATTCATGAGTAATTTGGGCAAACTACACTGGCAGGTAGTTTAGTGGATTCTATGGTACTAGGAAGGTACTTCACGTTTCTGTTTATGTTTTGGAGGTTCTGACTTTCAGCTTCGTGGTTATGTAGATTCAAATATGGCCAGAGATTTAGACAAACGCCAGTCTACCACTGGTTATGTCTTCACATTTGCCAGTGTAGCCATTACTTGGGTCTCTTGGTTGCAACAAACTACAGCTCTGTCATCAACAGAGGCTAAATAGATAGCGCTCTCAGAAGGAGCCAAAGAAATGATATGGCTTGAGAATTTGTTGACGAAACTGGGCTGTCTGAAATCAGTATTTCCATTATTTTTTGATAGCCAAAGTGCTATTCACTTGTCATGAAATACAGCGTTCCACATTCGAACACAGCATATTGACCTTCGTTACCACTTTATCCACCATTTTATTGACGAAGGCAAGTTGCAGGTCACAAAGATTGACACCAAGGTTAATCCGGTGGATGCATTAACAAAGATTATTCCTCGAGAGAAGTTCAAATTCTGTAGATCTTCTCTCGGTCTTGTTCCTCTGTGACACTAAATTTCACGAAGGGGATCTCTCTCATAGCAGCTTCATTACCGTTCCCATTGGTCTTCAAGTGGGAGATTGTTGGGCACGTGGCTGTTGAAGCCCATTTGAAACGACAACTCACTATCTTGATTCCTTCTAACTGCTCAATCTACACATGGCCTATCTTGGCTAGTAACCACTGCTGTCCTAGGTGATTCTTTCTAGATGTTTGGTAGGTGGTTGGGATTCAAGTCCTTGGAGGATGCAAGTCAGTATGTTCAATGGTTGCTGTTCTACGGTGAGATGAGATGTATGAAACACTGAGTCTACAGAGCTACTGTTGAATATACAGTCATATATGAAATATAGAGAGAGATGTACGATACATGGTGTGATGTATTGATCAAATAAAACTATTGCCCTTGATCGTGGATGTAGCCAACATTGGCGAACCACGTTAAATGGTCTCATTGTTCTGTGTGTGTTGTCAAGTCTTTTTCTTTCTAAGTTTTGTTTTGTTCTTGCTGTTCTTATTTGGTTCTATTATTCTATTTTTGGATTTTACATGCTGAACCTATGAAAAACACAGATCAAATAATGATCTTGGAGATAAAAGCAATAGATAGAAGATTTTAACTAGACAACACAACCCTTTTCCTGCAGACAATTCTAAAACTAGTGAATTCCTACGCTGCATAGAGGATCAAAAATTAAGAAACCAGTGTAGAATAATACCCAAAAAAAAAATGGACAATGATGCCAGAAAATCCAGTGGATACAAGCATATAATGAACCAACAAACAAGACTTTAACCATACAATACAACTATACAACTGTTTAAGGGGCCAAAACACTGGGCTTAAACAACACACTCTAAGCTTTGACTGCTTAGGTGGCATGTGGGCCCTCTCCTTTTGCAAACGTCCATCTCCATCCCCAAACCATTGCTGAGAACGCCTAATTCAAATTCTCTTCCCACGCAGTAATTTTGGTGGATAGTGGTAAAGTGTTTGATTGCAAACAAAAAAAGAGCGAGTCTCATGGAAGATAGGTCTCCAACCCGCGATCAGTTAAAAGTTTAATGATTCAGTGACTTTTCTTGATTCACCTATTAAGGAGATGGGAGTTTTGGAGCACACTATATGAATTTGTGAAAGCAAGGAGGACAGAGGAATTTTATCAGCTAAGGGAGAGGGGCCAGTAGCCACCCACTCTAACTTCGTGCATGTCAGGGACATAGCTAGACATATCGAATTTCAACAATTTTTTTTTGGTTTTTCCGTATATGATGGAAGAGCTTAAAGCTATTCTTTCGGCTTCTGGGCACTTACAGGGAAACACGCGTTACATGTACATGGGTCAAAAAATGGTCATTTCAACATGTCCCCCATACATCTGCATTGATGTGCCAGTAACCGCTCACCATCACATTTGTACACTTGTCTTAATTTCATTGGTTAATTTACAAATGTATTAGTGCATTTGTGAACATGTACAAGTGTTGTGAACATGTATTGGTGCATTTGTGTTAATTTATTTGGTTGGTATTTTACATGTATTGGTTCTTTTTAAAAATTTAATTGGGGGGTCAAGTGATTAAAAACATACCGGTTGTTGGGGCATGGGCAACAACTGGCCCCTCTCCCTTAATGTAGTTGGAAATTTTCTATGCATTTGTGCCATCTAGAGCATTTCCAACTACATTTTATTATAGATTTTTGAATGAGAAAATGAATGGCTAAGATTAACTTGATCAAATTTAAAAAGTTGGGCCTTGATTTAGAGTTAACTTCTTTGATTGATTAGTTTTTTGATTTGATTGATGAGTTAACTGATTTGACAAAATAATGACATGTTATGACATGGAGTAGAATATGGGTGAGGATAATTAGCATATCATTTATTTATTTTAATTAATTGTGTGCAGGCATGGATTAACTAGGAAATAATTAACTAATTAATAATTATTTTATTTAATTATCTAATTTTGTATAATTATTTATTTGATGCTTGAAATTCTCATTAATTTTATTTGTTGGGAAACAATAGTTAACATACTACCACTGAACCCCGTCACTCCACAACACCTGTTGGAGTATTAATTTTTCCCACCACATTTAGTTGTTGTATTTGTCATTGTAATTAAATGAAAAAGCTAACATTAGAAAACTGTTGCCTTACCCTCGTTTGGAGCAGTGCCTACAAGTTTGAAGTGACCACCGGCAATAGCCTATTTAGTCCACCAATATTCAAGTGGTCCTACTATTACTTTCACCTATAGCATAAGCAATAGATTATATCTCATACCCTATAGTATTAAACCTCTCATGCCTCTCTGCAAACTCACTCACCAAACCTCAACTTAGAAAATAGAGACTTTTTCTTTGAATCAATGGGCTTATTCTCATAACCATTCAATGTCATTCTTTTCTTTTGCATCCTGTTTTCTCTTTCCATCAGGCCACCCAACCCAAACACCACATTCTTCCTTTAAGTTTTTGTCTCTATCTACAAGGCATTGTCCTTTTCTATCCAAACACCTCCCTTTTATATAGTTTTGTAAACTTTTCAGAATGCTTGCTTGGCGTTCCATTCAATTCATTGTGTCTGTGATGCTTCAATTCTTCCCATCTAGCCACTTGGTCTTCTCTGTCAGACACACTCAAGCATCTTCATATCTCATCTCTTTTCAATCTCTATATATATTTTTTAAAGAAAGATGGTAAAACCTTTATTCATCAAAGATAACAATAAAAAGCAAAGAAGCACCATGAGACCCCGAAAGGCCAAAATACACCAAACAAGAAATCAAAGACTGTTCATACAACATTGCATATCCTCAGCAACCAACTCCTCCAATTCCTAGGCAAGATCCCTAGGTAAGCCGTCCCAATCATCCACCAACCAAGTCTCATTCTTCTCAAAAGCCCATTTGGCCAATCCATCAGCCACCTTATTCCATTCCCAAGGGATATGAGAAAAGGTGATATAATAAAGGATCTCTCCTAGACTAATGATCTACCTAACCATCACCACAAGCTGCCAACTCACATCATCAAAGTGCCACCTATTTATTAAGTCAATCACCACCTGAGAATCTGACTCACAAATAATCCTTGTCCAACCAAGGGCATAAGCCCTTTTCAAATCTAAAAGAATAGCTAGAGCCTCCATAAGGTTCTTAGATTGTTGCCCCTTGTATTCAGAAAAAAAGGAAAACCGCCACCCTAGAACTATCTTTGCCCACCCCCCCAACACCAGCATGCCCAGGATTGCCCCTAGCAGACCCATCTGTGTTGATTTGCAAAACTCCATTGGGAGGAGGCAGCCAATGTCCCTCCTATTAACCTTCCCTCTAGAACACCTCCTATGCCCATTCTTAGGCAGGTTCCAGATCCACCAACAGAAATTCCCAAATTATGAATCACCCCAGCATCTCCTGGATCCACAATTGAGATGAATAGATGCTATAAGTTCATCTCAATTGTTCCTAATGTGCTGATCCACTCTACTCCAAACATAATATCTACTACTCCATGGGAGTGGCAAACATTAGATAATCAAGTTGATATTCTCCATCATTAATTTAATGCTATGACATTTTCCTAAACAACTGATAGTACCACCATCTATAATTTGAACATAAAATTCTAGAGCATAAAATATAAAACAATTCAAATGAGTTTCTAATTTCTTATTGATGAATTTATGAGTGCCTCTTGAGTCTATCAATGTTATTACTCTCTCTTTCTTCAAGAATCCCACCACCTTGAGAGTTTCTGGGGCACTAACTCTAGCCAATGCATGAATAGAAATGATAGGTTGAGTATCTCTTGACTCCTCGTCTAACTCGTTGGCACTCTCTACATTTGGTTCCTTCTCCTCTTCTTCCTCACTCAACCCTTCCATATAGAATAATTTCTTTTCAGTGCATTTATGTCCGTAGCTATACTTGTTGTCATAGTTAAAACATAATCCTTTTTCTCTCTTCTCTTCAATTTGTTGTGGCATAAATCTAGTAGGCTAAAGAAGTGACTATGTAGGAGTGATTTTATCTCTTATGTTTACAAAACCTTGCCTTTTATTAACCATAATTTTTTTCTCTACTTTCATTTCTATAATCATCACTTGAGAGATATGGACCAAACATGTCTACCTCATATTTGATATGATCTTTTCAACCTCCTAGGAATAACTCCAACAAAATTTTCTATTGCTACATTCTCCACTCTTAAAGACAAAATGTGAAATTGATGAATATAATCCTTTATAGGTACTTGTTTTCTTTAATTTGGAAATCTAGTGGAAGTAGCTCTCCATTATGTTGCAACCATAATGTGTAGTGAGTTCCTCCTTGAATATAGACCAAGTGCCCACACATCCCTTCTTTTTCATTTCTTCACATAGCCATCAATATTGTGCAAGATCATGGGGGTCCAAAAAGTGGCAATGTGATGACCAAAATTTCGTCCTTGTGGTAGATGACTTTTTTAATCCAAATTTGATGAAACAAAAAAGGTTTATTGAAAAAATTGTCAACTTTCCACCAATATAAGATATGTCTTATTTAGAATTTAATAGATCATTATTATTGATTTTGTACATACATTACGACTAAAGTCCTAATTGATAGGTTGATTGAAAAACTTCTATAATTTTCAAACTATTTTACATTTTTTGAATCTAAAAGATGCTTCACATACTATAGGATAAAAAAAATTGAATTTCATAAAATTTTGACCAAGTTATGGTGGTCAGACAAACAAGTTTTAATAATTTTGAAATGTTCTAATAAAAAAACATAACTAATTATTTACTTGCAAGAAAATTACAAAAAAAATGCGGCACATCCGAGCATGTGTCCTCTACTTATATTGAAAGTTTTAGAATAAAATATTATTTTTCTCTTGTACTTAGGTTGGTCAGACATACTCCTTTCTATCTTTTTCTTGAAAATCTAGTACTATTGCATTGAAATTTCAAATTTTTACAAAATAGATTTACTTTTTTCCAAAAAAGGGCTAATATCCTAGAAATTACATTCAATTTGCTACAAATTTTGTTTTTGCATATTTTTTAAAATATGTTAATAACCTATTCAAATTTTTAAATCAAGTTGCCTAACTCTATTTTTTTCTAAATTTTCATTGCCACTTAGGGGCCTAGTTTAGACCCCAATTATCCTACATTGTATGAATTGGTTTGGTTCCAAATATAAGGATGTTATGGCCACCTTATGTTGACAATGAACATGGTGAATATCAAAAAAATTCTATTTGGCATAGCCAATTGGTAGGATCTTGACCATCAAATTTTCACATGTCCATCCTTGGTATGAAGTGCCTAGCCATAGAATGATTACAGTGTTGATCCAACTTGAGATATATTTCAAACCCCAAGAATCATGTCCCTTAGAAGAATCTTCTCCCTTCCAGTTCTGATTATGTGAATTTACTCCCTTATCATTCACACCATTCATAAGAGAATTCATTTTCCTAGACATTTCACTGATTTCAATCTTTGTAGCTGAAATATCATGCTTAACCTTGGTGATTTCCTCATGCACATAATTAGTATAACTATCCTTACTTTCTATTATAGGATTCCCTAATGAAAAAGAAGACAAAAAACAAGCACAGAAGATTACAAATAATACAAAGCATGAAAAAGTATAACAATAGCCAAGAAGAAAATATATATAGGTGAGGATGAGTGAGGAGGTTGAGTTGACTTCAACACTCCACTCACAAAGTGGAAAAAGAGTGTGAACACATAGCTTGGAGAGTTGTGTTGAACTCTCCAAGTCGACACCTAGCCATCTTAGGTGGCTTAAAACCATGTGCTAATTATATTACTTACAGTAAGTAATATATAATAAATTTTAGCACTAACACTCCCCCTTAAGCATAGCTTAGGTGGGTACAAGAAGAGATGGGTCCCGACTACTAGGCAAGGTGAGGTACCCTTGTAGAAAGTAATATCTCATGAAGTGGAGAAAGGTAGAAAACTCTGTGGGAAAAACTACCCTCCAAAAGAGAGAAAAGACGCATGAAAATTATACAAATGAAGTAGTACTACTTCTTTCACTAAGTATAATATATGTTTCCCTCAATAAGAGAAAATGATAGAAGATCTATGAGACCCACCATAATACACGTCCTACTATAGTGAGGCTAAATAGTCGACAAAGGATGTAGATGTAGATTCAAGAATGTCGAACAATGTTCCTTCCCTTGGGAAGAAATGAAATCAACTGAAGATCCTAGATATCTTCACACGTTGGAAGATGTATGTATGATCTTGAATCATGATGAAGTTGATCCAAGGATGATGATGCCCATTTTGATGTCTTCATAAAGTGTTTCCTTGGCGAAGCTGAAGGATGTGATAATCAAATCAGGTGCACGCCTAATAGATGAAGATGATGATAATCTAAAAACATGTGTAGATGTATGTAGAGCATGAATATTTGAAGAGGATAATGTTGATGTAGCTTCATCGAAACTATCATTGAAGAGAAGACTGATGTCCTCAATGTGTGTTTCTAATTTAGTAATGTAGGACTCTACAAATAGACAAGCAATTTTAGGTTAAAATCTGTCACAATTAGCAATGCTAGGAAGACTGATATATGTATCTTGCTGTAAAGAAGTGTTGGAAGATTTCAAATAAGAGACTCTGAAATCTAATGAAGGAATAATAGATGGTAGAGGAATGATGATTTCATTTATGTCAATTGGACATTCTATAGGTGTATCATGATGTGGGATGTGTGTTGTGATCATAACAAGATCATGCAGGAAGGGAGAAATGCTTGAGTCTCCATGTATATCCCAAATTTTGATCCATAAGGCATGTGGACATTCAATATCCATGATGGCATACAAAGTGGCATCAGGTATATGTAAGATGATTAATCCACAAATACGATCACGATTATTGAGCCACTTATCCTTCTGAGATGGTTTACCTAGCTTAGGGATATGTCTAGACAAATATGACATGAGATTATGGTACTTGATGTGTTTCAGAATTCCAACACACTAGGACTTATAATTACCCTGGTTTAGGTTGATTACAAAAGAGTGGGTATCAAATCCTATGATTACAAATAGGTTAATTCCTTTAGACCAAGAAAATCAACACATTTAGGCAACCTACCTGATTCAATATTTCAGATACCCTAGTGTTGGCACTTTGTAACTTAGTGTTTTTTTACAATGTAAATAGGTCTAATGCGTGGGAAATGAAAAACATTAACTTTTACAAAACATGGTACTGAATTTGGAGCTACTAATCAAAAGTTATTACATAATCTTTTTTCTCATAAATGGTCTAATTTAATACAATTGCACTAAAAAATAGAAGAAAATACCCTCTAGCAAGATGAGCCTAGCCGTCCAACCACTCGTTGGAGTTGGAAAAGATTGAATAATACAATGGTTTTGATTCTTGAGGGGGAATTGGCCTCTAGCCAACTAGGACCTCACCCTTCATCTGCAACCAATGATGATACAAGGGTTTATTAAACCATTAATCCTACAAAGGCAATTTTCCCCAAAGATTGAAGAACCCTCTAAATTTGGTACTTGATTTTAGTGCATTAGACAATTATATTAAAAAAGACTACATATTTTAACACTAAAGAGAGTCACAAAGCCCAATATACGATAAAAAACTCCCAATCCAAGAAAGGGGAGAATTAGGGTTGAAAAATCCCAATATGATGAATTTTTAGGGAAATGTAGGGGTGGCCAAGGTTGCAAGGCTGTTCCAAATCTCTCTATGAAGGTGTGTGTGGAATCCAGACTGTGTAAAGGTGCCTTTAGAAGCTATCACAAGACAGAAAAAAACCCTTTGTTGTGCGTGCCTCCCTAGTTTTCAAGTTGAAAGCCTGTGTTGGCCGCTTCTATGCATATGAGGGCATATGTCTCTAAGGTAAATGGTTTCTCTATGTTTTGGCCTAAATTTGGTGAGCATCATGCATAGACACAGGTGAATTAGGGGTAAACAAGGGGGAACCATGAAGGTCAAACATGTATCAAACAAAGGGTAAACAGGGGAAGACCTTTGACCTCATGCAAAGAACTATTTGGGTGCCAAAAATTTCAAGACACAAGCATCAAAGAGGCTGTGGGCCTATGTAGAGCATTCCACAAGCCAAAATGGAATGGGTACCTTTGGAACTACAGGCTATCACGAAGGAAAAATAGGGGTGTGACGCTATTTGATGTTTCTCTAAATGCATCCGACCTTTGAATTTTAACTTGGCTCTATCCACTAGTGCGTCCCTTGTACCTACAAATAGCACCTCCCAACATAGACAAATAAAGAAAACATAGGCAAACAATAGTATAATTTCAATGCAAAAATGAATATAAGCAATTAGCGCCTGTCACTGACATTCCCCTACTCTGATACCATATAGGATTCCCTAATGAAGAAGAAGACTAAAAAGAAACACAAAAGATTACAAATAATACAAAGCATGAAAATGTATGTAAAACTACTAAATCCACCATATCCACTATGTATAACAGCCAAAACATAAATACATATAGGTGAGGATGAGTGACAAGGTTGAGTCGACTTCAACACTCCACTCCCCAATTGGCAAAAGAGTGTCGACACATAGCTTGGAGAGTTGTGTTGAACTCCCCAAGTCAACACCTAGCCACCTAAGGTGGCTTAAATCCATGTGCTAATTATATTACTTAGAATAAGTAATATACAACAAAAGTTTAGCAATAAAATCTATATCCTTGTTGTCTAGAGATTTTCTAGGTGTGGTAGGATTCTTTTTGGCTCTTGTGGTTGACTCGACCATTATGGGAGAATATTTTTTGCAATAAATCACACAAAATAAATCCAATTAATATAATTTTTTTTTGTAAATTATCAAGTCCTAGATCTCACTTCCAAATAAAAATCTCCAAAAAATTCATTAATTTGCAGTCTTGAGAGTGAAATTGATGGAAACCCTAATTTTGCAATAAATGTTTCAAATATGATACAAGTAACCTCAAATATGGATTATAGTAGCTTCAATATGACCTTAAAAATCCCACTAAAAATCTTGATAATATTTTCCAAAATGAGAGAGATATGCAGTTCCCAAAATTACCTCTAAAATAAAAAAAAATGCCTTGTTTTTTCCTTCAAGGTGCTAAGATTGTTACATCCCTATTTTTTGACTTGCTATACTTTTACTTTTTACTTGGGCATAAGTAAATTTGTTGAGATGTTATAGACTTATGACAAGATATGACATGGAATTATAATGAATATCAATTGTGAAATCATGGAAATGATTATGTTATGGTCGATCTAATAATTGTATTATGAGATTTGATTTACTAGTTGAATTTATTGAATAATGATGCACTGATCTCTTATTGTTTGATGACAAGTGAAAATAGGATTACAGGTTATCGACTCTCAGAGAAGAGAGAGAGAGAGTATCTTTCGAGAAGAGAGAGATAGACCTTGAATTACGAGTGGTCTATTTGCCAAGATGAGTATGATGTGTAACAAAAGTGTGAACCAACGTGTTGTGAGAGGTAAGCCTTAACTTGTCAGTTTACTTGAACCCAATCGTTGGGTATTTGATACCTTACGAATATTCGAAAGTCGTAGTAAGTCGTCATAGTCGTTAGAAGCGTTGACAACGTCATTTGGACATGAACTATGGCTATTTATGTTTTACGTAGATATTACGATGTAATTGTTGTAAAATGGTTCTTTTATTTTATTAGAGTCTCTTGATGTGATATAAACGATTCTTTACGTCAAGACGATTTCCTCAAGTAAAGAATACGTGAGTTTTGTCCACAATAAGCGACTTACGATGATTTTGTCAAGTCAAGTCGTCATCGCATTGCTCGTAAGCTTTTTGACTATTGATTATTATTAACATATTGTGATCAAAGATTAAAATATGGTCAAGGACTATTATTATAATTATTTTGTTTAATATTATGTTAGTAGGGGTTAATTGAGGTTTAAGTCTGTAACCACTTTTCCTTATACGAAGTTATCATCTTGTAAATATCTTCCTTAGTATCGTTATGCTCCAAAGGAACCACATTGGGAGCTAGTGGCAATTATTATGCCACAATATCATTGGCTTGTAACTAAGAGTGGCTGTCGGCATGCTATTAGGAGTCCATAACGATTAACTACAGTGGTGGTTTTAATAACTCATGTGATAGCTAAATAAGTTGATAGTTCTGTTTTGATGATGTTAGCCTCTTGAAGGAAATCAGTAGTGTTTTATGCCATGCTTCTCCCTTCTCCTTGCATGTGTCATCCTCATTTGTAACTTTTACATCAGAAGTTGATTTTGTTGTACTGCCAAGACATGCAACCGTATGTGTTAATTGGATTTCTAGTCGGTAGATATGGTTATGATGAAAAAGATTCATTATGAGTAGTGGACGGTTGAGACTCTGGCTTTTTTTTTTCTAACGGAGCAAGTGTTGTAAGGAAGTCGAAATGACTTGTTAAGGGTTGGCAGAGTGGGGATAGCGAGGATAGTGTGAAGTCATTGAAAATATCTTCCATCACGTGGGGTGATTCCTATCAGGGTGTGGTTTTGAACCTCTGATGGGAGCTTGAGTTTCAGGAGGAAGTTGCGGGTGGAGAGTGGTATCTAGGAGGCATGAAGTAGCAGATCGGGGGAGTCCTCATGAGAGAAGGAAGTTGTTTTAACAAAACTAGAAGGAGAGAATGGTGGTGACCGTTTGGGGGAAATGACTTGTTAGGGGAGTGCAGATAACCACAACAGAGAAGTCGTTGGAGGATCTTCGGGTCATGAGTCGATAGGAGAGATCACGGGGGTAGAAGAAGGAGATGAAGCTATTTGCTTGTGGGGATCGACGGAAGAAGAAGCTAATGACTAAGCCAGTTTGCAAGCGACATTAGAGACCATTTATAGGTTCTCTCCTTTATTTTGCAAAGATTTTTGTCCTAGGGTTTAATGCAACGTTTATCTTGCATTTTATGAGAATTTAGAGTAGTTAAGGGCAGGGTAATGTTTACTGTTAACAATCGCTGGTTGTTTGAACATTATTTTCTAGTGAAAAGTTTCATTTTCCATATAACGCTGCATTGCACCATTGTAGTGAAACTCAAGTATAATGCTTTGTTAAACCAAGGTCAAGATATTTGATGTATTTTAAACCTTATTGTATGTGTGTCAGTGAAGACGTAATTAATGTGAAGTCTATCACTGAAAACTATCATGCCATGGAAAGGTGATTCAACTAAATGCTGCAGTGTAAATAAAACTTAAATGAAAAACCCTTCTGTTAGTTGATGAATCAGAAGTGTAAGACAAACGAGTTGCCCCCCCCCCTTATCAAGACTATGAGGTCGACATTTTACTCTAGTTATGGGAATGTTTGACATTAAGAGTTTAATAGCTCTTGGGGTTCTTGTATGTATTATTGTGTAAGCGAGAGGATATAAGGATATATACCTTGATTTATGTTATTTTACTTTTGTATATCTTTGTATATACTTGCATTTAAGTCTTGTAATTACAAGCCAAATGTCTTCAATACCAAAGAGGATTTGAATCTCATACGGGGAAAGCTAAATATGAGTATAAAACCATGAGTATTTCTTATAAAAATGTCAGTTGTAAACAATCCATTAGTTAAGTATGAATTGTTTACTATTAGTGTTCATGTAAATACAAGTCAATAATTAGAGACCCTTGAGTATGTGAATAGTTGTGAGAAAGATGAACTGAGATTAAATTTTCTACGTCAAATTTCTCTGTATAGAATAAAACTATTCCTTATTATGACCTCATCTATAACATGGGAAAGACTAAGAGATGTTTTAACCTCTAGGAGAGAAAGAGTATTCACCGTCAACTCTTTTGTTCTGTAAAGAGAAGATTGACGTTTTCTGTGGTGGGCACAAGCTTGGTCACAAGCTCTTCAATGCCCAAAAGAGCTTAGCTTAAAAAGCTCGAGTCTCAAGGGTATAGTTCTTAGAAGACCTTTAAGAATTCTTAAACTTTAACTCAAAGCTTTCCTGTAATCGTATTCTATGTTTTGGTTTATTGTGGAACGCTTTCAAAATGACAAGAGGAAGCTATGTCGAAGAATCGACAGTCGAAGGATCGATAGTCGATGGATCAACAGTCGAAGAGCGATAGTCAAAGAAGATTCCTTAGAATGTTTAATTGTAAACTTAGGGACGTGAAAACTTTTGTTCCACAAATTGGTTTGTAGTAACCTCTTTCTGAAAACAACAAGGTTGGGATTAGTGCCCACTTATGAATGGGTGAAATAAACAAGGATATGCTAGAAAACCATTCATTTATCAGATAAATGGAGATGTTTCCATGAGCTTGTAGAAAGATGAGTAAACCTCAACGCATGTATTAATGCATGAGGATTTCCAAACACCTTGAGGGTATAGAGGATGTTTCATAGAGCTTATAAGTGCGTGAACTCATTTTGAGAGTAGACATTAAGGTGTCGTGAACCCTAATTTAGTAAATGTTCATATCTATCTTGTTGGAATGAGATTTGTTACTAGTCAACAATGATTAACCTTAGGTAGGGAAAACTATTTGTTGAGTTACAAGTCGATTTGAAATACAAGTCGTAAGCCTCAGACTTTGCAAGTGGGCAAGAGGTACCATTAAATGGTTAGGCAAACATTAAAATCATTATATCTTTATATCACAACTCCTCTAAGCTATTACTTGTCAACTAGGGGTGAATCTCTTATGTTGTGTAGATGCAAAGAGAGATACCTAAGAATGGATAGTCAATCCTTAGTGATTAATAGAGCGATGACAGTGTCTTGTGAATTCACCTAAGTTAGAAAGACTAGATTGGAGTTGGATAAAACTCTTTAGTTAATCCTTAACTTAACCTAGATATGGTTATTATTGTATTAAGGCATTGAGATCATTATTTAGATCGTGATTGAAGGGTCAAGTGCACTAACTAGGTGTAAATATTCTTACTTGCAAGAAGGGAAATTAGTTTCCAAGACTATATTGCTTAACCTAGCTAAGGTTATCATCTTAGTCATAATTAATCTATCTATATCTATTATGAGTCAATAAGTCATGGACCTCGAGTATTGCAATAATGCAATGAGAGTCCTTGTAAATGAAGAAAGACGAAAGAAAAAGGTCTATGGATTTTAGACTGTGAAAGAAAACATGTATGGGTCGGGAAGACTAAATTGTTCAAACGTCATGACTTCACAAGAAAAACATAGTTGACCAAGTCGAACTGTAGGAATATGATAGTATCCAAGTCGAGTTGGAGTGGGTGAACATTACGACAACGTTCATTGCGAACGTCAATTTATAATGAAAACTATGGCCATAGTAATGCATATGTCTCTGCATGCATTGTCGGTTCACTATATCTAGATTGCACATCCTATCAAGAATCATACTTAGCTAGAGGGTATCTAGGGTTGTATGATAGATAGAGTTGTGTAAGATACAACACTATGAACTCGGAAAGGCAAATTACCATTGGTCACCTTGGTCTATACTTCTCGTGAAGGGAAGGGCCACTTCCAGTTAGGAAGGAGTGCGGGAGACCGACGGTTTGTGGTTGGAGGTAAATCACTGGAAAGATACTCTCTCTCCAGCAGAAGACATGCCGAGGCTTGCGATAAAGATGTCAGATTTCTAGATGCAGTATATCTTTGAGGCTTGTGTTTATTGAGACTAAGTAAAACATTATCTAATTTAGGTATTTATAATTAGTTTATTTTTGTAAACATTGTACTTGGGAAAGACAATAAGGTTGATTGTATTTGTAATGAGATATCTTGTAATTATAGTTACTCGACTATATGTTGAATAAAAGAAAAATTTTCTCTGTCTCATTTTTTACCTTGTAAATTTACTTTATGGTGAATTTTTGGTTTTTACTATGTTTCAAGAATGTGGATGTTACATATGGTATCAGAGCTATCGGGTTCGACACTAGGGCTTATGAGTCCACTGTGCTGACCTATAGTCAACATTATGTGGTTAGCTAATGTTCAAATTTTCTTGTGTCAGAATGACGTGGAGAAGAACAAAGAAAATAGCTAGGAAGTCTGTTCCCCAACATTTGCCTAGATTAGTGGTTAAGAAGAAACCTATTGAGGAGGTTGAACTTAAAGAGAATATTACTTACTCTCAAGGTGCATGGCTGGAGGATTCAGAGACTTTTGCTGATGCGCTTAAGCGTATTCGGCTAGAAAGAAAAGAACGCTCTGAACTGGCCAAGAATCCTACTATTTCTACTGGTGTAGTAAAACCTAGTAAACTGTAGCCAGTTACAACATGTCACTTGAACGTTGAGGTGATGTTTCTGTTTTAGGAAAAAGGTGTCGGAGTACTTGTGTGTACATCCACCCTCTATGTTTGTTAAACTGGAAGATTGTAAAACGACAGTGACATATAGTCTTGTCATGTCAATGATATTAATAAGGATGTGGTTACCCCTAAATACTTTATAATAAAGATGACAGTGTTTTATACCAATCTTTGGATTATTATGAGATAAATATATGTCTTGATGTTTTGAGATGTTTTAGGTTCAGAAAAACTGTTAGATAACTTATTTATCTGGCGTCAGGAAAATGAGAGCATATTTATTCTAGAACCAAACCAGGGTGAAAGTCTAAAAGAGAATAAACCACTAGTTAATCTCTTGATCTAATTGGAGCAATCCTAACCATGTTTAAAACCTAGGAGATATCTAGTATTTTTGAAAAGAAAGCCTTTCCGTCAAAGTTGATGGAACAGTGTTTAAATCAACAGAATATCCTATTCCTCTTAGAATTCTGGGATGAGTTACCTAGAAAAGTACCTTATAGTATGACAACTTTAGGATTAATGGAATCAAAAGCCCTTTACAAGAATTATTGGCTAAAAGGGTTGATTTGATCTAGTATGTTACCATGGGGTGCACTAGATATTGTTTTTGTCAAGGAGGACATAACTCTATAATTGTGTATTGAGTATCATATGCTCGTTAAAACCACGATAAGGAGCAAATATTTTTACACGTATCAATGAACTCTTTGATTAGATGGGTTGAGTTTTTATGATACCAAAGATTGATTTAAGATTGATATATATCATCAATCTAGATTGAAGGATGAGGATACTCTTGAAACGACTTTTGGACAAGAATGGGCACTGTGAGTTAGCAAGTGTTGTCCTTTAAACATACAAATGCCTTGTCGCATTCATGAAACACATGAACAATGTGTTTAGAGGTTGTGTAGACTTGTTTGTTCCAAGTCTTTAGGTAGATATACTTATTTATTTTTAGCATGAAGGGGAAACTTTATCCTTATGTGCAAGTGACTCTATAATGATTAAGAGAAATTACAACAGCACCAATGCTATGAATTCCTGTTCTGAAGGACAGTTTGAGGGAAAATTGATGCCTCAGGAGATGGTTTAAGGGGTGTACCTTTACATGATGAGTATTTAAGCAAGCTCTTGTGGTAAATTTTTTAAAGATTCAAGGTATGATAGGTTTTCATTATGAGACTCAAAGACTATTGAGTTTCGAAGAAAGAATATGTGTTTCTAATTCTTTTGAAATAAGAAAAAAATTGGTGTGGAGAGAAGTCATATTCCACCATACCATGACATCTAGGGGCAACCAACTACTAATAAATATAAGACCTCTTTAATTCTTGAAGGAATAAAGAATGATGTTACAAGATTTGTAGCATTTTGTCTAGAGCGCCAGAGGAAAAAGTAGAACATCAACACCTGTAGGATTGATGTACCCGCATGACATGCTAGAATGGAAATGGCAAGTTGTTTGCATGGATATTGTGCGAAGTCCTTCTATGTATGGGAAAAGACACGATGCCATTTTGAGATGATAAACTCTCGAAGGTAGCACATTATATACCAGGGGATTGGACTAATGGAGCATCAGTGTTAGCACACAATTTGTGCAAGATGTGTTTAGATTGCATGGCTTTCTGAGAAGGGTATCTCAAATAGAAATATGCGTGTAGTGTCAAGGTTTTGACAAACTTGTCCTCCATGTTAGGGACTGAAATTTAAAAAGAGTATAATTTGTTATCCTGTGAACAAATCGTTAAACTAAGGAAGTTAACCAGGTTTTAGAAGTTTTGTTCCAAACATGTTGCATGGAATAGAAATACAAGTAGGGAGACTACTTATTACGTGAAATCTTTGACAATACGTAATTTTTGCTATTAAGATGGCTTGAATTGAAACATTAGACAGAAAGATGCTGAACTCCTATAAGCCGGGTAAGCTAGAAGATAGGATTAGCATTAGTCCAGAAATGTTATTAGAATGGATGAAAAGATTTAGCTAATCAAGAAAGATCAGAGGAAATGGATAATAAATAGAAAAGTTATGTTAATGATTAAGCGTACACCAAGACAATGCTCGGTTAGAGAAGGAAAATTCTTTTAAGGTTTAAACCCCTGAAAAATGTTTCATAAAGTATGGAATGTATTCCAAACTAGTTCCTAAGTATAAAGGACCCTTAAAAAATTTTAAGGTTAGAAATTGTATTGAATACAAGGATCAATTTATTACTAGTTATTGCCAGGAGACATCATAGTTTTTGTGATTTATATATGAGAAATATAATCATGCAATATATGACTATGCTTTTAACTTGCATTTTGATGCTTTATATCATCGAGGACGATGAATCTTTAGGGGAAGGATATGTTACATCCCTATTTTCTGACTTGCTATACTTTTACTTTTTATATGACATGGAATTATATTGAATATCAATTATGAAATCATGGAAATGATTATGTTATGGTCGATCTAATAATTGTATTATGAGATTTGATTTACTAGTTGAATTTATTGAATAATGATGTACTGATCTCTTATTGTTTGATGACAAGTGAAAACAGGATTACAGGTTATCGACTCTCAGAGAAGAGAGAGAGAGAGTATCTTTCGAGAAGAGAGAGATAGACCTTGGATAATGAGTGGTCTATTTGCCAAGATGAGTATGATGTGTAACAAAAGTGTGAACCAATGTGTTGTGAGAGGTAAGCCTTAACTTGTCAGTTTACTTGAACCCAATCATTGGGTATTCGATACCTTACGAATATTCGAAAGTCGTAGTAAGTCGTCATAGTCATTAGAAGCGTTAATGATGTCATTTGGACATGAACTATGGCTATTTACATTTTACGTAGATATTACGATGTAATTGTTGTAAAATGCTTCTTTTATTTTATTAGAGTCTCTTGATGTGATATAAACGATTCTTTACATCAAGACGATTTCATCAAGTAAAGAATACGTGAGTTTTGTCCACAATAAGTGACTTACGATAATTTTGTCAAGTCAAGTCATCATCGCATTGCTCGTAAGCTTTTTGACTATTGATTATTATTAACATATTGTGATCAAAGATTAAAATATGGTCAAGGACCATTATTATAATTATTTTGTTTAATATTATGTTAGTAGGGGTTAATTGAGGTTTAAGTTCGTAACCAATTTTCCTTATACGAAGTTATCATCTTGTAAATATCTTCCTTAGTATCGTTATGCTCCAAAGGAACCAAATTGGGAGCTAGTGGCAATTATTATGCCACAATATCATTAGCTTGTAACTAAGAGTGGCCGTCAGCATGCTATTAGGAGTGCATAACGATTAACTACAGTGGTGGTTTTAATAACTCATGTGATAGCTAAATAAGTTGATAGTTCTGTTTTGATGATGTCAGCCTCTTGAAGGAAATCAGTAGTGTTTTATGCCACGCTTCTCCCTTCTCCTTGCATGTGTCGTCCTCATTTGCAACTTTTACATCGAAAGTGGATTTTGTTGTACCGCCAAGACGTGCAACCATACATGTTAATTGGATTTCTAGTCGGTAGACATGGTTATGATGAAAAAGATTCATTATGAGTAGTGGACGGTTGAGACTCCGGCTTTTTTTTCTAACGGAGCAAGTGTTGTAGGGAAGTGGAAATGACTTGCTAAGGGTTGGCAGAGTGGGCGATAGCGAGGATAGTGCGAAGTCGTTGGAAATGTCTTCCATCACATGGGGTGATTCCTATCGGGGTGTGCTTTTGAACTTCTGATGGGAGCTTGAGTTTCGAGAGGAAGTCATGGGTGGAGAGTGGTATCTATGAGGCATGAAGTAGCAGATCGGGGGAGTCCTCATGAGAGAAGGAAGTTGTTTTAACAAAACTGGAAGGAGAGAGTGGTGGTGACCATTTGGGGGAAATGACTTGTAAGGGGAGTGCAGATAACCACAACAGAGAAGTCGTTGGAGGATCTTCGGGTCATGAGTCGATAGGAGAGATCACGGGGGTAGAAGAAGGAGACGAAGCTATTTGCTTGTGGGAATCGACGAAAGAAGAAGCTAATGACTAAGCTAGTTTGCAAGCGACATTAGAGACCATTTACAGGTTCTCTCCTTTATTTCACAAAGATTTCTGTCGTAGGGTTTAATGCAACGTTTCTCTTGCATTTTATGAGAATTTAGAGTAGTTAAGGGTAGGGTAATGTTTACTGTTAACAATCACTGGTTGTTTGAACATTATTTTCTAGTGAAAAGTTTCATTTTCCATATAACGCTGCATTGCACCATTATAGTGAAACTCAAGTATAATGCTTTGTTAAACCAAGGTCAAGATATTTGATTTATTTTAAACCTTACTGTATGTGTGTCAGTGAAGACGTAATTAATGTGAAGTCTATCACTGAAAACTATCATGCCATGGCAAGGTGATTCAACTAAATGCTACAGTGTAAATAAAACTTATATGAAAAACCCTTCTGTTAGTTGATGAATCAGAAGTGTAAGACTAAGGAGTTGCCCCCCCCCTTATCAAGACTATGAGGTCGACATTTTACTCTAGTTATGGAAATGTTTGACATTAAGAGTTTAATAGCTCTTGGGGTTCTTGTATGTATTATTGTGTAAGTGAGAGGATATAAGGATATATACCTTGATTTATGTTATTTTACTTTTGTATATCTTTGTATATACTTGCATTTAAGTCTTGTAATTACAAGCCAAATGTCTTCAATACCAAAGAGGATTTGAATCTCATACGGGGAAAGCCGAATATGAGTATAAAACCATGAGTATTTATTATAAAAACGTCAGTTGTAAACAATCCATTATTTAAGTATGAATTGTTTACTATTAATGTTCATGTAAATACAAGTCAATAATTAGAGACCCTTGAGTATGTGAATAGTTGTGAGAAAGATGAACTGAGATTAAATTTTCTACATCAAATTTCTCTATATAGAATAAAACTATTCCTTATTATGACCTCATCTATAACATGGGAAAGACTAAGAGATGTTTTAACCTCTAGGAGAGAAAGTGTATTCACCATCAATTCTTTTGTTCTATAAAGAGAAGATTGACGTTTTCTGTGGTGGGCACAAGCTCGGTCGCAAGCTCTTCAATGCCCAAAAGAGCCTAGCTTAAAAAGCTCGAGTCTCAAGGGCATAGTTCTTAGAAGACCTTTAATAATTCTTAAACTTGAACTCGGATCTTTCCTGTAATCGTATTCTATGTTTTGGTTTATTGTGGAACCCTTTCAAAATGACAAAGAGGAAGCTATGTCGAAGAATCAACAGTCGAAGGATTGATAGTCGATGGATCAACAGTCAAAGAATGACAGTCAAAGAAGATTCCTTAGAATGTTTAATTGTAAACTTAGGGACGTGAAAACTTTTGTTCCACAAATTGGTTTGTAGTAACCTCTTTCTGAAAACAACAAGGTCAGGATTAGTGCCCACTTATGAATGGGTGAAATAAACAAGGATATGCTAGGAAACCATTCATTTATCAGGTAAATGGAGATATTTCCATGAGCTTGTAGAAAGATGAGTAAACCTTAATGCATGTGTTAATGCATGAGGATTTACAAACACCTTGAGGGTATCAAGGATGTTTCATAGAGCTTATAAGTGCGTGAACTCATTTCAAGAGTAGACATTAAGGTGTCATGAACCCTAATTTAGTAAATGTTCATATCTATCTTGTTGGAATGAGATTTGTTACTAGTCAACAATGATTAACCTTAGGTAGGGAAAATTATTTGTTGAGTTACAAGTCGATTTGAAATACAAGTCGTAAGCCTCAGACTTTGCAAGTATGCAAGAGGTACCATTAAATGGTTAGGCAAACATTAAAATCATTATATCTTTATATCACAACTCCTATAAGCTATTACTTGTCAACAAGGGGTGAATCTGTTATGTTGTGTAGATGCAAAGAGAGATACCTAAGAATGGATAGTCAATCCTTAGTGATTAATAGAGCGATGACAGTGTCTTGTGAATTCACCTAAGTTAGAAAGACTAGATTGGAGTTGGATAAAACTCTTTAGTTAATCTTTAACTTAACCTTGATATGGTTATTATTGTATTAAGGCATTGAGATCATTATTTAGATCGTGATTGAAGGGTCAAGTGCACTAACTAGGTGTAAATATTCTTACTTGCAAGAAGGGAAATTAGTTTCCAAGACTATATTGCTTAACCTAGGTAAGGTTATCATCTTAGTCGTAATTAATCTATCTATATCTATTATGAGTCAATAAGTCATGGACCTCGAGTATTGCAATGATGCAATGAGAGTCCTTGTAAAGGAAGAAAGATGAAAGAAAAAGGTCTATGGATTTTAGACTGTGAAAGAAAACATGTATGGGTCGGGAAGACTAAATTGTTCAAACGTCATGACTTCACAAGAAAAACATAGTTGACCAAGTCAAACTGTAGGAATATGATAGTATCTAAGTCGAGTTGGAGTGGGTGAACATTACGACAACGTTCATTGCGAACGTCAATTTATAATGAAAACTATGGCCAAAGTAATGCATATGTCTCTGCATGCATTGTCAGTTCACTGTATTTGGATTGCACATCCTATCGGGAATCATACTTAGCTAGAGGGTATCTAGGGTTGTATGATAGATAGAGTTGTGTAAGATACAACACTATGAACTCAGAAAGGCAAATTACCACTGGTCACCTTGGTATATACTTCTCGTGAAGGGAATGGCCACTTCCGGTTAGGAAGGAGTGCGGGAGACCGACGGTCTGTGGTTGGAGGTAAATCACTGGAAAGATACTCTATCTCTCTCTAGCAGAAGACATGCTGAGGCTTGCGATAAAGATGTCAGATTTCCAAATGCAGTATATCTTTGAGGCTTGTGTTTATTGAGACTAAGTAAAACATTATCTGATTCAGGTATTTATAATTAGTTTATTTTTGTAAACATTGTACTTGGGAAAGACAATAAGGTTGATTGTATTTGTAATGAGATATCTTGTAATTGTTGTTACTCGACTATATGTTGAATAAAAGAAAAATTTTCTCTGTCTCATTTTTACCTTGTAAATTTACTTTATGGTGAATTTTTGGTTTTTACTATGTTTCAAGAATGTGGATGTTACAAAGATCATGCTATGATACCACATTTAGTTAAACAAATTGCATAATTGAGAAATAAAGTAGGAAATATACTATAAATACTTGATAATAATATGCGACTTCAAGGGACCAACCTCCAAAAGTCTCCAATGAAGAACATAATTTTTAATCATCATAATGAGTAACCTCTAACTCCTATATATATTTTACTCAAGCCTTGGATATCACCTAGGCTAACATAGATACCACAATATATCATCTAAACTGACCTAAATACCTATATAGGTTTATATTAATGATTATATAGATTAATTAAGAGTTAAGGTAGCCACAAGCCAACTACTCATAACCCTATACCAATGTAAGATTAAGGGCATAGCAGCATTGGACCACATAAATCAATGTGCAAAGATTCTAATGGTGACCTTTCTCTATAAGATTATCATATTGGAAAACTTTCCCTATGTTGATTTGGTAAGGTACAACTCTCACATGAACTAGAAAAAAAATCTCCAAAAAATTCATCAATTTGCAGTCTTGAGAGTGAAATTGATGGAAACCCTAATCTTGCAATAAATTTTTCAAATATGATACAAGTAACCTCAAATATGGATTATAGTAGCTTCAATATGACCTTAAAAATCCCACTAAAAATCTTGATAATATTTTCCAAAATGAGAGAGATATGCAGTTCCCAAAATTACCTCTAAATTTAAAAAAATGCCTTGTTTTTTTCCTTCAAGGTGCCAAGATCATGCTATGATACCACGTTTAGTTAAACAAATTCCATAATTGAGAAATAAAGTAGGAAATATACTTTAAATACTTGATAATAATATGCCACTTCAAGGGACCAACCTCCAAAGTCTCCAATGAAGAACATAATTTTCAACGATCATAATGAGTAACCTCTAACTCCTATATATATTTTACTCAAGCCTTGGATATCACCTAGGCTAACGTAGATACCACAATATATCATCTAAACTGACCTAAATACCAATATAGATTTATATTAATGATTATATAGATTAATTAAGCATTAAGGTAGCCACAAGCCAACTACTCATAACCCTATACAAATGTAAGATTAAGGGCATAGCAGCACTGGACCACATAAATCAATGTGCAAAGATTCTAATGGTGCCCTTTCTCTATAAGATAATCATATTGGAAAACTTTCCCTATGTTGATTTGGTAAGATACAACTCTCACATGAACTAGCTGGCTCGTCAATTGGTGGTAATCCTCTTACCATCTCATTCTTTTGCAATAAGATCAATCCTATAAAATGAAGGTTTCCAAACCTTAAATTTCATATCCATGTCTAATCTAAATAATTTTCTTTGAAATTTTCTTTGACCTTTCCCTGAATAAAAGGATCTCTTCATCTACCCTTTTCACTACCATGACAATATTTACTTATTCCTATAAATGTTTCACGTTATTATGGTACCATTTGGATGACCTTATCATGAAAATATATTAACTAATAACAACTCTTGTTATGGTTTTCATGTTAATAATTCAATGACAAAGGCTCAAAGAACTAGACCCACATCGACATTGATCCACATAGGGAAGCGTCAAGGCATAGAGGCTGATTGATTTTGGTCTATGAAGTTTACCCACAAAGGATGATCGTATTGTGAATTTGATCCACAAAGGTCAAATGTACTATGAAGGTCGATCAATCCCAGACTATGGAGACCAACCTCTGTCTCAAAAATTTCCCAAGTTGTGGAAGGGCGATTTAAGACCAAGGTCAATTCACCAAGGGCAATTAAAGGCTAATCTAGCAAGGGCCAGACCATAAATTTTTAGGTGACAAGAGGGTTGATCTAGGCCCAAATAGAGGGCAGTCCATTTGACCACATTGTTGAGATTGCACTAGGGTTGTCTCACCTACACAAAAGGGGAAGGAGGTGCATGAAGAGGCCATTAGAATCTTGGAATGACTTGTGCAAAGAAGATACAAAATATGCCAAAAAGGCACCTAAAACAACCTACAGAAACCTTATTATTGCTCTTGTTCACCCTAAAATGGCTTGTAGAAACCCCATTGGTGTCCTTGTTTGTTGACGTCAACATCTCCCACATTCTACCCATTTTAGTTTTACAAAGGAAAATTTTTTATTTTATAATTTAATTGGGAGCTTGTTTATGCACATGCACTCAACTCATAAAGCGCCCTTTAATGTATCATTCTTGGGGGGATTATACATGCATTTTGTAATCAATGAACTCACATAATGTTTTCAATTTACTAAGGGAGTAATCTATCTATGTTAATAGTGGGTATAACAAATCATTCCTCTGCCATTACTTTGGAAGAAGGAAACTACAAGTCCTGGTGCAATAGAATCATAAAGCACTGTCGATGGATTCATCTGTTGCCACATTTATACATGGACTTATTCCTAAACCAAGTATATATTGGTAGAAATTTGCATGGATAAATAGAACTTTTCAAGTCTTATGATTAATTGGTTTAAGTGTTGGGGACCATACATCGTGGCCTCTATCAGACACTGAGTTCCCTTGCACTCTCTAGACAACACTATGGGAAATGTATGGAGATTTACATGAACCTCCAATCCCAGATGATCATGTTACAGACATACATCTTCCCCTTGATGATGCAAGGAATTATTTGTATGATGATGATACTAAATAGGAATATGCTTATTGGAGAAGTCTTGAATGTGATGATGACACAAAGACATCTCCTCTTGCTTCTCCTCTTCGTACACCTCTAGCATTGGTAGCTATTATGCCACCTCCACTTGCCACTTTGATAGAGATTTTGGCTTCTTCACATGTTACTTCAGATTCACTCTGGTAGCTTCACACTTGTCCTCTCGATGAATGAGGTATCATCTTGTTAGACATCCATTATTTCTTTGTATAATCTCTCATTCTCAATCTTGATGACAACATTGAGGATCTTGCCCTTCTCTTTGATGGCAATTCTTTTGTCCTTACACTTGTTGCTACTACAGAGTTCATTGAGGCTTCACTGAGGGCTTCTAAAGATTCTTTGTAGGACGACATCTCGTGGGATTTGTATTGTAGTCACATGGCATGCATTGATATTTCACATCCGTACATCACTTCTTTGGACACCAGTGGTCTTCATTAATTTCCACATGATTTGAGAGGTCATTTATTTTTAGGCCAAGGATTCCTGATTTGATAGTGATTCATTTTGACATCAGCATGAAGATATTTGAACAATGTTCTAAGATAGGGCACATTATGAGACTTCCCACCTCACCTTGCTTATTTGGGTTGGAGTTACTTCAACATTCACCATTGTAGTTGTTTCTTCCTAAGGGGAGAAATGCCATTTCCACAAATGGATCATTTTGAAGATTCATACATGGGCATCCTCTTTTGGCATACGGGCTACTTCATTGTGGGGGGCTACATAGTGTCTTTCTCTCTTGTATGGGAGTGCTCTCTCTCTCTCTCTCTCTCTCTCTCTCTCTCTCTCTCTCTCTCTCTCTCTCTCTCTCTCTCTCTCTCTCTCTCTCTCCTTTGAGGGGTTCTTGTGGTATTAGTGGTTTTGCCACAATCAAATATCTCTATCTACTTCATCTTAGTTAGTATGACATGGTTTCAGGCTTGGTGCAGAGTTATTATCAGTCATCTTAATTTCTCTTTTCTCTTTTTTGGAGGGAAGTTTATTCCTATTGGGTTTTCTTTCTTTCTCAACTTTATGAGAGATTGCATTGGAATTAGGTACCTCATTGGGCCCTATTGTCGGGACCCATTTTTTTGTACCCACAAAAGCTATCATTAAGGGGGTGTCAGTGTAGGATATTATTGGAATGTTCCTATGGATGTACTTCACATGGATTACTCCTATATTTTGGATTAATCTTTCTTAGGTGTGTTTTTTCACATAGAGTTGTATGGAGTTCACATGCCATCAGTTTTAGTTAGTGAAGTTACATTCCTATTCTTAGGCTCCTTCACCACTAGTATAGGTGCAAGTTGCACTTGTCTTGGACTATATATGTACATCAATATTTTGAGTTAATTAATTAATTTATATATTTTTTTCATATCTTGTTTGTATTGCATAATCTCATTTTTCATAACTTGAAGAGGCATGTGTTTTTTATCTTTTGTGGCTCCACTGGTACTAACATTCTATCTAGTTGATCTGGGAGCTCTAAGACAGATCTTTAGACTTCAATCACAACTAATAGCATCAAATTTACTAGGTAGGCTTCAAATAATATTTTATACAATCTTTTGATTAATAATCTCATTTTCATGTGATTTAGTTTCATTAACAATATTCGTTAATTGACTTGAAAATTGGTCTATTAACTCTGAGTCCTTCATTTACAAAATTTTAAAACTTCTCCTAAGAGACTATAATTTAACCACTTTTACATTAGTTTTTCCCTAATATGTAATTTTTAAAATCCATCATGCCCTCTTAGATGTAGTTATTGTTGCAACCCATAGAAAGATATAGTCATCCATTGCTTGTTGAATTTAAAATAGGACTTTTGCATCCTTCTCTTTATTTTCCCTAAGATTAGAGTTTTGTGCTCTAGTCAAATCTTGATAGGCCGCCCGATCTAGAGGTTCTACAAAACTATTTCGACTTTATCCCAAACCTCTTGTGAATAGAATAAAATCTTCATTTTAATAAACTAGAAATTATAGTTCTTACCCATCAAAATGGGAACTTGGGGCTATGTGAGATTGTTTCTCAGTGCCATGCTTGTGATCTAATAGACTACAATGAATTGACGCTGAAAAATTGATTATAGTGATTGATTTTACTAGCTTTATTTTCCTTCACTCACTTTGGCTACAATCTCCTTGCTCTGTCATCAATAATTATTTTAAAAATATTAGATTGGGGAAAAAAGATTCTTTAGATCTATAATTATCTCATTATTGGTGGCTTCAAACTCCCTTGGAAGAGACTAAACCCTTTTGCCTATGATTTTGTTTTTGTAGTGACTTTGCTTTTAAACATGGTGATTACTTTATGTGAATTGGTCATTTGGTGTGAACTATAATCAAATAGCTCAATCTTCCTTTGGTATCATGAGGAAGGTATGGAATGTGAAAACGTGGTTGGATTTTGAAACATGAATTGGACATAAGGATCTTTTTCTAAACTAATGCTTCACTTGTTGAACGTATCGTGAGGATATTCACAAAACAAATGTTAACTTGGATAAGCATGATAACTAGACTTAAGATAATCACTAGATAAAGGTTTGGAAGTGGTATGATAGCTAGTGTTAGGATTTTGAATGTAAGGATATTTCATGAGTGTGACAAGCTTATGATCAATCATCTTATCATCAAATCTATCATTGTTGAGATATTAATCATGATCCATAAGACTATCATCATCATCATCATTAGGATAGTATAGAAGACTCCCATTATCATCATTGACAATTTGAGGACCACTTTTGATTGTATTTTAGGCTTGACATTGTCTTTACTGATAGTTTTACGACTAGGAGTTTTGATTTACATGATAAATTTTTTAAACCAAGGATCTCTGATGTGCATGATGGAGGATTGCAAAGGTATTTCAGATGCGACAAGGAGCTAGGATGGATTTGGACTTGGTAGAATTGATATGAGATTAAGATGGACTCTGCACAAGATGTATGTAAAATGGTGACTTGGATTGTGAGATTTGGGAAGATTTCAACTTTTTTAGTGAAGGGTTCAGTCATGGTCTATACAAAGTTTGATGATTGGGTTCAACTATAAGCTTACGATTAGGATGTGTGCAAGGATTTGTTCGCAAAAATTTGACTAAAAGTGACTTGATAACAAACAAGAATACACAATGGCTGACTAACACTTTAAGGTGATAGAAGGCTTAATTGCTTTTACTGGTTTCACACAGAGAAAACATGCTAATCACTTGATTACAAAACCTAAATTAGTCAAGTAGGTGTGATATATCTAGTGGATCTCACGAAATGGTCGTGGGTCAAGCCCAAATCAAAATAGAGAATATATTTCCATCCCATTAATACCATAATTATATAGCTTGGATAGATAGGGAATATATGGTCGTGGACCACCATACAACCCTTACCTTGGAGACTTTCGTCCTACCCAAAGTAGCCCCTATCTCAAGTATAATGGTACGTGTGAGCATCTTCCCCTCTTACTGCAGTGGTGCACCACAAGATATGATGACTGATGGTCTTAATCTAGGTTTGACAAGGTTTCTAAGGAGTTTCTAAGGAGTCCCCTATATACACAAAGTACGTGGGTCTCAAACTGTGAATAGGATTCAACAACGACTAGCCACAAACATCACCAAACCAAGTCTTGGCAGACCAATGGTCTCAGGGACCACTTTGGACTTATCAGGTTTATCATTAAGGTATAGCTTTCACTCTCCCTCCTTTATATACCCCTCTAGAATACATGGTTGAGGTCATCCCTACCCTATCAAGCCTCCTAAAGGGAAGGAATATTATTCACTTTTGATCTCCAAGATAGTGCAAAATGCGAGAGAGCATATGTGACATAATGTCCCAAGATTGAACAAATAACAAAGAGGAAAATGATGGATTTTTGATCCCCAAGATCACTCAAGAGTGCGAGGGGAGAGTATACATCCAATAAAGATCTTGAAGACAAAGCAAATAAGTTCTTTCCAAACTACTTTAATTTAGTGCAACTAAACTAGTGGAGAAAATTTCAAGTATTTGACGGTGCTGCTGCTGAGAATAATTAGTAGTTTTGCAAAATTGTATGTCTTGGACAATGTAAGGCTACAAGAAAATTCTTAGTACAAAACAATAAATCCTATAAAAAAAACCAAACAAAACATTAAATGCAAAGTGAAAAGTTATGGTTGTTTAATATTTTGAAATACATGTCTGATTTTCAGAGGAATATACCTACAAATTTGAGTTGATTCTGACAAAGTGGCTTGTGTCACTGTTCAACTCTCTGAGTTGCCTTTCAAATGCCTATGAAATTGTAAAAATCTAATGAAAATTGAGAAAGTTATGCTAACTTGAACAAAACAGCGTCCAAGGGATAAAAAGGGGCACTTTGGCCACTGACGGGTTGCACGAGATTTGTTCACATGTGGCAATTTGTCAAGCTGATGGTTGGAACCCAACTGGTCACATGCAAATGGTTTTTTTGGCAATTAATTGTGGCGGAAAAAGTTACGGACAACGCCTAATTCAAATTCTCTTCCCGCGTAGTAAGTTTGGTGGATAGCGGGAAAGTGTTTGATTGCAAACAAAAAAAGAGCGAGTCTCATGGAAGATAGGTCTCCAACCCGCGATCAGTTAAAAGTTTAATGATTCAGTGACTTTGCTTGATTCACCTATTGAGGAGATGGGAGTTTTGGAGTAGGCTATATGAATTTGTAAAAGCAAGGAGGATAGAGGAATTTTATCAACTAAGGGAGAGCGGCCAGTAGCTGCCCACTCTAACTTCATGCATGTCAGGCACATAGCTAGACATATTGAATTTCGACAATTTTTTCTAGGTTTTTCTGTATATGACAAAAGAGCTTAGAACTATTCTTTCAGCTTCTGGGTGCTTACAGGGAAAGATGCGTTATGTGCACATGGGTCAAAAAATGGTCATTTCAACATGTCGCACCATACATCTGCATTGATGTGCCAGTAACCACTCACCATCACATTTGTACACTTGTCTTAATTTCATTGGTTAATTTACAAATGTATTAGTGCATTTGTGAACATGTATTGGTGCATTTGTGTTAATTTATTTGGTTGGTATTTTACATGTATTGGTTTTTTTTCAAAATTTAATTGGGGGGTCAAGTTATTAAAAACATAGCGGTTATTGGAGCGTGGGTGGCAACTGGCCCCTCTCCCTTAATGTAGTTGGAAATTTTTTATGCTTTTGTGTCATCTAGAGCATAATTTCCAACTACATTTTATTATAGATTTTTGAATGAGAAAATGAATGGCTAAGATTAACTTGATCAAATTTAAAAAGTTGGGACTTGATTTAGAGTTAACTTCTTTGATTGATTAGTTTACTGATTTCATTGATGAGCTAAATGATTTGACAAAATAATGACATGTGATGACATGGAGTAGAATATGGGTGAGGATAATTAGAATATCATTTATTTATTTTAATTAATTGTGTGCATGCATGGATTAAGTAGGAATTAATTAGCTAAATAATAATGATTAATTAATTAATTATATGGTGATGTTAGGAGGATTTAAATGAAATTAATGACAAGGTCAAATTAATGAATGTATGAAACCAAATTTTGCATTTACATCTCTAAATAAATCATTAAATTATTTAATTTATTTTATTAAAATTACTCTAGAAAATATAATTTAATTGAGTAAAATAACTTAAATTCAATTTTTTTTGCTGAGCATCCTGCATCTTGTCTTTCTTTTCATATCATTATTGTTCCATAAAAGAGAGAGATTAATAACTCCAATTCAAACAAAATATACAATATGTATGAAATTTGCTTCGTACATCAAGTAGGCAAAAGGGAAAAAATTGTGAATGTTTGTATTGCATGCAGGCAAACACAATAAAGAAAACCCCTTCACTTTATTTTAATTAATAATAGTATAACTATAACTATATAAAACTACAACCTAGGTACGAGTTTCATTTGGCACAAGAAGTCGTGTGATGTCCCACACAAATGTGTCTGAGGTTTCCAAGGGAAGAAATTTAAGCGGTTGGTTTTTACCCATATACTTTATCGCCTTACCCTCATTTGGAGTGGCGCCTATAAGTTTGAAGTGACCACCGACAACAGCCTGTTTAGTCCACCAATATACCCTTCCTTGTCTTGTTATCACCTATAGCATAAGCAATTGATGACAGTAGATTATATCTCATATCCTACAGTATTAAAGCATATACTACTCATAATAATAATCTATTCTCATCGCCTCCCCGTCTGGCTGCATGAAACTACCAGTTAGACAATTTTTATATGCGTATAACGCATCCTTGCATGCTCCATCAGAAATTTCATACCATTTCTGTTAAGCAAGCACTGAGTAATGTCTAATTATTTCTCTCGAAATTAAACAATAGATTAGTTGTGCAAAATACATCCATTCAAAAACTAACCTAATTTATTGTCCCAAGATTCTCCTGGGCATAAACAATTTCATCGTACAAACCCTCTTACAAACCCTCATGTGTTTCTTCACATTTAGTGCTAAGAATTGATAGCAGCATGGTAAGGGCAGCTTAAATTGATGCTTTACAATATACTGGTCAAGTGAGAACACCTTTATAGTAGGGTCATGCTAAAGAACCAACTATCAAGCTTTTTCACCAATAGCCAAGTACAACACTTAGTTAAGTTTCATCTACTAGAAAGGTTCTAGGACTAAATTTTTACATTTAACATCTCTTGGGGCCAAACGGATGGTGCCAACACATCTAGGCGGGTTTGTAAATGCTAGGAGAGGTGTCTTTTTTATGGTGAAGCCTCATGGTCATTCTCAAATACATTGGATTGACATAATTTGTTAAGAGCCCTAAGACAAAAAAAGGTGTCAAACTTTTGACTGACTATTCTATCAAACCATGATACCTAGGAACATCTTCTTTGCTTCTATAGGTTGATGTCAGGTCCACCTACAAATACCAACCTTGTTTTTTTTTAAATTAGTTTCATTTGTCTATGGTGACAAGGAACACATTGTTCTAAAATGCTTTAGTTTCATGCAGTGGAAAGGTGCTAGGAGTGAAATTTTGCATTGCACGCCTCATGGGACCCACCAGACTATGTCAACACGTTAAGGTGGGTGGACAAACAATAGGGGAAGTCTCTTTTCATGCGCTAAGTGTCATAGACATTTCAGGCTGCAGACTACCAGCAAAGTCACTTTAGATCCGTGAGAGCAAATAATTGCCATACTTTGACGTAGCGGTTCTCAGAATTCGTGACACTTGGAAATGTTAAGTTTGGACCCATAGGTGAATGTGATGTCTTTCCACAATAACCTTTCTCATTTTTTGTCAACTCCAATCTATTTGACCGTGCCGAAATTAAACGCATTCTTGCAAAATACTTCAATAGCATTCAACACAACCTTAGCAAGGGCCCTTTTTCTGTTCTACTCATTGTGATGCCTAATAGACTATGTCAACATGTTAGGGTGGGTGGGTAAATGCTTGAAGAGGTATATTTTCATGTGCCAAGTGCCCTAGACGTTCTGGGCTGCATGCTATTGACAAAGTCACATTTATGGACTTTGTTAGTAGCTTATAGCCCGAGACTTGTGGGGCACTTGACGCATGCAAAGAAATATCCCCAAGTATTTACCCACCCACCTTTACATGTTGACCTAGTCCATTGGGCCCCACGAGAAGTAGAACAAAATTTGACTCCTAGCAAGGTTGTGCTAAATGCTACTGAAACATTTGGCAAGAATGCGTTTAATTTTGGCACAATCAAATGGATTGGAGTTAAGAAAAAATTAGAGAGGTTATTATGGAAAGACCCCATGTACAAATGTAGGTCCAAATTGAACATTCCTAGGTACCATGAATTCCAAGATCTGCTCCATCAAAGTTTGGAAACTTTTTACTCGTAGGGATCTGAAGTGACTTTGTTGGTAGCCTACAACTCGGAACATCTGGAGCACTTGGCACACAAAAAGATAGCTCTCCAAGCATTTACCCACCCACCCTAATATTTTGGTGTAGTACATTGGGCCCCACGATGAGAAGAACAAAAAAATATGGCTCCTAACAAGGTTGTGTTGAATGTCACTGAAGTATTTTGGAAGAATGCATTTAATTTTGACATAGTAAAACGGAGCGGAGTTGAAAAAACTGAAAGAGGTTATTGTGAATAGAGCCCACATGCACCTCTAGGTCCAAACAAAACATTCCCAAGTATCACTAATTTTGAGAACCACTCCATCAAAGTTTGGTAGTTTTTTACTCTCAGGGATCTTAAGTGACTTTGTCGGTAGCCTATACACCAGAACATTTGGGGCACTTGGTGTTGACCTATTTTCCTCTAACAGGAGTCAAATAATCCAAGCAGTATCAGTCAGGGTGCATATCCCCAATGTAAGCTATGTTTGTGATCTTGAAGTTTGAACCCAAATCTCAAGGTTAGAAGCCTACCATGTGAAAGAGCTTGAAAAAAATAGGCAAGTTTGCTTTTTACATCACCCTGAGATTCACTAAAATGAGGAAGTTATGTATGGTCAATGTCATATTCCAACCTGATTTTCCAAGGGGGGGTGATATTCCAAGTATTGGGTGATATTCCAAACATCAGGTGATATTTGTAATATCACCCTAATATCCAAAATATCACCCGATCCTTTCCATATCACCCTGATATCTGAAATATCACCCGATCCTTTCCATATCACCCCAATATCTGAAATATCACATGATCCTTTCCATATCACCCCGATATCTGAAATATCACTCGATCCTTTCAATATCACCACCATATCCGAAATATCACCTGATCCTTTCCATATCACCCCAATATCTGAAATATCACCCGATCCTCTCCATATCACCCCAATATGCGAAATATCACCCAACCTTTCATATATCACCCTAAGCGTCCATGATGGTGATGTCACCATCATATCCCAAAACTTTGACCGCCTATATCTCCTCTGTCCTGGCGAGTTTCGACATGATGTAAGAGGTAAAAATCCATGTTTTTACCTCCTCTTTCATATGGTGGTCTTTTCAGAGGATTTTTCTCACTTTTCAATTTCAGATCTGGATTTGTATATCTTCAACAAAAGGACATTTTCAGCGACCATTTTGTGATAGATGCAGATATTTCTTGCATTTATTGCTACACAGAGAGGAAGCAGCTCGCATTCAATACTAAAATATCTTCCACCATTTCATGGGAGCAGATTGATGATGTAGCTGCTTGCATTAATGACTCCAAAATATCTTCTATCTTCCCTGTCCCAGATATTTGACGCCATAACTGATGCAGCTGGGACATCCTTTTTAGAGGAGATATTTTCTGATATAGCTCTTTGAGTGAATCTTGTAACCGACCTAGGGTATTATTTTAGAATTCTATAAGCTAAGGCTTATGATGTAAAAAAAAAAAAGGATTTTTTTTGGCATACAAGCTCTTCTTTTTCCAAACAAAGCTTTTTCTACCATTGTAACCTTACCTTCCCACTGAACATATGCAAGTTATCATACCTCTTTGACTGATTTGCTGGTTCTATGTGAATATGCATATGGTTGTCTATGAATGTCTTGGTTCCTCTCAATCATATTGCTTCTTGCCTCTGCTAGAATCATCTAATCTGTGTATACATCCTTGCTATATCCGGTTGTGCTGTGCATTTTTCAGTTCTGTGAAAGTCTCTTTAAATCTGTCAGGTGCATCACCCTTTTGTTTTTCAAGTTTTCTGTTTTCATCTTTACTTTAAAGCATTCCTTCTCCCTTTTCCCCCCTCAAAGTTTAGTAGTTTTAGGTGATAAATCAGGTAAGGAAGCTAGCATTCTCCGAAGGTCTGATCTCTTTAAGCAAGGTCCCACACTTCGATATCATTCCCATTATGTCATTGGAATGCTTGGAATCTTTCGAAGCAGGGTGCAATTTCATTTGACAATAGTTTTTGGCACACCCGATGGGACTGGATAATTTTTATTATTGGTTTTGATGTGCGGCCAGTGATTTTCAGACCTATAAGAGGTTAAACCTGCATATATGGCGACTCACACTAAAGAAGAGAAAGTAGATCAGTTTTGCTAATACATTTTTATGAGAAAGATTCAAACCAAGAGTTCAAGCTCATTTGACTATTTGCAACTGTCACCACCTAGAAAAGAGGGGAGAACTATAGCAAGGACTCCAGTTGCCAAAATGATACAATCAACTCCACCAAATTTTAGACTAATAGCACATTAGAGATGTAGCATCTCTATGTGGTGTACATCATGTTACTCAAGAGAATGTAGCCATCAGACTACTGGCTACCTCGTTCAAGGGGAAGGCATTACAATGGTTCAGGAGCCTACCAGTGTGGACTATAGGAACCTGGGATGATTTGAGTGACAAATTGAACAAACAGTTCCAAGATAAATTAGATAATCTATCATTGGTTGAACAGATGACCACTATAAAGAGAGCTCCTGAGGAGCAAATGATAGATTTTAACTTTAGATTCCAGAAGAGATGGGACAAAATCCCTGCTATGGTAAGACCTCCAGCTGAATATGTTTTTTTGTATTTTTTGAAAGCTCTGAATAGTGATATTTAAGTGATGATACAATTATTAGGAGGTGCTAGTTTACCTGATGCTTATGAAATAGCTTTTAGGGCAGAGAACAGTTTGATTCAAGCTAGAAAAATAGCACCTAGACCACCAGTGCCTATCTTTCCTGAGATTCAAGCTTCAATGCCTTTACCAATCCCATATTTTGCCCCTTTACCTACTGTAGCAACATTACCAAGCACTGCCAGTTCTAAACCTGCTGCTTCTAACTCATCTCAAGAGTTGAAAGAAATAAAAAATAACCAACAAAAGATAGAGAGCATCCTGCAAACTTTTGGAAATGAGCTAGTAAACATAAAAAAGCAGCAATCCTAGAATAGGCAGCCTTATCAGCAACCTAGTCAAGGGTAGAATCAAACATATCAAGGCCAAAATCAGCCTTACCAAGCTAATAGGCCACCTTATTAGAGCAACTATCAAGGTGCAAGGAAAAATGTGAATCAAAGGCCTTTTCAGCCTTATAATCCGGCACCTATTAATGTAGTAAGGGACCTTGTCCCTACTCAGAACAACCTTGCAGTTGAGTATGAATGGTGCTATCCATGCAATCAGCCACATAGTCAAGCAGCCTATTCAAATGGAGTTATAAATCAGACTTTAATGGTGTAAAATGTGGTAGTCTCACAATCAAACATACCAAATGATTGAGCTGTACAACAACAAGAGCAACCTCAGAATCATTCTGCCTTCATGAATTGGCAAGAAGGTGAATTCTGTGGTGTAAACAATGATAACACCTAAGTTGAAACAAATACAAGAGCCAAGAAGAGGGGTTATGAGATAGACCAAGCAACAAATAAAGGAAAGGGACTTGTTGATGCTTCTACATCCCATGTTCCCCACATTTTACAAAGAAATACTTCAGCAACAAAAAGGGTGATGCCTCATTTACAGGCTGAAATTGTTGCTACAAAATCAAATTAGAAGGTAAGTGTCACTCCACCCTTCAATATTATTGAAAGTATGAAGAAGATGAATGTAACAATGTCCATGTGGGATTTCCTAGCCATCCCTGGCCAAAAGAAGATGTTGCAGTCTGTCTTATTTGATTTGAAAGTATCCAATGATACAACTATTGACCCAAATAGGGTTGTCCTTACCAATTCATCCTAGGATAATAGCAATCAGCCCAACAAAAGTGCTAAACCACTCCCATTTTATGTATCATTGATAATTGGAGACAAATTAGTTCATAATTACATGGTGGATAGTGGAGCAAGTAGTTCTATGATGCCTAAGCAGATTGCAGACCAATTACAGCTCAAGTACCAGCCCCTTGAGAAGGGTGTACTCTAGTTAGATGACACAATTGTTAATACTGTGGGTGTAATAAAAGACCTAGGTCTCACTCTGCATACCTATCCTAATGTTTCCATTTCACAGGAGGTGTTCATCATAGATTTGCCTCCTTATTTTTCCATGTGCTTATCAAGAGAATTTATAGCCAAGATAGGAGGATATTTATCCTCAGACTGGTCCCACATGTTTTTCAGGACTAGATATGGCACCAAAGTAACTTTAAAATATGAGTTGCTTTCAAATCATCACATAGAGCCTTTCACACCAAGTGTTGTTAATGCAAATTACATTATTTCTGATGATCCTGAATTAGTTGCAGCTCAAGAACTACAAGCTGAAAGTATACCAGAGGTACTCTTAAGGGAGTGGGCTTTAGAAAATAATGTGGATGATCCTAAAGGGCACATCCAAGAGACTGGTATGGGGGTTTACATACTACATGAACCTGAAACAACAATACCAAGCCTTGTTAAGGATGCAGAACAATAGATAGAGCAGCATAATAAAGTATAGAAAATGTACTTTGATGGCTCAAGGAGCAGGAATGGATTTGGAGGTGGTGCAATGCTGGTGTCACCACAAGGTGAAAAATATTATTCTTCTTTCCATTTTACCTTTGCATGTACAAATAACACTACTGAATATGAAGGATTGATCCAAGGTTTGCAGTGGGCGAGAAAAAGGAAAATAGGCTGTTTGCAAGTCTATGGTGATAGTGAACTCATTGTGAATCAGGTAAGAGGACTGCATCTTACAAAAAGTGATGTTTTGAAATGCTACAAACATAGGGTCTGGAACATGATTGAAGAGTTTGATGCTTTCAATCTAATCTCCATTCCAAGAAATCAGAACTCTCATGCTGATAGGTTAGCTGCAATTGGGGTTCAGTTTGACATCCCTAGTGATATTCAAAGGGAGAAGGTACAACCTCATGTAAAAATAGTTGATAGGCCCTCTATCCCTGATAATAACATTCATTGACCAAGTTTTGAAAGTGTTGAGCAGATCCTACGTTTCCTGTTGGAGGAGGATGAGTTTTCCATGATGAATTAGGATAAACTCAAATAGAAGTATGGCAATGATCAAATTGTTCAGTTGAGAACAAATAAGTTACCCAAGGGATTGGTAACCTTGGAGTCTATTTTTAGCACAAATGACCAACTTAGGAAGAGTAAGACTAGCATGTAGGTAAAAGAAGAGCATTATGAGGAACTAGAAATTTTCAAGGGTAAACTTCTCAAAATAGGTAGAATCTACTCAGCTGAGGATAGGAGAGCTTTTATTGCTCTCTGTCAAGAATTTGAAGATGCATTTGCCTGGGATTAGTTAGACCTAAAAGGTTTTGACCCTCATATCACCCAACATACCATAGAATTAGAACCAGATACTAAACTTGTGAGGTAGAAGCAAAGACCTTTAAATCCAAAGCTTGAGCCTCTAATGATTAAAGAGTTGACCAAAATGATTGAGGGGAAAATCATTTTTCCAATGAAGCATACTTCTTGGGTATCCAACTTTGTCCCTGTGAGGAAGAGGAATAGAGAGATTAGGCTGCGTGTCAACTTCAAAGACCTCAACAGAGCCTCCCTAAAAGATCACTACCCATTGCCCTCAATTGAGCAGATTCTACAAGTAGTGGCTGGTTCTGAAAGGTTTTTTTTTGCTTGATGGATTTTCTAGTTACAATAAGGTGTTAGTCAAGGAGGAGGATCAATTCAAGACTACTTTCACCACCAAATGGGGCACCATGGCCTACAAAAGGATGCCCTTTGGTCTGTCCAATGCTGGCTCAACTTTTTAGAGAGCTATGGACATGGCTTTTAAGGGTTTGCTGTATAAACTGGTGCTGGTATACCTTGATGACATAACAGTCTTTTCCAAGAATGCATCTGAGCATTTATCTCATCTGAGGCTAATATTTGAAAGATGCAAGGAATTCAGGATATCTCTCAATCCCAGGAAGTATATATTCACTGTGCACGAAGGCAAGCTATTAGGGAACGTGGTGTCAAAGGAGGGCATTACCATTAATGCTAAAAGGGTAGGAGCTATTCTGGAGCTACCTTTACCCAGCCACAAAAGTGTATTGCAAAGTTTTATTAGCAGAATTAATTTTCCATAAAAAAAAAGATGTTCCATCTATCCCAAAAGTTTTTGGATATTTCTTCATGTGCACACCAATGAATTGGCAATTGTTTACAACTAGCATGTAGTGGTGGTTGCATTTTAGGATCGATGAAAAGTGTCCATAGATCATGTTTCAAAAATTTCTTATATTTGACATGTTTGTATGATAATTTATCACCGTTGAATTACCAACACTCCTCCCTATAGTCCTTCTAATCAGTGATTTACTTTGTAACTAAGTTGATACGAGAAATAATAGACTCTAGTGAAGTGACAAGGGTTCTCATGTGATGTTGCTTGTATTAAAAATTTTCAATGTTTCAAATAAAGATTGAAGTTGTTTTTTGTTTTCCTTGATTTGGCTTATATAACTTTGTTGGGTGTCATGTGGAGGGTGAGGAAATGAATGTGGAGTTTGAGGGTTTTGTGGTTGCTCTCGATAGTATGGACACCTGAACCAAGTGTCATCCTTCTTATGCACCATAACAATATGAGAGGAGTAGGCACTTTGGATATACCTTACAATATCTACCTCTAGCATCTCCTAAACTATATTCTCAATCTCACTTTTTTATAAATGTTGGTACTTGTAAGGCTTGATGTTGGGTGGTTAGCTCCCTGGTACTAGTTGGATGGCATGATCTTGGTCCCTTTTTGGAGGTGATCCTTTAGCCATATCTCCAAAAACTGTAGAGTGACAATCTATAATTGCTTGTAAATCTAGTTGGATAGGAACATTTGGATAATAGGCTATTAATAAACATAATTGTTCAACAAATCCATCAATCCCTTTTTTAGCCATCTTTTGCATTTTATGAGAGCTTACTATTTGTGGGGACATTGTAATTAGCCCTCTTAGCTAATTACATCTCAATTGTTCCTAAAGTGCTGATCCACTCTACTCCCAACATAATATCTACTACTCCATGGGAATGGCAAACATTATAAAATCAAGTTGATATTCTCTATGGTTAATTTAATCCTATGGCATTTTCTTAAACAATTAATAGTACCACCACCTACAATTTGAACATAAAATTCTAGAGCATGAAATATAAAACAATTCAAATAAGTTGCTAATTTCTTATTGATGAAGTTATGAGTGTTTCTTGAGTCTATCAATACTATTAAACTCTCTTTCTTCAAGAATCCCACCACCTTGAGAGTTTGTGGGATGCTAACTCTAGCCAACACATGAATAGAAATGATAGGTTGAGTATCTCTTGACTCCTCATCTAACTCATTGTCACCCTCTAATTTTGGTTCCTTCTCATCTTCTTCCTCACTCGACCCTTCAATAGAGAAGAATTTATTTTTAGTACATTTATATCCCTAGCTATACTTGCTATCATAGGTAAAACATAATCCTTTTCTCTCTTATATTCAATTTTTTACGGCATAAATCTAGTAGGCCAAAGAAGTGGTTGTGTAGGAGTGATTTTATCTCTTATATTTACAAAACCTTGCCTCTTATTAACCATAATTTTTTTCTCTATTTTCCTTTCTATAATCATTGCTTGAGAGATATGGATAGAACATGTCTACCTCATATTTGATATGATCTTTTCAGCCTCCTAGGAATAACTCCAACAAATTTTTCTATTGCTACATTTTCCACTCCTTAAGATAAAGTGTGAAATTGATGAATATAATCCTTTATAGGTACTTTTTTTCTTTAATTTGGAAACCTAGCTGAAGTAGCTCCCCTTCATGTTGTCACCATAATGTGTGGTCAATTCCTCCTGGAAAATAGACCAGGTGCCCACACGTCCCTTCTTTTCCATTTCTTCACATAGCCATTAATACTATATGAATTGGTTTGGTTCCATATATAAGGATGTTATGGCCACCTTTTGTTGACAATGGACATGGTGAATACCAAAGAATTTCTATTTGGCATAGCCAAGTGGTAGGATTGTTACCATCAAATTTTTAGATGTTCATCTTTGGTATGAAGTACGTAGCCATAGAATGATTAGAGTGTTGATTCTTCTTGAGATCTATTTCAAAACCCAAGGCTCATGTCCCTTAGCAGAATATTCTCCCTCCCAGTTTTGATTATATGAATTTTCTCCCTTACCATTCACAACATTCACAAGAGAATTCATTTTCCTAGTACATTTCATTGATTTCAACCTTCACTGATGGAATATCATCCTTCACCTTGGTGATTTTCTCATGCACATAATTAGTATAAGTATCCTTACATTCTAATATAGGATCCCCTAATGAAAGAGAAGACAAAAAAGAAGCATAGAAGATTACAAATAATACAAAGCATGAAAATGTATGTAAAACTACCAGATCCACCATATCCACTAACAAAGTGGCAAACAAGTGGAGAGTTGTGTCAAACTCTCCAAGTCAACATCTAGACAACTAAGGTGGCTTGAAACCATCTACTAATTATATTACTTAGAATAAGTAATTTACAATAAAGGTTAGCACTAACACTCCACCTTAAGCATAGCTTAGGTGGGTACAAGAAGAGATGGCTCCTGACTACTAGGCATGGTGAGGTACCCATGTACAAAGGTAGAAAACCCTATGGGAAAAACTACCCTCCAAAAAAGAGAAAAGATGCATGAGAATTATACAAATGAAGAAGTACTACTTCTTTCACTAAGTACAATATATGTTTCCCTAAATAAGAGAAAATGATAGAAGGCCTATGAGACCCCACATAATACATTTATTGTTGTAGTGAGGCTATATAGTTGACAATTGATATAGATGTAGATCCAAAAATGCCGAACAATGTTTTTTCCCTTGGCAAGAAATGAAATCAACTGAAGATGCATGATATCCTTGCATGTTGGAAGATGTATGTATGATCCTAAATCATGGTGAGGCTGATGCAAGAATGATGATGCCCATGTCGATGCCAAAGGATGCCATAATCAAGTCAGGTGATTTGGCCACAATCAAATATCTCTATCTGCATCATCTTAGTTAGTATGACATGGTTTTAGGCTTGGTACAGAGTTATAATCTTCATGGGGGGCTTTCTAGTCATCTTAACTTTTCTTTTCTCTTTTTTGGAGGGAAGTTTATTCCTATTGGGTTTTCTTTCTTTCTCCACTTTATGAGAGATTGCCTTGTAATTAGGTACCTCATTAGGCCTTATTGTTGAGACCCATTATTTTTGTATCCACCCAAGCTATGATTAAGGGGGTGTTAGTGTAGGATATTATTAGAATATTCGTATGGATGCACTTCACATGGATTATTCCTATATTTTGACTTAAGCTTGCTCAGGTGTGTTATTTCACATAGAGTTGCATGTAGTTCACATGCAACCAATTTTAGTTAGTGGAGTTACATTCATATTCTTAGGCTCCTTCACCACTGCTATAGGCAAAATTTACACTTACCATGCACTATATATGTACATCAATATTCTGAGTTAATTAATTAATTCATATATTGCTTTCATATCTTGTTTGTATTTCATGATCTCTATTTTCATAACTTGCAAGGCATGTGTTTGTTTATCTTTTGTGGCTCCACTGGAACTAACATTCTATCTAGTTGATCTTGGAGCTCTAAGATAGATCTTTCGACTTCAATCACAAATAATAGCATCAAATTTACTACACAGACTTCAAATAATCTTTTCTACAATCTTTTGATCAGTAATCTCATCTTCATGTGATTTAATTTGATTAACAATTTTATTAATTGACTTGAAAATTGGTTTACAAACTATGAGTCCTTCATTTGCAAAATTTAAATACTTGTCCTAAGAGACTCTAATTTAGCCACTTTTATTTTAGTTGTTCCCTAATGTGTAATTTATATAATCCATCATGCCCTCTTAGATGTAGTTGTTGTTGCAACCCTTAGAAAGATAGAGTCATCCATTGCTTGTTGAAGTTAAAATAGGACTTTTGTATCCTTTTCTCTATTTTCCCTAAGTTCACATTTTTGTGCTGTAGTCAAATTCTGATAGGGGGTCTGATCTAGAGGTTCTGCAAAACTATGTTTGACTTTATCCCAAACTTCTTGTGAATAGAATAAAGTCTTCATTTTAATAAACTAGAAATTATAATTCTTACCCATCAAAATGGGAACTTGGGGCTACATGAGATTGTTTCTAAATGTCATGCTTGTGAACTAATTTACTATAATGAATCAACTTTGAAAAAGTGATTATAGTGATCAATTTCAGTAGCTTCATGGTCCTTCACTCACTTTGGCTATGATATCATTGTATCACCATCAATAATTATTTCAAAAATATTACATTGGGGGCCCAAAAGTTTTTTTAGATCTATAATTATCTCATTATTAGTGGCTTCTTTTTCAAAGTAGGTGCCTTATTTTTCATGTGACTCATTATGATTATCTACTTATATCTCCTTTTTGTGAGACAACTTTATCTCCTTCTTTGGCATCTTAAAAAATTATGTAGTTCCCCCATTTTTTATCTTGGTGCCTCATTTTGTGTTCAATGACCTTATTTTTTTCTTGATTTAAATTTGGATTCAAATATTTTTTAGCAACAACAATGTTTTCTTCTCCTATAGTGACTTGGTAATTTATTCTAGATATTCTCTCCAAGTCACCTTACAAAGTCCACGATATCCTATTGACCATGTTCAAACCTTACAAACAAGATCAAGCCTCATGCTCGGATACCACTTTGATGGTCAATAGAGATGGATACACAAACTTAGAACATGTATGAATGCTAGAGCATTTAGAAAACTTCTATTTCTTGATGATTACAAATTATTATAGATTGCGTCAATATGTAGAGGACTCATGAAAACATTATTAGTACGTAGCATTAAATAATTTTGCCCTTTTGTAAACTTCCTATCCTATCTAACCTTATATAGAAACTTACTAAGCAAGACTCCCTCTTTCTATAATTTACTAATTAGAAAATTTGCCCTTTTTCATTACAATAATTAATGATTGTTATGGGACATCTTATGTTTTCAAGTTACCAACCATGAATTTGCATTCCACATACCTTTTTAGTTAAACACAAGTTGCAATCTCATGTGCCTTTTTAATAATGGAAATAGTGCTACAACCTATAGTCGAATCAAATTCTCACACTAGAAAATGGGTAAGAAGTATTTATAATTACCACAAACTGCAAACTTGCAAATGTCGATCCAAAAAGATAGATACATTTCGATAAATTCAAATTGTCAATATTTCTAAATATGACAATACATCATTGATCATGCTTGTGATGGAGTGTGGTTGCTTAACAATCGTGCAAGATTATTGCAATGTGTTGATGATTTCCTATTTATTTTTTCCATAATGGGATTGAATAAGAATAGGGGATTTTATAGATTTTTTAATGAGAAAATGAATGGATACGATTAACTTGATCAAATTTAAAACGTTGAGACTTTATTTAGAGTTAACTTCTTTGATTGATGAGTTAGCTAATTTGACAAAAGAATGACATGTGATGACATGGAGTAGAATATGGATGAGGATAATTAGCATATCATTTATTTATTTTAATTAATTGTGTGCACGCATGGATTGACTAGGGATTAATTAATTAATCAATAATGGTTAATTAATTAATTATATTGTGATGTTAAGAGGATTTAAATGAAATTAACAATAAGGTGTAATTAATGAATGTGTGTGGTAAATGAAATTTTGCATTCACATCTCTAAACAAATCATTAAATTATTTAATTTATTTTATTAAAATTACTCTAGAAAATAAAATTTAATTTGGTAAAATAACTTAAATTCAATTTTTTTTGGTGAAGGTCCTCCTTTTCGTATCATTATTGTTCCATAAAATAGAGAGATTAACGACTCCAATTCAAGCAAAATAAAATATACAATGTGTATGAAATTTGCTTCGTACATCAGGCAAAAGGAAAAAAATTGTAAATGTCTGCATTGCATGCAGGCAAACACAATAAAAAAAACCCTTCACTTTATTTTAATTAATAATACTATAACCATAACTATATAAAACTACAACCTAGGTACGAGTTTCATGTGGTGTGATGTCCCACAGAAATGCGTCCAAGGTGTCCAGGTGTCCAAGGGAAGAAATTTAAGCGCTTTGTTTTTACCCATATACTTTATCGCCTTATCCTCGTTTGGAGTGGCGCCTAGAAGTCTGAAGCGACCACTAATAGACACTTCCTGTTTAGTCCACCAATATACACTCGTCTTGTTATCACCTGTAGTATAAGCAATCGATGACAGTAGATTATATCTCATATCCTACAGTATTAAAGCATATACTACTCATAATAATAATAATCTATTCTCACCGCCTCCCTGTCTGGCTGCATGAAACCGTCAGTTAGACAATTTTTATATGCGTAGGTGTCCTTGCGTACTCCATCCGAAATTTCATACCATTTCTGTTAAGCAATCACTAAGTAATGTCTAATTATTTCTCTCCAAATTAAACAATAGATTAGTTGTGCAAAATACAACATCCATTCAAAAACTAACCTGATTTATTGTTCCAAATTTCTCCTAGGCATAAACAATTTCATCGTAAACTGATTTATCTACATCCACAATCTGGTCCCTGTCTTGTATGCTTTTGATCACAACTATTGTTTTGGCCATCAGTTTTTGTTGGATTTCTACATGTGTAAAGAAATTAAAGAATTTTCAACTCATTTGAACAATACAAATAAATTATAGAAAAATAGTTGTACTCATTGACTAGTGCTACAACTAGGGTTGAATTGAATTGAGTTCCTTGATCAGTCACTAACTCTCTAGGGACTCCATACCATGTGAAAATGTCCTCAAAGAAATTCTACAACCTTGTTATCTCTTGCATGCTTCATGGTCTTAACTTCTACCCATTTGGTTACATAATTAGTGCATACTAAGATATAGGATTTACCATTGGATGGAGGATCAATGGGTCCTACAAAATCTAATCCCCACTTATCAAATGGAGTAATCACAAGCTGAGGGTAAAGGGGCATCTCATCAGATTTGGTTGGCCATCCCATCCTATGGCATCTGTCACATTTCTTTGTATATCTCCCTACATCCTTGTGGAGTGTGGGCAATTAATAACCTGTATTCAAAATCTTCATTGCTATCCTTTTTGCTGCAAAATGCCCTCCACATGGTTCATTGTGGCATGCATGTAAAATGTCATATGTTTCATCTTCTCTCACACATCTTCTCATGACATTGTCTGGTCCAGTGTAGAACAAACATCTAGCAATCCATGAAAAAAGAAAAGACTTTTCAATGAGCACCCTTCTCTCCTTTGGAGACAAATGAGGAGGGACTCTTCCTGTGACTAGATAATTGGTTGTGTCAGCATACCAGGGTGTTTACACAGTGATTGAAAACAAACGTTCATCAGGAAAAAAGTCATCAATGATTTGATTGTCCTTTAATGTAGTTAGCCTTGAAAGAAAGTCTGCAACAACATTGGCCTTCCCTGGCTTATCCACAATAGTGATGTCAAATTCTTGCATTAGCAACACCCATCTTGCTAATGTACCTAATATTAAAGGTTTGTTCATAAGATACCTAATGGCTGCATGATTTGTAATCCAAAAAGTGGCGACGTGATGACCAAAATTTTGCCCTTGTGGCACATGACTTTTAAATCCGAATTTGATGAAACAAAAATTGGTTTATTGAAAAAATTGTCAACTTTCCACCAATATAATATATGCCTTATTTAGAATTTAATAGATTATTATTATTGATTTTTTAGATACATTATGACTAAAGTCCTGATTGATAGGCTGACTAAAAAACTTCTATAATTTTCAAACTATTTCACTTTATTTGAATCTAAAAGATGCTTCACATACTATAGGATTAAAAAAATTGAATTTCATAAAGTTTTTACCATGTTATGGTGGTTAGACTAACATGTTTTAATAATTTTGAAATGTTCTAATAAAAAAATCATAACTAACTATTTACTTGCAAGAAATTTACAAAGTAAATGCGGCACATCTGAGAATGTGTCCTCTACTTATATTGAAAGTTTTAGAAAAAATATATTATTTTTCTCTTGTACTTAGGTTGGTCAGACATACCCCTGCTTTCTATCTTTTTCTTGAAAATTTAGTACTACTGCATTGAAATTTCAAATTTTCACAAAATAGATTTACTTTTTTTCCCAAAAAGGATTAGTAGCCTAGAAACTACATTCAATTATATACAAATTCTGTTTTTTACGTATTTTTCAAATTATGTTAATAACCTATTCAAATTTTTATGTGAAGTTGCCTAACTCTATTTTTTCTGACTTTTCATTGCCACTTAGGGGCTTAGTTTAGACCCTGATGATCCTGCACTGTATGAATTGGTTTGTTTCCAAATATAAGGATGTTATGGCCACCTTATGTTGACAATGAACATGGTGAATATCAAAGAATTTATATTGACATAGCCAATTCGTAGGATCTTGACCATCAAATTTTCACATGTCCATCCTTGGTATGAAGTGCCTAGCCATAGAATGATTAGAGTGTTGATCCATCTTGAGATCTATTTCAAACCCCAAGGTTCATGTCCCTTAGAAGAATCTTCTCCCTTCCAGTTCTGATTATATGAATTTTCTCCCTTCTCATTCACAACATTCATAAGAGAATTCATTTTCCTAGATATTTCACTGATTTCAATCTTCATTAATGAAATATCATGCTTCACCTTGGTGATTTCCTCGCACATAATTAGTATAAGTATCCTTACTTTCTATTATAAGATTCCCTATTGAAAAAGAAGACAAAAAACAAGCACAAAAAAGATTGCAAATAATACAAAGCATAAAAATGTATGTAAAACCGCCAAATCTACCATATCCACCACGTACAATAGCTAAGAAGAAAATATATGTAGGTGACAATGAGTGAGGAGGTTGAGTTGACTTCAACGCTCCACTCACAAAGTGGCAAAAGAGTGTTAACACATAGCTTGGAGAGTTGTGTCGAACTGTCCAAGTCGACACCTAGCCATCTAAGGTGGCTTAAAACTATGTGCTAATTATATTACTTACAATAAGTAATATACAATAAAGTTTAGCACTAACACTCCCCCTTAAGGATATCTTAGGTAAGTACAAGAAGAGATCGGTCCTGACTACTACGTATGGTGAGGTAACCATGTGCAAAGTAATATCTCATGAAGTGGAGAAAGGTAGAAAACACTATGGGAAAAACTACCCCCCAAAAGAGAGAAAAGATGCATGAAAATTATACAAATGAAGCAATCCTACTTCTTTCACTAAGTACAATATATGTTTCCCTTAATAAGAGAAAATGATAGAAGGTCTATGAGACATCCTATAATACATGTCTTACTATAGTGAGGCTAGATAGTCGACAAAGGATGTAGATGTAGATCCAAGAATGCCAAACAATGTTCTTTCCCTTGGGAAGAAATGAAATCAATTGAAGATGCAAGATATCTCTGCATGTTGGAAGATGTATGTTTGATCTTGAATCATGTTGAAGCTGATCCAAGGATGATGATGCCCATTTGGATGTCTTCATAGAATGCTCAAGTGTTCCCTTATCGATGTTGAATGATGCAATAATAAAATCATGTACATGCCTAATAGATGAAGATGATGATAATCCAGAACCATGTGTAGATGTATGTAGAGCATGCATATCTGAAGAGGATAATGTTGATGCAGCTTCATCAAAATTGTCATTAAAGAGAAGACTGATGTCCTCAATGTGTGTTTTTAAGTCAGTAATGTAGAACTCTACAAATAGACAAGCAATTTCAGGTTAAAATCTATCCCAATTAGCAATGCTAGGAAAATTGATATAAGTATCTTGTTGTAAAGAAGTGTTGGAAGATTTTGAATAAGCAACTCTGAAATCTAATGAAGGATTAAGAGATGGTAGAGGAATGATGATTTCCTTTATGTCAATTGGACATTCTATATCTGTATCATGATGTGGTATGTGTGTTGTGATCATAACAAGATCATGCAGGAAGGGAGAAATGCTTGAGTCTCCATGTATTTCCCAAATTTCGATCCATAATGCATGTGGACATTCAATATCCATGAAGGCATATAAAGTGGCATTAGGTATATGTAAGATGATTAATCGACAAATATGATAACGATTATTGAGTCACATATCCTTCTGAGATGGTTTACCTAGCTTAGGGATATGTCCATACAAATATGACATGAGATTATGGTACCTAAGGTGTTTCAGAATTCCATCACACCAGGACTTATAATTACCCTTGTTTAGGTTGATTACAGAAGAGTGGGTATCAAATCCTATGATTACAATAGGTTAATTCCTTTAGACCAAGAAAATCAATACATTTAGACAACCCGCCTGATTCAATATTTTAGATACCCTAGTGTTGGCACTTTGTAACTTAGTGTTTTTTTACAATGTAAATAGGTCTAATGCATGGGAAATGAAAAAACATTAACTTTTACAAAACATGCCAACTGAATGGAGCTACTGATAAAAAAATATTACATAATCATTTTTCCCGTAAATGATCTAATTTAATACACTTGCACTAAAAAATAGAAGAAAATGCCTTTTAGCAAGATGTGCCTAGCTGTCCAACCACTTGTTGGAGTTGGAAAAGATTGAAGAATACAATGGTTTTGATTCTTGAGGGGGAATTGACCTCTGGCCAACCAAGACCTCACCCTTCATCTCCAACCAATGAAGATACAAGGGTTTATTAAACCATTAATCCTACAAAGGCAATTTTCCCCAAAGATTGAAGACCCCTCTAAATTTGGTACTTGATTTTAGTGCATTCGACAACTATATTAAAAAAAACTACATATTTTAACACTAAAGAGATTCATAAAGCCCAATATAGGGTAAAAAACTCCCAATCCAAGAAAGGGGCAAATCAGGGTTGAAAAATCCCAAAATAATGAAATTTTAGGGGAATGTAGGGGTGGCCAAATCTTTCAGTGAGGGTGTGTGTGGACTCCAGATTGTGTAAAGGTGCCTTTAGAAGCTGTTGCAAGACAGAAAAACCCCTTTGTTGTGCGTGTCTCCCTAGTTTCCAAGTTGAAAGCCTGTGTTGGCCACTTCTGTGCATACGAGGGCATCTGTCTCTAAGGTAAATGATTTCTCTATGTTATGGCCTAAATTTGTTGAGTGTCATCCATAGAAACAGGTGAATTATGGACAAACAAGGGGGAACCACGAAGGTCAAACAGGTATCGAACAGGGAACCACAAAGGAAAAACAGGGGTGTGACCCTATCTGATGCTTCTCTAAATGCATCCGGCCTTCAAATTTTAACTCGGCTCTATCCACTAGTGTGTCCCTCCTACCTACAAATAGCACCTCCCAACATAGACAAACCGAGACAACACAGGCAAACGATAGTATAATTTTGATGCAAAAATGAATATAAGCAATTACTGCCTGTCACTGACTTTCCCCTACTCTGATACCATATAGGATTCCTTAATGAAGAAGCAGACAAAAAGGAAACAGATCATAAGATTGCAGATAATACAAAGCATGAAAATGTATGTAAAACTACTAAATCCACCACATCCGCTATTTATAACAGCCAAAATATGCAATGAAGATGAGATGGGTGGAAGAGTATTCGAGGAAGTTTTGTATGTTGTTCTCGCTCTATCTGTAAGTTTTAAATACAATGATTACATTCCTCTGTTGAGTTGGCTTGATCTACACGGTGATAGGAAAAGACAAGGCAAACTTATTGAGATTTTACATCTGTTTGTCGAGGGTCTCGTGAAAATTCCCAAAGAAAGTGCTTTCTCTTTTAAACACATTTTTGTGTTCAGATTTAGTGATCGTCCAGTCATGGAGTTTCCAGATGTTCCTGACTGCTTATGCGGTGTATTAAGTCTGTGCGAGCGTTGGAGCATACATTTGCTTGGAAACCTCCCTTATACTCAGAATTGTAGAGAAGAGCATATGTTGTCTTTATTGATATGGTTCAGTTTATTCTCACCTTTCGACACCAACAAATATTATCGTTATAGATACTGTGGGTATGCACAAAATGTATTTGTTAAAAAGGCTTCAGAAACTTCAAAGGAAATGCAACTTTTTGGTGTAATGCCAATCGCCAAATGGTAGATTTTGAACAAGGTATGGTTGTCCATAAGGCATAATGGAAGGATGATTTTTATTAGATACTATAGTTCAAAAGACTCTGGTAGACATGCATGCAAAAATGGGAACTTTTGAACTGGGTATGGCCGCCCATCAAATAATAATGGATGGAGATCTTTGTCAGATATTATGGTTTGAAATGCTATAGTAGACTTGTATGTAGAATGTGGAAGCATTGACATAATAAGTGAGGTTTTGGACAGTCACCTCAAAGAAATCTTATAGAATGCAATGACGGCAGGATACACATAAAATCTATTTGTTGGAAAGACTTCAGAAACTTCCAAGAAGATTCAGTTTATAGGTGCAAATGAAATATAAACATGGGCGCATGGACATGGTAGGTGAAATTTTGGGGAAACACCTCAAATAAGTGTGCTCTCATAAACTGCCCTGGCCGCCATCATTGTAGATTATATACAAAATAGATTTGTTGAGAAGGCTTTAAAATCTTTCAAAGCAAATACAGCCAGCTGTTGTAAAGCTAGACCACAAATCTTTGTGAGTCCCCTCTCAGCCTATGAACAAATGGAAATATCAAAACAAGGCCAATGTACACTCTTGGTAGATGTTCATGCAAAACGTTGAAGCACAAACAAGGCCACACGAACTGATTGACTAAATGCCTTAAAAAGATGTCATCCTATAGGCTGTCAAGGGCAGTATACCACACAAAATGGATTTTTGAACAAGTTTTAGAAGCTTTCAAGCAACACAAAGTGCATGAGTTGTTTGAACAGATAGCTTAATGAAATGTGGTCTCATGGAATGCAGTGAGTGCAGTATATACTAAAACAGTTTTTGTTAAAAAGTGCAAAAGAAAAATGGTCACTTCTACTATGTGATGTGGATGTTATTTATGGCAGTTTCCCCTACTCAGGAGCTAGTGGATTCAACAGATTCAGAAAGTCCAAGCTCCTCTTGATAATCTTGAAAATCATTAGATGGTTGTATACATAGAAATTGTGAACTTCATGCAGCGTAGATATGTTTTGATGGAGAATGTTGTTAGTATTTTTAAGTCTTATTATGGATTCCCGGTCATTATGCCCTAAGCCATTTGATACATATGAATTGTCATGCCAACACAAGAAGTGGTTGTGAGAGGTGGTGCCCAAAAGAAAGGGAGTGTAACATGGTCGCAAAGGATGAAAACAAATATTGCAATCTTGAAAAAGCACTTGTTCTTAAGATTGCGGGTCTGTAATGATCAAAGTCATGTAAAGGAATCCTCAAGGTGGCTTGTGTATATTATGCAGAAATTGCAATGTTTTCTTCAACTAGCTCTCTTTGCATAATGTTTGAGATTGAAATGATAAATTGATGGCAATAGAATTCTATGGCTATGATTAGAATGGGAAAATGTAGAAAGTTATTCATTCTACTCCTATCTTGTTGATGTTTCCAGTAAAAGACACGCTATTTTCACAGTTCATATTTTGCATATACAATTGCAGGAGTCTAAGATTCAGGTATAAAAAGAAATTGTCAGCATTTGACGAGGTTTGACTGCCAAAATCAAGTAGGTGGAGATGGAAAAGACTCAATAAAATAAACAACTTCAAAGTCACATGTTCTAATTACCTTGGGTAGTTACTCTAAGTAACTATCTTTTTGAAAAGAAATTTAGTTATTTCAAGTTGATGCACTTAAAGAGTTAGTTATTCTAAGTAGTTATAAAATTGGTTAGGGTAGTTACCTTAAGTGGTTACTAGCCTCACCTATATATACTTCTTTGTAATTCAATCAAGGGGTTCCACTTTTTCACAAGGTATTATATGAAGGATTCGAATAGTACTATTCAAGCAAGAAAGCAATAGAGAAATGTTTTGGATGTGTGTTCAATTCAATATCATGTGTTTTTGTTGATATTCTTATGTCTCATCAATGATAACCATTTGCCTTCCTTTAAATGTTGCATGTGGAAAATATTATCATGTGAAGTTTTGGTATCTTAACTTGAATGTGTGGAACATAAATTGATAAGATTATTTCTCATTCATTCATTAGTTTTTGTTATAAAATTTGTTCCTAAAACCCCAGAAAATCCATATACCCCCAATCATACGAGGGAGCTTCCCCTCTCAAATGCAGAGAGGAATCACTATTTTTTTGTGATTCTTCAACTATTGTGAACATATTGTTGCTAATCAAAGGGCGAAATGGAGTTATTTAGGAAGATAACTTAAGAGAAACAAATCTGTTTACCAACAAATTTTTTGTGACTCTATTGGGGACTTCGAAGTGTTGGTACTTTTTGTTCCTCAGTAGTCTATAGGTACCTCCCCAAGAATAGAGGTTGGTGATTGTTTGAATAAAAACATAGAGAGATGGTTCAATGTCACACATATCAAGAAAACCATCAAGGACCCAAGAAATGACCCATGCCGACAATCAAAGAAATCCTTGCAATAGATGATAAAATACTTCACTCCTTTTGGGATCACATAAAAGAAAGTATTTTTTGAAGCTGAGAGAATAGGGTTGAATCCTTCAGATGATTACAAATCTGCACTTTTGATAAAGAGTTTTCATCACAGATTTTATATGCTGAAAGAACTTGAAGAAAAGATATATTTGTTGTAAGTACAAATTGAAAAATTAAAGAATCTTTAAGAAGATTTAGATGATGATGATATTCCATATCTTTCTAATGTTGTCGTAGATAAACTAGACTCCATGGAAATCCTGATTGAAGCTTGTGAATGTCCACTACCATTGGAGAGAAACCATCATCATGATTTTCATCAGGAAAATATAGGAAATTCCACTATAAAGGTTGCAACCATTGAACAACCTATCATCAACATGACCAATCAAGAAAAAAGTATGAATGATTGTTCATTTTCTTCTCCAAAATTAGAAGCCTTCATTTTGGAAGATATAAAGGAAAGTTCAGTGAGCAGTTGGGTAGAAGAAAAGATTGAAGATCAACTTAGAAATGGAGAACATAAAAACCAATCGTCAAGTTTTTCTTTCCAAACTTGCATGCCACCTAAATATGAATCTTTCACCTTTCTTGAAGAATATGATGAGGAGGAATTCCTCCAAGAAAAGGCTAGAAATGATATTGTTTTCCAATCTTTTCATTTTGAGGATGCTGCCATGCAAACTTCTATGGGTTTGGTATCAATTTCCCCACTTTCTAATGTCAACTCTTCTAATGCAATTCATGATAAAGAAACAAATGTATGTACTCTTGGTGATTGTTCAAAATCAGAAATTATGAAAGAAAGAGAAAATTTTTACATGCAAATGACGAATCAAGAAATGGAGGAATATACAAAAAATCATGAAGGTGTCAAAGAAAGCTATTGGAACAATAATGAACTTCAAGTTGATAAGGAGAAGCAAGATGATGGTTATCAGTTAAATAAAGATAATGAGGGTTTACAATACATGAAATTATCCATCTCAAATTATTGCTTTGAAGCTCTAAACGATGACTTCTTGTGTCTAGAAAATATTATACTCTCTACTTTATTGGTTGTGGAAGAAAATTGTTGCAATGCTAATATTGAAGGTACTACTTTATCTTCTCCGTCCTCATTAGACAATGAGTTTTATGAGTTGGTTGCATCAAAAGAAGAGGAAATTCATGTAGTGAAGGATGATCCTATGCTCGTGGAAGTTGTTGTTCATAAGGTGGTTCCACAAAGTCAGCTAGTTGGGTTTCTTTCATCCCATGATTCACAAGAATTGTATCTGGTTCAAAATTTATTTTTCTTTGATTCTTTTGAAAATGAGAGCATTCAAGAGGGCAAATTCATGTATAATGGCATACAAGCACTAGAGAATGAACATACTACTGCTAGAGCGAGGATGGATACAAAAGATAGAATTGAATCTTACTGTCTACTTACCACCATAGATTTTGGTCTGCCTAAAAAAAATCATGTGAATTTGATGTTCAAAAGGTGTCATTGCAGTTTGAAATTGTTGAACTTGTCCCATCTCAAGGATTACAAGTTGTGCATCTAACATGGGATTTATCTCTTTCAGTTTAAGAAGATCAAACATATATTCAGGTATGGGATATTAACACATTTCATTCAGTGTATGAAGATGAAATTGACAATGTGCAGAACCGTGTTCAAGAAGCCTCAAACGTCCATGATGAGAAATGGTTGTTTGGCCATGATGCATTATCAAGCAGGTTTTCATATTTCATCATTTTCAAATTTATCTTCACACAACTCTTGGGCTCATAGACACCTCGTAGATATGCTTCATTATTCCGTAGAGGTTCCTACTTCTCTAAATCTGTCAATGGATTTCCTTGATCATCATGGAGCAAGTTTGAGGTAGGATCCACCTACCATGTAAATAGGTTAACTAGGTGTTTTTGTTGTGTCTATCTTATTTCAATTTCTGTTGGTCTTCATCGTTTGCCTTGTCTCTATGTATCTTTGTCATTTGCTCTTTTGTCTCATTTGAGTCTCCTTATTCTCCTAAACATCACATTTTTTTTTTCCTGACTCTGTAGCCCAATGGATTTAAAGTGCTAATTCTTTCTAGAGATTCTAGGTTCATCCTACATCTACAAGGTCCTTGTCCCTAGTTAGAGCCAGCTGTTGACCCTATTTCTGCATTTCAAAATTTAAACCTTTTGTGTTGAAATGATAATCTTAATCATGCATTAAACCTTTTTTGCCAAGTCACCTTTTGATTGCAAAACATTAGTGTCACATTTTTCCTGTGTGAGTCATTGAGATAACTTATTGCTGAAATGTCACATTCCTCTTTATTCACATTGTTTTCCTATATTGAATGTTGTACAACAACATCATATTGGAGGAGAAACACTCATTATTTCACTCAGTTTCTCAGGTGCACTTATCTAGTTCGTGGAATTTTACGAAAACAATTAAATCTTGAAATCTATGATAGCCAGTGCAAAAATCCTATTATATAAGTGTTCGTGACTCCATTTCGCCTAATGTGACGACTTTTTAGGTCAAGATGTCTTACAATTTGGGAGATTTTAAACTTTCAATTTTTTGGTGCATAGTTTATGGAAACAATTAAATCGTGGTTTCTATAAAAGCTAGGGATCTCACATCACTATTCTAGACAATGTGGCAAAATTTTGGAAGAAAATACTATCCCAGTTAAAATTTATGTGTCTTTCACCATCTTTATGCTTGTAGTAACATCGGACAATGTAATCAGCTTTGAAAGTTTAAAATTGGCACCAGTGAAGTTAGCAAGTCTTCAAAAATGTTGATGAGAAGAGAATTTTTGTCATGGGGAAATATAAACAACTTTATAAGTGTTGGTTTGAAAAAAAATAATTCATATGCTGGCAATGAAAAAGTCTCTCCCTTTCCAAAATTATTCTCAATAAAAAACCGTAATGAGGAACATGTCAAACATTGATGGAGTTTTGCTCTTAACATCGGTCAAAACAATTTGTCTGGAAATTTTTAATTCATGACTGGTGAAGTCATGAATCTCTCAAAATGCTAAGGAATGAAATTCATATTTTATTATCATGAGTTTTGATCAGTTTTAAAAGTATTAGTTACTACTAATGAAGATAAAACAATTAGAAAGGCAGTGAATTTGAAAGTAATGAAGTCATGAGAGTAGACCATAAGCCGATAAGTGTGTATTTTCTACCTAAATGTGAATACAAAAGTAAAATTCCGTAGGCTTTCTCTTGTTTAACTCCACTCTTTAATAAGAATCAAAGAGTTTAAAATATTTTGAAACTTGTTTTCAAAGAATTTGAAAGGTTGTAAAACTCATCCAAATTGCCGACAAGGGTTGTGAAGTCACCTCCAACTACCGATAGACTGCATGACATTGAAATAGTTATCATAACTACCAAAGAAATAAAAACACATATTGGCCAATATAATAATTTTGAAACTCATCTTCACCACCAACAAAGAAGATTGGTTTTTATCATCAGATAATATGAGTAGTTTTAAAAGTGTCTTTGGCCAAAGATAAGGTTTGAAAAACCTGTACAAATTCTGATAAAGAATTAATGAGAAAGTAGTTATTATAACTATCGGTAAAGAGATCTTTCATCTCTACTGATAATAGATTTATTGAAAAAGTTTTAAAGAATTTTAAAGCAAGTTCACTTCACATAGTGATGACCATCTGCTAAGCTGCTTGAAAGTTTCAATCTTCACCATGCAGCCCATATTGGAAATTCATGCGCAAAGTCCGTGTCTTGGAGCATCATTCTCCTGAGAGATTGAAATCATTTGTATCCATGAGAGCCCAATAATTTTTTACCATGAAACATTCCATTCTACACAAAGCCATCAACCTCACTATTGTAGATGTATCCAGGGAGGTGAGTTTTCTTACTAATAATACCATCTAGAGAATGTCATTTGGGAAAATATGCAATGAAGATGAGATGGGTTGAAGAATATTCAAGGAAGTTTTGGATGTTGTTCTTTCTCTATCTGTAAGTTTTAAATACAATGATTACATTCATCTCTTGAGTTGGCTTGATCTACATGGTGATAGGCAAAGACAAGGCAAACTTATTAAGATTTTACATCTGTTTATGGAGGGTCTCGTGAAAATTCCCAAAGGAAGTGCTTTCTCCTTTAAACACATCTTTGTGTTCAGGTTTAGTGATCATCCAGTCATGGAGTTTTTAGATGTTCCCGACTAGTTATGTGGTGTATTCAGTCTATGCGAGTGTTGGAGCATAAATTTGCTTGGAAACGTCCCTTATACTCAGAATTGTAGAGAAGAGCATACATTTTCTTTATTTCCAACATGCGGTTTATTCTCACCTTTCAACACCAAAAAATATTACCGTTGTAGATACTATGGGTATGCACAAATGTATTTGTTAAAAAGGCTTTAGAAACTTCAAAGGAAATGCAACTTTTTGGTGTAACTCCAAGTGCCAAATGATAGATTTTGAACAAGGTATGGTTGTCTATAAGGCATAATGGAAGGATGATTTTTATTAAATACTATAGTTCAAAAGACTTTGGTAGACATGCATGCAAAAATGGGAACTTTTGAACTAGGTATGGCTTCCCATCAAAGAATAATGGATGGAGATCTTTGTCAGATATTATGGTTTGAAATGCTATAGTAGACTTGTATGCAGAATGTGGAAGGATTGACATAATACATGAGGTTTTAGACAGTCGCATCAAAGAAATCTCATACAATGCAATGATGGTAGGATACAGAAAAAATCTATTTGTTGGAAAGACTTTAGAAACTTCCAAGGAGATTCAGTTTATAGGTTCGAACGAAATATAAACATGGGCACACAGACAAGGTAGGTGAAATTTTGGGAAACACCTCAAATAAGTGTGCTCTCATAAACTACCCTAGCTGCCATCATTGTAGAATATATATAAAATAGATTTGTTGAGAAGGCTTTAAAATATTTCAAAGAAAATTTAACCGACTATTGTAAACCTAGACTACAAATCTCTGTGAGTCCCCTCTCAGCCTATGAATGAATGGAAATCTTAGAACAAGGCCAATGTATTCTTTGGTAGATGTTCATGCAAAACGTTGAAGCACAAACGAGGCCACACAAACTGATTGACTAAATGCCTCAAAAAGATGTCATCCTATAGGCTATCAAGGGCAGTATACCACACAAAATGGGTTTGTTGAACAAGTTTTAGAAGTCTTCGAGAAACACAAAGTGCATGAATTGTTTGAACAGATAGCTTAATGAAATGTAGTCTCATGGAATGCAGTGAGTGTAGTATATACTAAAACAATTTTTGTTAAAAAGTGCAAAAGAAAAATGGTCACCTCTACGATGTGATGTGAATGTTATTTATGGTAGTTTCCCCTACTTAGGAACTAGTGGATTCAATAGATTCAGAAAGTCCAAGCTCCTTTTGATAATCTTGAATACCATTAGATGGTTATATACATGGAAAGTGTGAACTTCATGTAGTGTAGATATGTTTTGATGGAGAATGTTGTTAATATTTTTAAGTCTTATAATGTATTCCCAGTCATTATGCCCTAAGCCATTTGATACGTATGAATTGTCAAGCCAACACATGAAGTGGTTGTGAGAGTTGGTGTCCCTAATGAAAGGGAGTGTAACATGGTTGCAAAGGATGAAAACTAATGTTGGAAGCTTTAAAAAGTACTTGTTCGTAAGATTGCAAGTCTGTAATGATCAAAGTCATGTAAAGAAATCCTCAAGGTGGCTTGTGTATATTATGCAGAAATTGCAATGTTTTCTTCAACTAGCTCTCTCTGCATAATGCTTTGAGATTGAAATGAGAAATTGATGGCAATGGAATTCTATGGCTATGATCAGAATGGGAAAATGTGCAAAGTTATTCATTCTACTCCTATCTTATTGATGTTGCCACTAAAAGACATGCTATTTTCACAGTTCATATTTTGCATATGTGGTTGTAGGAGTCTAAGATTCAGGTATAAAAAGATGTTGTCAACATCCAGTTAGGTTTGACTACCAAAATCAAGTAGACGGAGATGGAAAAGACTCAACAAAATACACAACTTGAAAGTCACATGTTCTAATTACCTTGTGTAGTTACTCTAAGTAACTATCTTTCTAAAAAGAAAGTTAGTTATTTCAAGTTGGTGAACTTAAAGAGTTAGTTATTCTAAGTAGTTATAAAAGTGGTTAAGGTAGTTACCTTAAGTGGTTACTAGCCTCACCTATTTATACTTCTTTGTAAATTTAATCAAGGGGTTCCACTTTTTTGCAAGGCATTGTATGAAAGACTTGAATAGTACAATTCAAGCAAGAAAGCAATAGAGAAATGTTTTGGACCTATGTTCAATTCAATCTCATGTGTTGTTGATATTCTTATGTCTTATCAATGATAACCATTTGATTTCCTTTAAACATTGCATGTGGAAAAGATTATCATGTCAAGTTTTGGTATTTAAATTTGAATGTGTAGAACTTAAATTGATAAGATTATTTCTCATTCATTCATTAGTTTTTGTTATACAATTTGTTCCTAAAACCCCAGAAAATCCATATACCTGCATCATATGAGGGAGCTGCCCCTCTCAACTACAGAGAGGAATCACTATTGTTGTGTGATTCTTCAACTGTTGTGAACATTTTGTTACTGATCAAAGGGTGAAACGGAGTTATTTACAAAGATTACTTAAGAGCAACAAATCTGTTTACCAATAATTATATAATAACAATTTTCATAACTTGCAGGGGCATGTGTTTGCAATATCCTACTCTGTGGATCCAGTGGCATGTTTGGGAAGCTAATTCGAATCAACAACTCAATTGGTATATGGTTTGGATGTCCGCAAGTGATCCTTCTAGTATGACAAAGATGACTGGTTGTGTTCTTGTGATTCCAGATGAAGATGCAAATGATTTCAGTAAGCAGAAGTGGTACAAATATTCTTGGTGATTCAAACAAGCTTGTGGATATCTCCAGATTATGTCCAGTTTGTATTGGTGATCTGCATTAAAGATTGACCTTGTAATTGAAGATTTACCTCTGGGTAATGGTGTTCTTCCTAGTCCTGGCCGATTGGATGATTTGCACATGTTGTGGATAATCTAGAAGATGTTTTGCGAGGAGTGGCGTGTTCCTCAAAGAAGATTGAAGGTGCCAGCTATGTGTGGCCGACAATGTAGTAACTCGCATGAAGCATTTATAATAAGTCAAGTTGTATGTTTGTAATTGCTCTGTAATAAAATAAGTGTATGTTGTGTTGACTTTGATGATCATTCCAAAGTCGATATCATGTATAAATAAGAATTGTGAAGTTGTTCGAATGGCATCCAATGTGGTCATGATGAGGTGGTGGTAAGGAAGATGAGTGAAATAGCAGAGTAGAGGTGTTGAGCTTCAATGGAACTAATTCAAGAATCATAAAGATGCTAACTTCCAGTTCAAGTTGGTAATATTTATTTTCTTCTGTAGACAGTGAGTCTCCTGTAGGTAGTGTGCCTTTTGTGAACAGTGTGCTCAGGTAGTGAGCTCTAATTGGCAGGTGCCATTTCATTTCTCATATTCTTTTAACAGAGAATAAAATATTGGGTTAGTCACCTTGTGGTTTTTTCCTTAACTGGGTTTTCCACGCTAAAATCTTGGTGTTATTTATGTTGAGTTTGTTTCTGCTCTTAAATAATTGTATTATGCTTCCATGATTGAATCTTTGATATGCTGTTGAAATATAAGAAGGTTTTAAGGAAATACAGAACATAATTTTGTGACATCTAATTCACCCCCCCTCTCATTTGTCTATCCTTGAATCAACAATAATTACCACAAACTGAAAACTTGCAAATGCTGATCCAAAAAGATGGATATATTTCAATAAATTCAAATCTTTAATATTTGTAAATATGAAAATACATCATGTCTCATGCTTGTGAGAGAGTGTGGTTGCTTAACAATCATGCAAGATTATTGCAATGTGTTGATGATTTCATGTTTATTTTTTGCATAGTAGGATTGAATAAGAATAGTGGATTTTATAGATTTTTGAATGAGAAAATGAATGGCTAACATTAACTTGATCAAATTTAAAAGTTTGAGACTTGATTTAGAGTTAACTTCTTTGATTGATTAGTTTATTGATTTGATTGATGAGTTAACTGATTTGACAAAATAATGACATGTGATGACATGGAGTAGAATATGGGTGAGGATAACTAGCAAATCATTTATTTATTTTACTTAATTATGTACACACATGGATTATCTAGGAACTAATTAACTAATTAATAATGATTAATTAATTAATTATATGGTGATGTTAGGAGGATTTAAATGAAATTAACTAATTAAAATGATGTAATTAATTAATGGACAAGGTATAATTAATGAATGTGTGGGAGGTAAACGAAATTTTACATTTACATCTCTAAACAAATCATTAAATTATTTAATTTATTTTATTAAGAAAATACAATTTAATTTGGTAAAATAAGTTAAATTCAAATTCATCTTTATCTTTCTTTTCCTATCATTATTGTTCCATAAAACAGAGAGATTAATGACTCTAATTCAAACAAAATATACAATATGTATAAAATTTGCTTCTTACATCGTACGTAGGCAAAAGGGAAAAAATTGTGGACATCTCATGCATGCAAACACAATAAAAAAAACCCCTTCACTTTATTTTAATTAATAATAGTATAACTATAATTATATAAAGCTACAACCTAGGTATGAGTTTCATTTGGCACAGAAGCGGTTACAGGAACTGGTGTGATGTCCCACTCAAAGTGGCGGTCATGCTCGTCCAATACAAGAAATTTAACAGGTTTGTTTGGGCCCAAAGGTGCTATCAAATGATGAATAGGCACAAATATTTATAGGCCTATCACTAAATATTTTGCATCATATATGAATAGACATTGATTTTCAATTTGTGTGGAATGTGTCTACAAACAAACTTCAATGATGTTCATTATGAGTCTTTCTATGTTTGAATGAATTTTGTCTTTCATTGTGTGTGTGTGTGATTAAATTGAACATTCATTGTGTGCATGTTTGAAAGTTAACTTTGGCATTCACTTCATGTGAAGTGTGTGTGTGTGTGTGTGCATGTGTGTGTGTGTGTGTGAAAGTTAATTTTGTCATTCAGTTTATTACTTTGGCACTCACTTTATGTATGTATTTATATTTTATCATGTCTAAAATTTAGTGTTCATGCACGAGCCAAAGTAAGCGAAGTAAAAAGGTTTGTCAAAAGAGGCCTGTTTAGCAAGTTGAAGCTTAGGTCAATAGTTCTAATCCTGGAATATGTCCCTAACACAAGAGGAAGAGGACCTTCTAAGACTTTGTGTGATAAATTTAGATACGTTAATCTTCAAAATAGAGAAGTATCATTAGGCAAGGACCTTGTAAATGACTCAAATCAAGCATTTCCAAGTCATTCCCCTAATTCCACATCACAAACAAAATTTTAGATAAATTGTTATTTCTCAAATCCACAATTGAACAACTACCAATTTTATTGGCAATACACAATAGTACATTTGAAGAAAGATTGAGAATGTTAAGGGTAAGTTATGTTGTGGAGTCTTAACTCTTGTGAGAATGAATTAAACCATTAATTTTAGAGGAAAGGAAAACAAAGCCTTAGAGACATATTATTAGAATTTTAAGTGTTACATATGTGTATTAGTATTTAGCAAAATTGACAAAATAGCCTAGTCTACACGTCCACAAAAATTATAACAAATCTTAAGATAAAGATGTATCCAAGAAAGCTCTCTATCTAGTCTCTAAAATATCCTGTATCTTCAGGGGAGTACATAGCATATTTTTAAACCTTGCCTCTATTAAATTATGACACTTGATAATACTTTAAACTATGCTACGTTGTACTTTATTGGACTTTAAATCCATAAATAGGTACATACAATAATTAAATCAAGAAACTAAAGACTAAAAATAAGCACATCACAAATCACAATTTTCAACACTATGTAAATTGTGGAAACATGGTAGATGAATCATTACCAGTAGCACTAGCACTTTTCCTTGCATCTTTGGAGTTTTTGAAGGGAACTGAGATTGATCCTCATCTATATGCTCTTACTGCTGCCTAATCATTGCCTCGCTACATAAGGTATTATACATTCAATTCAATGAAATAGACAAATAAATTCACATTTGGATTTGAAGCCACTTTGCAAAGAAGCTCTGTCACACGGATGCTGTTAATTTCTTAAATTTATTCATAGAAACCCATTTTTTTCCATCAAAGACTAGTTATAAAACACAATGAAAATGAATAGATTGGTCCATTTTTTCCACTAAACTCTATAGCCTTACCTAAAGAATTTTGGTAATTGTTGTGTTTTTCATTAAAATGATGTTCCACCCTGCTAGCATTTTTTTCTTCAAGAGGTGTTTAATAAGTAATCCTCGAAATCAAAGCGTATCTTCACAACTTCTTCTCAGAAGTATCTCAAATTAGCCCACTTGCCTTTATTTTTGTCAATTTCAATGTTTAATTAAGTAATCTCCAACATCAAAATACATCTTCAGATATTCCTCCTAGTATTTAAAATTAGCAACAATTATCCCTATATAATAAAAGAAAAACAAATAATCAGAACTTCTAAGTATATCAAATTAGCCCCAATTGTCTCAATCTAACTCAATATTTAATTAAATGTTTTTTACTTAGCACTTCTCCGCATCTCAATCTCTCCCTAAATGCCTCAATTACGTGATTGAAATAGATATAAGCAGAAAGCAAAAACCCAAATAATGTTGTGCGGTATGTTAGCCCTAGTTGCCCCTTTTTATTCAAACTTTTGTTGAAAACAAGGTAAAGCAGCAATTATATTAGGAATAAATCATTTTCGATGAGGTGGGATTTGTTCAGTAAATACAGGAAATAAAAAAGGTTCCCTTGCAAATCTTAGCAGCGGAACATTAAACGCGTATACTCCATTTCCCTATTGTAAGAACACAAATCCTATGTATATAATTTTTGGAACAATACTGAAGACGATAATTAGTTCTACTCCTGTGCAATATTCATACACAAGTTAAATCTGCTATAAACTACCTAAAAAAAATTGTAACTCGCTATATATCATCAACTATATTTTTATCTTTCTATCATTTAAACAAATGTAATGGATGCTACATCATTCCACAATACTTCCAAACCTTCTCACTATAATTACAGGTTTCACTTTCATTAGACAATATTTCAAACTTTTTCACCATGCCAAAAGCTTACATTTTGATAGATGTTACGATGGATAGGAGAGGTTTGTAAGAACATCGATAGTCTTTTTTACAATCACTCTCCTCTAGATTGTATACAATAGCATTTTCCATTCACAGATTGTTATGATCTATCTATCTAACTGAATTACCTACACAAGATTCATATGGTGTTGCAGAGTGCAGGCAAGACAGAGAGCATATTTTTCCCCAAATCGTAAAGAATTTGGTAGCTCTACTACTGCACATTCCCAAAGATGGAGACTCCACCATCGGAGGGCATCATTGCAAGACACAATAATTTACCTCTCGTAACAGTAGAAACCATGTAGTTCTCTGGTGATAGAACATAATCCGCACCTTCAAACTGGAACGTCATGCTAGGAAATTTGGTGAGAGAACGCTTAGTCGAAGGAACTTTATAACAGAAATCGAGCCCAAATTATGAGCCATCGGCCGTGGTGAGCTTAATTAAGGAAGCCAAATCCTTTTTCAAAGCACCATAGGCAAGAGAGGGTAGATATGTGATGGTTGTTCCAGAGTCTATGATGAGTCCCCCTGTTCCGTCTGATTGAATAATGAAAGCCCCTTGCGAATACCGAGCAATTTGTTCCCAACACTAATTCCTTGCAAAGAAATATAGAAGTAACTTGATCCTCCATTGTTGTCCACTTGAAAAGGAGTGGACTTCACAACCTGGCCTTTCAATGCAACCGCCTGGCCAAAAAAATGGTACTGGATTTATTAGGGGAATTGGTGAGACAGTAGGAGAATTTGTGGGTGAGGGATGGGCCAAGCTGAGTAATGAAAGAAATGGGACCTCATCCTAACCCTACAATTCTAGTCGCTTGGTCGAATCCCACGCCTTCATTGTCATGACCGCAGCCAAATGCAACCCTAACTTGTGAATCTTTGGCTTCCAAATTGGGTGAAGTAAAAGTGAAAGTCTTGAAGGAGAGGATTTCTGCAGTGACAGAAAGATCGCCATATGTGTATGTATACTCGCAGCTGATGGATTTACAGGAGAATTCAGGAAGAGCTTGGGCAAAGTAGAGGGCATGAGAACAAGGGAGCCTTTTGTAAGAGGAGAGAGAAGGGTCAAAAACGGGAGTGGATTGGGCATAGCAGTCTAAGTAGGGTTTGTATTGCATCCATGTCAAATCACTTCTAATCTCCACAATCACCGCCATTGCTAAGGCCGGCGTGCTAATTGCCAACACAATTTCAGTTACTCTTAAGAAAATGACAATAAAAGAAAGCTAATGAAAATAACGCAAATCTTGGGAAAGGTTGCAAGATAAAAGGTGGAGAGGGCAAGAAGAAGTTGAATTGAGGAGCTAAAGAGAATGAAACCGCTGCCACTTGTTCTTCATTACCTAATTTTTTTAATTTATTTTGGAAAACCAAACAATTGAAGGACTACCAAATTTTTGGCAATTACAAGATGTGTGCACATATAGAATGGCCTATCGGCCAAATTAAGATAATTAACCAATTAAAAATAAATAATTATACTAAATTATTTATTTGATGCTTGAAATTTATTTTATTTAATTATCTAATTTTGTGTAATTTGGATATCTTTTAGAAAACATCTTTGCTTACTTAACACATTTGGCAATTCTCATTTATTTTTTTTGATGGGAAACAATAGTTAATGTACTACTAGTGAACCCCATCACTCCACACCACCTGTTGGAGTATTAATTTCTCCCACCACATTTAGTTTTGTATTTGTCATTGTAATTAAATGAAAAGGCTAAAATTAGAGAAGTGTAGAAAGACCTAGTAAGTTTCTAGATAAGGATTGGAAATTTCAAGAAGGCAAAAGCATTAAATATTGTCTACTACAATGGTATTGGAAGACCTCTATAAATAGACACATCATGTAATTGTTTTTTCCATCAAGCAATATAAATTGCTTTGACCATCAAGCAATATAAATTGCTTTGATCATCAAGCAATGCCCATTGTTGAATGTTGTAGCATTCATATTCTAAGCAATTGTTGTGTGTTTCATATTTATTTCTATTTGTGTATCTTCATATTTACATGTTTGATTCATCTCCATCCACCACCAACAACACAAGTGGTGTCATAGCCAAGTTAGATTATGGGTTCCCAAGGTTGTTTGTGTTTGTAGTAGGTTGTTTGAAGAATATTGTGGGAACATTATGCTGCATGCATGATCAGAAGGTGCCAAAAGTGAAATTGCAAGAAAGAAAAAATTGAAAGGAAGCAAGGTTTGTAGAAATGCTTCCTACACCAATCTAATGAAGAAAATGTTGTGCAAATTTTAATCCTTATAGTTACAATGAAGAAGATTCACAACATTAAAACATAAATAACAATAATAAGCAAATAACACCAAAACACCAAATATATGTGGGGAAAACCCTTTTGGGAGAAAAACCCCACACTCCAAAAGCTTGCTCAATGTATTACAAATCCAACACAAGATTACATACACTTGCAAAGAATGTTTATTACAAGGGTTCACCAGCATACAATTTCTAGAGTAATTCCAGCAACATAACAGTACCTGTAAAATTATCCTCTCTTACAAATGACTCAAGAATTCAATTTAAAGGAGTTCGAATACAAGAAACCACCAAAATGGAAACTCAAAACCATGAGTTGCAACACCTAGTCATGAAGAATCAAATCCACCTTAATATAGAAAGTTACTCAAATGGTCTATTAGAACATAATTGACTTCCAAAAAATGTGGTGCACTCCATTATTGTCTCCTAAAATCATACTTGTCATAATTTCTAAAATAAGTCCCTCTCACTAGATTTTTCCATTCTAGCAACTCTTACACACATTCTAGCAACTCTTACATAGATTTTTCTAATATCTTATTGTGTTTAAGTGTGTTTGAGGAGTGCCCTTTTTCAAGATCAACTCTGATTGAGAAGAGTATTTTTCTAAAGAGAGGCTATGATGGCCATTACGTAAGGTCTTGTTGTAGATTATTGCAATTTGTTGAATCAAAATTGTATTTTGATTGTTGTGTTCAATAAAATCAGCATGTATGTTGTTTTGTTGCATTTGTATGCGACCATGTTTATTTGATGTTAAGCTTGTGTAATATTTTTTGTTGAGAGTTTGTGAGATTCTGCCAATGCCAAGGAGATATTCAATGTGAGATCCTGCTTCCTAGTTAAGTGGTGTTCGACCTACTCTTCTATTACCTAAAATAGACAGCAACAAAGACTCCAAAGAAATCCTTAGATTCAATGTTTTTTTCATTAATTTTGAAAGAACCAAAATAAAATGAGAAAGAGAACCTTTCAGCACCATTGTCCATAACAATATTGCAAAAATTTCGAATACTCCTAAAATATTTATGTCCAATATTCATCCATGTTTGAAAACTAAAATTTTCAAATATTGGATGCATGCTCTTACATCTAATATCACTAGTAATAAAGATAATCAACTCTAAAACAAATTCTTGCATGGTCTCCTTGGCGTCCTTAGTGATTTTACTATTTTTAGGCAGTGCCCTTTTCACATTGTGGCTATTAGTAGAGATGGGCAGAAACCTATCTTGCTCTTGCATGTTTGACTGGTGGCTCTACTCACCCAAATGAGGGCTCTCCTAGCTACTCGGGCTACCCACCGCTTCCACCATGGAACAAACCACTTAAAATAACAACAATAAACATAGCTTAAACCTCAGTCATGTGAAAAATGCTTGTCATCCATCATTACAAACAAAAGATCAAAAGCAGAAGCAACACAAGAAGTAATCCTCCTACTCTTCTTGGTATTAAAATAGAATAAGAAAACATTTTGGTTTGTTTTCTTGTTACCTTGGTTGAGGTAGAGGATTTAATGGGTGGTTGTGGTGGATATGAAATCCACAAGACATACAAATATTCAGAAACATGAATAATATGGAAATACACAAATGCTGAAAATCTTCAACTTTAATTGATTCTCATTGATCTCTTGATAAAAACATTACAAATGCCCCTATGTCACATTTTTATAAAGGAAATAGCCAACATTGATCTAGCTTTTTAACTTGAATAACTACAAAGTGGCGTATATGCTCTGAATTTTAAAATGATGCAAACTAAAAGAATGTAGATTTTTTAGTATATTTTATGTTTCTATTTAAAAATAAATAAATAAATATCTAAATACAGTATTTTTTAAAATTGACACTATAATTTAGTTGCTGATAAAATGTTGAAAAATAAGGTTGAATGGGATGTCACACTTTATATAGTAAATTTCATTTATTTTCCTTTTTTTTTTATATTCATAGCTCAAAACTTTAGGGCATGGATTATTTTCTTCCCCAATGTGATAATATCTATTTCTAAATAAATCTTGGAAGTTGTATTCAATGAAAACACAATTATTTCGATGGGACATCAACTTTTGTCTTCATTATTTATCCAAAATAGGAAAAAAATTATGTCATCTTGACAAGGGTATCTCTCCTCTAGTGCATCATATTTTTTTCAAATTTTTTTGATAAAATTTATTATTTTCTCTTGAGAGGACAATCAACACCATATTTTGGTGTTGATGACCTACTTTTAGTATAAATAAAAAATAAAATATAAACAAGTTAATTGAAATGTTTAAAAAATTATATTTTTACAAAGTCAATTGATTGAACTACAAAAGGGTATTTTTAGGTTCTTTTAAAATAATTATTTGCATGAGTAGGAATTGTTAGAGCATCAAGTTTTTCAAATAATTTCATTTTTTTTGTAAATGAGCCCCAAAGTGATGCTACATATGTTTTTTAGTGGACGGTTCCAATTGGAAAAGTTGTGGCCTAGATCTAGTTTAGCTAGAATGAATCCCAATAGAACATAAATTTCATCTAAAATAACTTTTAGTTAGAAATAATTAAATTCATTTATGCTGATAAGTTGGCCGAAAGTGTCACACAACTTTGAACTTTTGCCCCCAGTGGAGTGCTACAACACTTAGAAAATTTATTGATCACCTTTTATTTGAACAAACATACACACTTGATTGAGCGCACTTACAATTGTTATATGATGCCTCTTTTATAAAGGTATTAGTCATACTAGTACATCACATTAAATATTTTTGCCTTTCTACGCTCTTCCAATCATTATCTTGTTGATGCAAGAGCATCCCTGGTTCAAGAGCAATTTTGCATAAACCAAAAACATTTGCAAATTTCAGTTTGCTTGCATTTTAGTTCTTTCATTTTCTAGTTTAGTTCAGGAAGTTCAGTTAGAAGCAGTTTCAGGTTGTGGTCCAGTTTTGGCATTTCACATATTGCGGATCTGGACTTAGCATCTACATTCATTCATCTACAGAATATCAAGAATTTAGAGCATTTGGATTAGTTACCGGAAAGATATTGCTATCAGAAGATCAACTGCTTTCTTAGAGCAGAGCATCCTGACAGTCTATGGTAATCAACTGGAGGAGATGGCTGGCGGATCATTCCTTGACTTGCAGATCTTAATGACACAACATTTAATGTCCTTTGGTTCATGGCTAACCTTCCCCATAGGTCCGTAAATTGTTGTAATTATTTGAGGAAGTGTTCTATGCATTTAGGTCTAACCTATCTATGTACACACATTACAGCTCTTCATTGAAGTTTGTGATCTTCCTTGGCTAACACAGAGGAATCTATTGGTCTAAAAATGATAAATATTGATGTAATAGATCCTTAGGAAAGCAGTTATCAAGTTCTCATGATTTAAAAGACTGATAGTTTGAATTCTTACGAAGGAGCTTCAAAGCTTTATCTTGTGCATGTATGTAATCAGGCTTGTGAGACCTAATTGTAAGCCCACATGTTGCCATCCAGATTGTATTTGAATTCTATGATATACTAAATGACTAAATCTACATTTGTTTCATTTCCTTGAGTTTTTTCCATTGTTTTTACTCTCGCTACATGGTCCGGATAGTTCATTCTGTGAACCCTCCTACCGTGACTACACCAAGTGGTATTAGAGTGAAAGTTTGAATATTTGGGAGTGAATTGAGCAAAGTTGGAGAGGGAATTCTATAAGATCTTGATGTAAGTAGATCATTGATATGAGATAGGTTACTTGTGTGCAACCGATCATCGATTGAGTGGCAGTTGTCTCTTGTAGCCCGACCGCCAAATTTGAGGGAGTTTGCACTTGATCCTATGAAGAATGCCACTGAGGAGAGTTTCTATTGTTGGTACAATGGATAATAGAATGGATGAGATGATGGAATTGATGAGAAAAATGCAAATTCATTTGGATGCTATTGAGGAAGATAGGTGAAGAAGATTGACACCTAGACCTAATGTTGAAAGTGATGATGAAGAAGAATTTCAATCTGCTAAACAAATTGGTGAAACCCTAGAAGGTAATGAAGAAGAAGAATCAAATCAGATAAAGATTTTGCAAGCTATTTCAAAAATTGGAAAGAGACCTAGAGTTGATGTGCCAAATTATATTGGTAATCTGAACCCTAAAGAATTGATTGATTGGATAAATGATATAGAAGAATAGTTTGAATCTGAAGAAATTGAAGATCTGGAGAAGGTGAAATTTTTAAAGACAAAGTTGAAGGGACATGCTACTATATGGCAGAAAGAAGTTCAGTTGGAAAGAAACAAAAGAGGGAAAAAAAAGATTACAAAGTGGGATAGGATGGTGACAAAGTTGAAGAATCAGTTTATATCTAGTGACTATGAGTTGGAGTTGTTGAAGAGATTGCAAAACCTGAGACAAAAGGAGAAATCTGTGAAGACATACACTGAAGAATTTCATAAGATGATCATAAGAACATGACATAGTGAAGTAAACAAGGAGCAAGTGGCTAGATACATCTATGGACTCAGATTGAACATTCAAGGAGAACTAAGCTTGGTAAGGATGACATCTTTGGAAGAAGTATATTAGTTAGCCAAGAAAGTTGAAGAGAAGATGAATAAGAGGCATGATCAGAGACATAGAGGTAGAGGACGTAAATTTTAGAGAGGTAGGATATTTTCTAGAGGAGGCAGATCATATTCAGAGTAGAACAAGTTTGACAGCCCATTTCGGAAGGATTACAGAGATAACAATGCTTACCGAAGAGATGACAAATTTTTACCAGAGAGGAAACCCTAGTGCATACCAAAATGAAGGATATAGAAGAGAAGGAAGAGGATTGGATACGAGAACATTCAGAGGTACTTCTTTCAAGTATGGAGGTGAACGACATAAAGCATTTGAAAGTAATTAGGATAGTGCAAGTAAGAGGACAGAGAATATAATTTCGATGCAAAAATGAATATAAGCAATTACCCCCTGTCACCGACGTTCCCCTACTCTAATACCATATAGGATTCCCTAATGAAGAAGAAGGCTGAAAAGAAACACAGAACATTGCAAATAATAAAAAAGCATGAAAATGTATGTAAAACAACTAAATCCACCATATCCGCTATGTATAACATCAAAAACGTAAATACATATAAGTGAGGATGAGTGAGGAGGTTGAGTTGACTTCAACACTCCACTCACCAAGTGGCAAAAGAGTGTCTACACATAGCTTAGAGAGTTGTGTTGAACTCCCCAGGTCAACACCTAGCCACCTAAGGTGGCTTAAATCCATCTGCTAATTATATTACTTAGAATAAGTAATATACAATAAAGTTTAGCAATAACATCTATATCCTTGTTGTCTAGAGATTTTCCAGGTGTCGTAGGATTCTTTTTGCCTCTTGTGGTTGACTTGACCATGATGGGAGAATTTTTTTTTAAATAAATCACACAAAATAAATCCAATTAATATAATGTTTTTTTGTAAATTATCAAGTCCTAGATCTCACTTCCAAAAAAAAATCTCTAAAAAAATTCATTAATTTGCAGTCTTGAGAGTGAAATTGATGGAAACCCTAATTTTACAATAAATTTTTCAAATATGATACAAGTAACCTCAAATATGGATTATAGTAGCTTCAATATGACCTTAAAAATCCCACTAAAAATCTTGATAATATTTTCCAAAAGGAAAGAGATATGTAGTTCCCAAAATTACCTCTAAAATAAAAAAAATGCCTTGGTTTTTCCTTCAAGGTGCCAAGATCATGCTATGATACCATGTTTAGTTAAACAAATTGCATAATTGAGGAATAAAGTAGGAAATATAATATAAATACTTGATAATAATATGCCACTTCAAGGGACCAACCTCCAAAAGTCTCCAATGAAGAACATAATTTGTAATGATCATAATGAGTAACCTCTAACTCCTATATATATATTTTACTCAAGCCTTGGATATCACCTATGCTAACTTAGATACCACAATATATCATCTAAACTGACCTAAATACCTATATAAGTTTATATTAATGATTATATAGATTAATTAAGAGTTAAGGTAGCCACAAGCCAACTACTCATAACCCTATACCAATGTAAGATTAAGGGCATAGCAGCATTGGACCACATAAATCAATGTACACAGATTCTAATGGTGCCCTTTCTCTATAAGATAATCATATTGGAAAACTTTCCCTATGTTGATTTGGTAAGATACAACTCTCACATGAACTAGCTGGCTCATCAATTGGTGGTAATCCTCTTACCATCTCATTCTTTTTCAATAAGATCAATCCTATAAAATGAAGGATTCCATACCTTAAATTTCATATCCATGTCTGACCTAAATAATTTTCTTTGAAATTTTCTTCAATCTTTCCCTGAAAAAAAGGATCTCTTCATCTACCCTTTTCACTACCATGACAACATTTACTTATTCCTATAAATGTTTCATGTTATTATGGTACCATTTGGCTGACCTTATCATGACAATATCTTAACTAATAACAACTCTCGTTATGGTTTTCATGTCAATAATTCACTGAAAAGGCTTATAGAACCAGATCCACATCGACAGTGATCCACATAGGGAAGCGTCAAGCCATAGAGGCTGATTGATTTTGGTCTATGAAGTTTACCCACAAAGGCTAATTGTATTGTGAACTTGATCCACAAAGGTCAAATGTACTATGCAGGTCAATCAATCCCAGACCATGGAGACCGACCTTTGTCTCACAAATTTGCCAAGTTGTGGAAGGGTGATTTAAGACCAAGGTCGATTCACCAAGGGCAATTGAAGGCTAATTTGGCAAGGGCCAGGCCATAAATTTTTAGGTGACAAGAGGGTTGATCCAGGCCCAAATAGAGGGCAGTCCATTTGGCAACATAGTTGAGATTGAGCTAGGGTTGTCTCACCTACACAAAAGAGGAAGGAGGTGCATGAAGAGGCCATGAGAATCTTGGAATGACTTGCACAAAGAAGATGTGGAATATGCAAAAAAGGCACCTAAAACAACCTACAAAAACCTTATTACTGCTCTTCTTCACCCTAAAATGGCTTGTAGAAACCCCATTGGTGTCCTTGTTTGTTGACGTCAACATCTCGCACATTCTCCCCAATTTAATTTTACAAAGGAAAATTTTTTATTTTGTAATTTAATTGGCGGCTTGTTTTTGCACATGCACTCAACTTATAAAGTGCCCTTTTATGTATCATTCTTGGGGGGATTATACATGCATTTTGTAATCAATGAACTCACATAAAGTTTTAAATTTACTAAGGGAGTAATCTATCTATGTTAATAATGGGTATAATAAATCATTCCTCTGTCGTTACTTTGGAAGAAGAAAACTACAAGTCCTGGTGCAATAGAATCATAAAGCATTGTCGATGGATTCATCTATTCCCACATTTATACATGGACTTATTCCTGAACCAAGTATATATTGGTAGAAATTTTCATGGATAAATAGAACTTTTCAAGTCTTATGATTAATTGGTTTAAGTGATGGGGACCATACATCGTGGCCTCTATCAGACACTGAGTTCCCTCGCACTCTCTAGACCACACTATGGGAAATGTATGCAGATTTCAATGAACCTCCATTCCTAGATGATTGCGTTACAGACATACATCTTCCCCTTAGTGATGCTGAGAATTATTTGTATGATGATGATACTGAATAGGAATATGCTTCTCCTCTTGATGATGACACAGAGACTTCTCCTCTTGCTTCTCCTCTTCGTACACCTCTAGCATTGGTAGCTATTATGCCACCTCCACCTACCACTTTGATAGAGAATTTGGCTTCTTCACATGGTACTTCAGATTCACTCTAGTACGTTCACACTTGTTCTCTTGATCAATGACGTATCATCTTATTAGACATCCATTATTTCTTTGTATAATCTCTCATTCTCAATCTTGATGACAACATTGAGGATCTTGCCCTTCTCTTAGATGGCAATTCTTTTGTCCTTACACTTGTTGCTACTATAGAGTTCATTGAGGCTTCACTAAGGGCTTCTACAGATTCTTTGTAGGACATCTCGTGGGATTTGTATTGTAGCCACATGGCATGCATTGATATTCCACATCCATACATCACTTTTTTGGATACCAGTGGTCTTCATTAATTTCCACATGATTTTGAGAGGTCATTTATTTTAGTTAGGCCAAGGACTCCTAATTTGATAGTGATTCATTTTGACATCAGCATGAAGATATTTGAGCAATGTTCTAAGATAGGGTGGATCATGAGACTTCCCAGCTCACCTTGCTTCTTTGGGTTGGAGTTACTTCAACATTCACCATTGGAGTTGTTTCTTCCTAAGGGGAGAAATATCATTTCCACAAATGGATCATTTTGAAGATTCATACATGGGCATCCTCTTTTGGCATAGGGGCTACTTCATTGTGGGGGGCTACATAGTGTCTTTCTCTCTTGTATGGGAGCTCTCTCTCTCTCTCTCTCTCTCTCTCTCTCTCTCTCTCTCTCTCTCTCTCTCTCTCTCTCTCTCTCTCTCTCTCTCTCTCCTTTGAGGGGTTCTTGTGGTATTAGTGGTTTGGCCACAATCAAATATCTCTATCTACATCATCTTAGTTAGTATGACATGGTTTCAGGTTTGGTGCAGAGTTATTATCTTTGTGGGGGGATTTCTAGTCATCTTAATTTTTCTTTTCTCTTTTTTGGAGGGAAGTTTATTCCTATTGGGTTTTCTTTCTTTCTCAACTTTATGAGAGATTGCATTGTAATTAGGTACCTCATTGGGCCCTATTGTCGGGACCCATTTTTTTGTACCCACAAAAGCTATCATTAAGGGGGTGTTAGTGTAGTATATTATTGGAATGTTCCAACGGATGTACTTCACATGGATTACTCCTATATTTTGGCTTAATCTTTCTTAGGTGTGTTTTTTCACATAGAGTTGTATGGAGTTCACATGCCACAAGTTTTAGTTAGTGATGTTACATTCCTATTCTTAGGCTCCTTCACCACTACTATAGGCACAAGTTGCACTTGTCTTGGACTATATATGTACATCAATATTTTGAGTTAATTAATTAATTCATATATTTATTTCATATCTTTTTTGTATTGCATAATCTCATTTTTCATAACTTGTAGAGGCATGTCTTTTTTATCTTTTGTGGCTCCACTGGTACTAACATTCTATCTAGTTGATCTGGGAGCTCTAAGATAGATCTTTAGAGTTCAATCACAACTAATAGCATCAAATTTACTAGGTAGGCTTCAAATAATATTTTATACAATCTTTTGATTAATAATCTCATCTTCATGTGATTTATTTTCGTTAACAATATTCGTTAATTGACTTGAAAATTGGTCTATAGACTTTGAGTCCTTCATTTACAAAATTTTAAAACTTCTCCTAAGAGACTATAATTTAACCGCTTTTACATTAGTTGTTCCCTAATATGTAATTTATAAAATCCATCATGCCCTCTTAGATGTAGTTATTGTTGCAACCCATAGAAAGATAGAGTCATCCATTGCTTGTTGAATTTAAAATAGGACTTTTGCATCCTTTTCTCTATTTTCCCTAAGATTAGAGTTTTGTTCTCTAGTCAAATCTTGATAGGCCGCCCGATCTAGAGGTTCTACAAAACTATTTTTGACTTTATCCCAAACTTCTTGTGAATAGAATAAAATCTTCATTTTAATAAACTAGAAATTATAGTTCTTACCCATCAAAATGGGAACTTGGGGCTATGTGAGATTGTTTCTCAATGCCATGGTTGTGATCTAATAAACTACAACAAATTGACTCTGAGAAAAATGATTATAGTGATTGATTTTAGTAGCTTTATTTGCCTTCACTCACTTTGGCTACAATCTCCTTGCTCTGCCATCAATAATTATTTTCAAAATATTAGATTGGGGACAAAAGATTCTTTAGATCTATAATTATCTCATTATTGGTGGCTTCAAACTCCCTTGGAAGAGACTAAACCCTTTTGCCTATGATTTTCTTTTTGTAGTGACTTTACTTTTAAACATGGTGATTACTTTATGTGAATTGGTCATTTGGTGTGAACTATAATCAAATAGCTCATTCTTCCTTTGGTATGGTGAGGAAGGTATGGAATATGAAAATGTGGTTGGATTTTGAAACATGAATTGGATATAAGGATCTTGTTCTAAACTAATGCTTCACTTGTTGAACGTATCGTGAGGATTTGTTCAAAAAAAATTGACTAAAAGTGACTTGATAACAAACAAGAATACACAATGGCTGACTGACACTTTAAGGTGATAGAAGGCTTATTTGCTTTTATTGGTTTCACATAGAGAAAACATGCTAATCAGTTGATTACAAAACCTAAATTAGTCAAGTAGGTGTGACATATCTAGTGGATCTCACGAAATGGTCGTGGGTCAAGCCCAAATCAAAATAGAGAATATATTTCCACTCCCATTAATAACATAATTATATAGCTTGGATAGATAGGGAATATATGGTCCTGGACCACCATACAAACCTTACCTTGGAGACTTTCGTCCTGCCCAAAGTAGCCCCTATCTGAAGTATAATGGTACGTGTGAGCATCTTCCCCTGTTACTGCAGTGGTGCACCACAAGATATGATGACTGATGGTCTTAATCTAGGTTTGACAAGGTTTCTAAGGAGTTTCTAAGGAGTCCCCTATATACACAAAGTACGTGGGTCTCAAATTGTGAATAGGATTCAACATCGACTAGCCACAAACATCACCAAACCAAGTCTTGGCAGACCAATGGTCTCGGGGACCACTTTGGACTTATTAGGTTTATCATTAAGGTATAGCTTTCATTCTCCCTCCTTTATATACCCCTCTAGAGTACGTGGTTGAGGTCATCCCTATCCTATCAAGCCTCCTAGAGGGAAGGAATATTATTAACTTTTGATCTCCAAGATAGTGCAAAATGCAAGGAGAGAGCATATGTGACATAATGTCCTGGGATTGAACAAATAACAAAGAGGAAAATGATGGATTTTTTATCCCCAAGATCACTCAAGAGTGCGAGGGGGGAGTATACATCCAATAAAGATCCTGAAGACAAAGCAAATAAGTTCTTTTCAAACTACTTTATTTTAGTGCAACTAAACTAGTGGAGAAAATTTCAAGTCTTTGATGGTGCTGCTGCTGAGAATAATTAGTAGTTTTGCAAAATTGTATGTCTTGGACAATGTAAGGCTACAAGAAAATTCTTAGTACAAAACAATAAATCCTATAAAACAAACCAAACAAAACATTAAATGCAAAGTGAAAAGTTATGGTTGTTTAATATTTTAAAATACATGTCTAATTTTCAGAGGAATATACCTACAAATTTGAGTTGATTCTGACAAAGTGGCTTGTGTCACTGTTCAACTCTTTGAGTTGCCTTTCAAATGCCTATGAAATTGTAAAAATCTAATGAAAATTGAGAAAGTTATGCTAATTTGAACAAAACAACGTCCAAGGGATAAAAATGGGCACTCTGGCCACTGACGGGTTACACGAGATTTGTTCACATGTGGCAATTTGTCAAGCTGATGGTTGGGATGCAACAGGTCACATGCAAATGGTTTTTTTGGCAATTAATTGTGGCAGAAAAAGTTACATATGGCGATTATTACACCGTTAGCAGTTTCACCTCGACTGAGCACACGCAAAGTGTTAATCCTTGGTGGTTAAGGAGAAACATAATAATTTTAACCAGAAGTTAAAAGTAAGAATTCCATAGGTGGCAATCTAGGAATAATTAACAATTAATGGTTTTAGATAGTAATCAGGTGAATATTAACAATCAATGTTTATATCTTTTAAACCATGGTAAATGATAAAGAGCTAACTGTCGATGATTAACAATGATTAGTGACCACCTATATAGACCTCATGACCATAAAGATTAGCAAACAATGCACATACCTCACACACTAGCCACAATCAAAAATTATATTAAGAACAGTGCTTAGGGTTAAAAACTCACAATCTTAACAACTTCTTTAACCGTTAATTAAGATATTACAAGAAATAGTTAATAGAACAGCAAGGCAGGTAGATCTAAAAAACTTAAGACTTCTAGGTACAATTAAAATCAGGCTATAGCTGACCACTCATGAGATCTTGAAAACATGCAACAAATGAAATAACAATTTTTCAATTGTAGATCTCAAAATTGTATGAAGGGTAATTCTAATGAGAACCATATATAAGATAACCGTAACCTTCTATTTTAGGTCAGACACCAAGTAGAAAATAGGTACATTCCATCATCATCTCTAAAAATATTATGGAATATATGAATCATTGTATTGTGACTCAGTACATTTATCAATTCCTGGTCCTAAAAAGGAGCATTACAGTTCAAAAAAATGCCGCTAAAAGCTTATACCAGCACTTGCACCCATTGGATTTCCAAGGAATACATCGATAGGAACAACCAACGAGTTCAGAAAATTTTCCAGTATGAATTTTCTTCTTTATAGCATGTGACAACTTTCCCGAGAACTATAATGCTCACATATAAACAAACAAGTTCAGAAAATTTTCCAGCGTGGATTGTTCTTTTCTTTACAACACGAGATAATTTTCCCGAGAACTATAATGCTCACATATAAAAGCCTATCGTCTAATAATAAACCTCCATCGCCCTTGCAAAAAGATGGATCAAACAATAATCTTGCAGGTAAAAGTTATGGATGAAAGAAGTAGCAGATAAAACACCCCTCTACCCAATGGATGTTACTCAATGCTGAACCTGTGAAAAACATAGATCAAATAATGATCTTGCAGATAAAAGCGATAGATGAAAGAAGCAATAGATAGAAGATTTTGTTAATTTTTATGTAGCTTGGACAGGTGTTCTAATTTTGGGTGGTGATTACGAGGCTAGAAACACAGCTGGATAATTATCTCCATACCCAGAAAATTGATTTCTCGAGAGACTTACAGATATTAGGGTTTAGAGTCTAATTAATCCTAGCCATTGATTTAGATTAAATCATGGCCATTGGTTTTCAATGAGAGGATTATAAAAGAGGATCAATGGGCATTTGGAGAACACAGATCCGAGAAGTATTTGCAGCGATAGCAAATAAATAAATTTGCATCAATAGCAAATTGATTTGCAGTGAGAGCAAAGGGTGCAGTGATAGCGTTGGAGAGCAATGGAATTGCTGGAGAAGGAAAATATTGCTGGAGCAATTTCAGCAGGAACAATTGAGGGAAGGGAATTTACAGGAAAGAAATTTTCCAGAGCTCTGCCAGTAAGAGGCAAGCAATTTTGTGTCTCTTGATTTTCTATAGTTGAATAAAATTCTTATTTGCTGACTGGTTTTCCCTTCATTTTATTTTATTTTGTCTCCATGATTTTCTCTGAAGTTGCAGCTGTGTTATTAATTAATATTTGCTATAAATCAATTAATTTTTTGGCAGCCAAATAATCTACATAAGATAGGAAATTAATAATCAATAGCTGCAATAGATTTTTCACATGAAATTAGAGCGGATCTGAGGGCAGAACAAGAACAGGGAGAAAAGAAAAATAATAAAAAAAATCTAGGGTTTATAAAACCTAGTTTGACCTCTTCAAAATTATTATTTTCTTTTGAGATGGCCTCAGCAGGTTTAAGAGATCAGGATAGATTGGATGGAGCCTCGAATTTTGGTGTCTGGAAAGCCAGAATTTCTTTATTGCTGGAAGAGAATAGTATCAACGAATATGTGACCACTGTTGTACCTGTACCTACAGATGCAACACAGCTCTTAGCATATAAAAAGGAAGATGCCAAGGCGAGGAGGCTGATTCTTGATGGTGTTAAGGATCATATTGTTCCGCATATTGTAGAGTTAGATATAGCAAAGACGATGTGGGACACTATTATGAATCTGTACCAGAATGCTACTCTTACCGGAAGCTGATTCTCAGAGAAAAGTTAAGGAATACCCGGATGAATAAGGGAGAAGACGTCACAAGTTACCTCACCAGACTCAGACTTGTCAAGGATGAATTGGCAGCTGTTGGAGACAAACCAAAGGATGATGAGCTAGTACGAATAGCCTTGGATGGGTTTACTAAGCAGTGGGATGTTTTTGTTCAAGTTATTAATGGACGAGACACCTTACTAAGTTGGGATCGACTATGGAGTGACTTCACTCAGGAGGAGCTTAGACTAAGTCTTGTTAATGGAACCAACAGTAATAGTCAGAAAAGCGAGGTGGAACAAGAAAACGTTGCCCTAGCAGGAAAAGGGAAAGCGAAGAAGGGGTCTGGAAAAGGATCAAATCTAAAAAGTGAGAAGGACTTATCTAAGATCAAATGCTATGGCTGTCATGAGTTCGACCACTATGTCAGTGATTGCCAACAAAGGAAGAAAAATGAAAAGAAAGGAAAAAGGCAGACGGCAGCTTCAGCAAGTGTAGATGAGCTTTCTAGCAGAATGGAGGATGAGTTTACACTCATAGCTTGCCTAACTAGCTCAACCTCATAGGGTGTTTGGTATATAGACAGTGGGGCATCATTTCATATGACAGGAGTTAGGGAGTACTTCTCCAGCTACAAGGAGGAGGACATCAAATTCCAGATTCAGATGGGGAACAAGTCCAAGTGTAATCCAGTTGGGAGAGGGACTGTTCTATTTCAGAGGGAGAATGGCAAGCCTATTTTCATTCATGATGTGTTGTATGTGCTAGGCCTGGGCATGAATCTAATATCCATATCTATCCTTCAGGATAAAGGCTACAATGTACTCTTTAGAGGGGCACATGTTTTAATCAAGCATAAGGATTGGAAATCACCCATAGCTATTGGAGTTAGGAGCGGCTGACTTTATAGGTTGCAGTTTGATACTCCTAAGGCACTAGTGAGCAACAGTAATCCTAGAGATCAAGGAGAGCTATGGCATAGAAGGATGGGCCATATACATCATGGAGCACTTAAATTGCTTCGTGAGACAGTGACAGGTGTTCCAGATGTGAGCACAGAACATGATGATGTATGTAAGGGATGTGTATTAGGGAAGTTTGTGAAAGCAGCTTTTCCAAGGAGTGACACCAAATCCAAGGGGGTTCTTGATCTAGTACATTCAGATATATGTGGACCAATGTCAACGAAATCTCTCAGAGGATATGAGTACTTTGTTACTTTTATTGATGATTTCTCCAGGAAGACTTGGATATACTTCTTGAAGACTAAGGATGAGGTCTTCAGTCACTTCCAGGAGTTCAAAGCTCTTGTGGAGAATTCGACAGGCAGGAAGGTAAAGGTTCTTCAGTCAGACAATGGAGGCGAGTACAAAGGGAAAGAGTTCCAGGAGTTCTGTACCAGGGAAGGAATCAAGAGAGAGTGGATTATTCCTTACAACCCATAGCAGAATGGGGTTGCTGAGAGGAAGAATCGTTCTATATCAGAGGTAGCAAGGGCTATGTTGTATGACCAAGATATGGCACGTTACTTATGGGCAGAGGCATGCAGTACAGCGATATACATACAGAACAGGGTTCCACATAAGGTATTGGGCAAGATGACACTAGAGGAGGCATTCTCAGGGAAGAAGCTAGATGTCAGTCACTTCAGGATATTTGGGAGTTTGGCATTTTGTCACATTCTAGGGGCTACACGTTCCAAGTTAGATCAGACTGCAGAGAGAGGGTACATTGTGGGGTATAGTGAGACCTCAAAGGCATATCAGATATTTATTCTAGGGACCAAGAGGATTATAGTCAGGCGTGATGTCAAATTCATGTAGGACAAGGCATATAGGAGGTCTAGAGATTTGCCAGCAGATGATCAGAATGAGTAGCCAACAGAAGCTCCAAGGATTGTTCAACCAGAATAGGGGTAGCGAAGCATGAGTACAGTTACTAGTACAAGCACAGGCTCAGGTGCTGAGAGTTCATAGAGTATGGAGCAACAAATATAGCAAATCCAAGGGATGCATCAAGAAGGTATGGAGTTTGATATTTCATCCTCTATAGTTGGCAAGAGGAATCGTGAGGTTCAACAGACACATAGGGATACTCAGGAGTTTGTGGGAGCTCCTAGGATGAGTAGTAGACAATGAAAACAACCAGTCAGGTATAATGACTATGTGGCATTGGTTAGTTAGTTGGTAGATAGTGAGCCTTCCAGCTATAAGGAGGCTGCACGGCAACAGGTGTGGCAAGATGCGATGGTTGAGGAATATACCTCAATAATGCAGAACAATGTGTGGGAGGTTGTGCCTAGACTGATAGATAGGGCAGTGGTTGGATCACGCTGGATCTGTAAGATTAAGCATGGTGCAGATAGTAGCATCAAAAAATACAAGGCAAGGTTCGTGGCCAAGGGGTTCTCTCAAAATGAGGGAATAGACTATGAGGATACATTCACTCCAGTGGCCAGGTATACTTCTATACGAGCCGTAATCTCACTTGCAGCACATATGGGATGGCAAATCCATCAAATGGATGTCAAGATGGCATTTCTTAATGGTGAATTGTTAGAAGAGGTATACATAGAACAACCAGAGGGCTTTGTAGCATACAGTAGCGAAACCCATGTGTGCAGATTGAAGAAAGCTTTGTATGGACTCAAGCAAGCTCCTAGGGCGTGGTATGAGTGCATTGATAAATACTTGCAGGGAATAGGCTTTGTGAAGAGTGAGGCGGATGCTAACCTCTACTACTTGATGGTTGGGGGTGAAGTGCTCATTCTTATTCTATATGTGGATGACTTATTTTTAATAGGTTCACTGGGTCTCATAGAGGAGTGCAAGAGGGACCTTGCAGCAGAGTTCGAGATGAAGGATTTGGGGCTTATGCACTACTTTCTAGGCATGGAAGTGTGGCAGACAGATGGAGAGATTTTCCTTGGACAAGGGAAATACTGCATTGAAATCTTGAAGAGGTTTGAGATGCAAGAATGCAGAGCCATGTCTACACCTATGATCAGGAATTGGAAGAAGGTAGACTCATCCAAGGAAAAGGATGTAGACCTCACCTTATACAGGATGTTGATTGGATCTCTCATGTATTTGGTCAACATTAGGCCAGATATATCCTTTGCAGTAAACTCTCTTAGTTAGTTCATAGTTGAGCCGAAAAGAGTGCATTGGATAGTGGCAAAGCATGTATTGCGGTATTTGCGTGGTACAATCAAGTATGGGATTAGATATACTCAAGGTGATGGTATCAAGTTGATAGGCTATACTGATGCAGATTGGGCAGGTAGTAGAGTGGACAGGAAAAGCACTTCAGGGTGCTACTTTAGTTTGGGATCAAGAGTTGTCTCTTGGTACAGTAGGAAGCAAAAGTCTATGGCTCTGAGTTCTGCAGAAGTAGAATACATAGTAGCTAGCATGGCAACGTGTGAGGCTATATGGCTTCGGAAGTTGCTGGTAGCCTTATTTGGTCAGAGGGTTGAGACTACCATGATACACTGTGATAATCTAAGTTGCATTAGATTATCAGAGAATCTAGTGTTTCATGATAGGTCTAAGCATATAGACATCAGGTATCATTTTATCAGGGATTGTGTACAGCGAAGGATTGTTTAGCTACAGTATATACCTATAGATCAGCAGGTAGCAGATATTTTGACAAAGGCATTGGGGAAGGTGAAATTCATCTTCTTCAGAGATAAGTTGGGTGTTATGCAGAACACCTTCCTCACTAAGAGGGAGTGTTAATTTTTATTTAGCTTGGACAGGTGTTCTAGTCTCGAGTGGTGATTACAAGGCTGGAAACACAGCTGGATAATTATCTCCATACCTAGAAAATTGATTTCTCGAGAGACTTCTAGATATTAGGGTTTAGAATCTAATTAATCTTAGCCATTGATTTAGATTAAATCATGGCCATTGGTTTTCAATGAGAGGATTATAAAAGAGGATCAATGGGCATTTGGAGAACACAGATCTGAGAAGTATTTACAGCGATAGCAAATAAATAAATTTGCAGCAATAGCAAATTAATTTGTAGTGAGAGCAAAGTGCACAGTGATAGCGTTGGAGAGTAGTGGAATTACCAGAGAAGGAAAATATTGCCGGAGCAATTTCAGCAGGAACAATTGAGGGAAGGGAATTTACAGGAAAGAAATTTTTCAGAGCTCTGCCAGTAAGAGGCAAGCAATTTTGTATCTCTTGATTTTATACAGTTGAATAAAATTCTTATCTGCTGACTGGTTTTCCCTTCGGGGTTTTTCCAAGGACAATTTGTCCAAAATATTGTGTTCATTTTATTTTTTTTGTCTCCATGATTTTCCGTGAAGTTGCAGCTGTGTTATTAATTAATATTTGCTGTAAATCAATTAATTTTTTGGCAGCCAAATAATCTACATAAGATAGGAAATTAATAATCAGTAGCTGCAATAGATTTTTCACAAATTTTAACTAGACAACACAACCCTTCCTTTTCCTACAGACAATTCTAAAACTAGTGAATTTGTACGCTGCATAGAGGATCAAAAATTAAGAAACTAGTGTAGAATAATACCAAAAAACCAATGGACAATGATGCCAGAAAATCCAGTGGATACAAGCATATGATGAACCAGCAAACAAGACTTTAACCGTATAATACAATCGTACAACTGTTTAAGGGGCCAAAAGGCTAGGCTTAAACAACACACTCTAAGCTTTCAGGAGATGGGAGTTTTGGAGCAGGCTATATGCATTTGCGAAAGCAAGGAGGATAGAGGAATTTTATCAGCTAAGGGAGAGGGGCCAGTAGCCGCCCACTCTAACTTCGCGCATGTCAGGTACATAGCTAGACATATGGAATTTCGATAATTTTTTTTGGGTTTTTCCGTATATGACGGAAGAGCTTAAAGCTATTCTTTCGGCTTCTGGGCACTTACAGGGAAAGACACGTTATGTGCACATGGGTCAAAAAATGGTCATTTCAACATGTCGCCCCATACATCTGCATTGATGTGCCAGTAACCGCTCACCATCACATTTGTACACTTGTCTTAATTTCATTGGTTAATTTACAAATGTATTAGTGCATTTGTGGACATGTACAAGTGTTGTGAACATGTATTGGTGCATTTGTGTTAATTTATTTGGTTGGTATTTTACATGTATTGGTTCTTTTTAAAAAATTAATTGGGGGGTCAAGTGATTAAAAACATATCGGTTATTGGGGCGTGGGCGGCAACTGGGCCCTCTCCCTTAATGTAGTTGGATATTTTCTATGCATTTCCAACTACATTTTATTATAGATTTTTGAATGAGAAAATGAATGGCTAAGATTAAGTTGATCAAATTTAAAAAGTTGGGACTTGATTTAGAGTTAACTTCTTTGATTGATTAGTTTTCTGATTTGATTGATGAGTTAACTGATTTGACAAAATAATGACATGTGATGACATGGAGTAGAATATGGGTGAGGATAATTAGCATATCATTTATTTATTTTAATTAATTGTGTGCAGGCATGGATTAACTAGGAATTAATTAACTAATAAATTATATGGTGATGTTAGGAGGATTTAAATGAAATTAACGACAAGGTCTAATTAATGAATGTGTGAAACCAAAATTTGCATTTACATCTCTAAACAAATCATTAAATCATTTAATTTATTGTATTAAAATTACTTTAGAAAATACAATTTAATTTGGTAAAATAACTTAAATTCAATTTTTTTTGTGAGGATCCTACATCTTTGTCTTTCTTTTCGTATCATTATTATTCCATAAAAGAGAGATTAATAACTCCAATTCAAACAAAATATACAATATGTATGAAATTTGCTTCATACATTAAGTACGCAAAAGGGAAAAAATTGTGAACGTCTGCATTGCATGCAGGCAAACACAATAAAAAAAACCCCTTCACTTTATTTTAATTAATAATAGTGTAACTATAACTATATAAAACTACAACCTAGGTACGAGTTTCATTTGGCACAAGAAGTGGTGTGATGTCCCACACAAATGCGTCCGAGGTGTCCAAGGGAAGAAATTTAAGCGGTTGGTTTTTACCCATATACTTTATCGCCTTACCCTCTTTTGGAGCGGCGCCTATAAGTCTGAAGTGACCACCGACAACAGCCTGTTTAGTCCACCAATATACCCTTCCTAGTCTTGTTATCCCCTGTAGCATAAGCAATCGATGACAGTAGATTATATCTCATATCCTACAGTATTAAAGCATATACTACTCATAATAATAATCTATTCTCACCGCCTCCCCGTCTGGCTGCATGAAACCGCCAGTTAGACAATTTTTATATGCGTACGCGTCCTTGCGTGCTCCATCCGAAATTTCATACCATTTCTGTTAAGCAAGCACTGAGTAATGTCTAATTATTTCTCTCCAAATTAAACAATACATTAGTTGTGCAAAATACAACATCCATTCAAAAACTAACCTGATTTATTGTCCCAAATTTCTCCTGGGCATAAACAATTTCATCGTTCGCTAATTTATCTACATCCACATTCTGGTCCCGGTCTAGTACGCTTGTGATCACAACTATTGTTTTGGCCATCGGCTTTTGTTGGATTTCTGCACAAGTAAAGAAATTAAAGAATTTTCAACTCATTTGAACAATACAAATAAATTATAGAAAAACAACTATACTCTACAAACCAAATTTCCTTCCTTCCAAAGCGCAAATGGAAATGGTGTTGGCTGGATGCAAGGAGGTGGAAGTAGGTATGGCTTTATAGAACAAGGAGAGGAGAGCATTATCTATGCGTCATTCAATTCAACTACTAATACAGCTACATTGTTTAATTTACTAAAACACTATAACTCACTAGAAATTACAGCACATGCATAGCGGTACACAACCAATGAATACAAGGAATTCAATATTTTCGGTGGGAATTAATTAAATTAAGATAATTAACTAATTAAAAATAAATAATTATTTATTTGATGCTTGAAATTTATTTTATTTAATTATCTAATTTTGTATAATTCTTTATTTGATGCTTGAAATTCTCATTAATTTTATTGTTGGGAAACAATAGTTAACATACTACCACTGAACCTCGTCACTCCACAACACCTGTTGGAGTATTAATTTCTCCCACCACATTTAGTTGTTGTATTTGTCATTGTAATTAAATGAAAAAGCTAAAATTAGAAAACTGTTGCCTTACCCTCGTTTGGAACGGCGCCTACAAGTTTGAAGTGACCACTGGCAATAGCCTATTTAGTCCACCAATATTCAGGGGGTCCTACTATTACTTTCACCTATAGCATAAGCAATAGATTATATCTCATACCCTACAGTATTAAACCTCTCATGCCTCTCTGCAAACTCACTCACCAAACCTCAACTTAGACAATAGAGACTTTTTCTTTGAATCAATGGGCTTATTCTCATAACCATTCAATGTAATTCTTTTCTTTTGCATCCTATTTTCTCTTTCCATCAGGCTGCCAAACCCAAACACCACATTCTTCCTTCCAGTTTTTGTCTCTATCTATAGGGCGCTGTCCTTTTCTATCCAAACACCTCCCTTTTATATAGTTTTGTATGCTTTTCAGAATGTTTGCTTGGCGTTCCATTCAATTTGTTGTGTCTGTGGTGCTTCAATTCTTCCCATCTAGCCACTTGGTCTTCTCTGTCAAACACACTCGAGCATCTTCATATCTCGTCTCTTTTCAATCTCTATATATCTTTTCTAAAGAAAGATGGTAAAAACTTTATTCATCAAAGATAACAGTACAAAGCAAAGAAGCACCATGAGACCCCGAAAGGCCAAAATACACCAAACAAGAAATCAAAGACTATTCATACAACATTGCATATCCTCAGCAACCAACTCCTCCAATTCCTAGGCAAGATCCCTAGGTAAGCCGTCCCAATCATCCACCAACCAGGTCTCATTCTTCTTAGAAGCCCATTTGGCCAATCCATCAGCCACCTTATTCCATTCCCAAGGGATATGAGAAAAGGTGATATAATCAAGGATCTCTCCTAGAGTGATGATCTACCTAACCATCACCGCAAGCTGCCAATTCACATCATCAAAGTGCCACCTATTTATTAAGTCAATCACCACCTGAGAATCTGACTCACAAATAATCCTTGTCCAACCAAGGGCATAAGCCCTTTTCAAATCTAAAAGAATAGCTAGAGCCTCCATAAGGTTCTTGGATTGTTGCCCCTTGTATTCAGAAAAAAAGGAAAACCACCACCCTAGAACTATCTCTACCCACCCCCCCAACACCAGCATGCCTAGGATTGCCCCTAGCAGACCCATCCGTGTTGATTTTCAAAACTCCATTGGGAGGAGGTAGCCAATGTCCCTCCTATTAACCTTCCCTCTAGAACACCTCCTATGCCCATTCTTAGGCAGGTTCTAGATCCACCAATAGAAATTCCCAGATTACGGATCACCCCAGCATCTCCAGGATCCACAATTGAGATGAATAGATGCTATAAGTTCATCTCAATTGTTCCTAATGTGCTGATCCACTCTACTCCAAACATAATATCTACTACTCCATGGGAGTGGCAAACATTAGATAATCAAGTTGGTATTCTCCATCATTAATTTAATGCTATGGCATTTTCCTAAACAACTGATAGTACCACCATCTAGAATTTGAACATAAAATTCTAGAGCATAAAATATAAAAAAATTCAAATGAGTTTCTAATTTCTTATTGATGAATTTATGAGTGCCTCTTGAGTCTATCAATGTTATTACTCTCTCTTTCTTCAAGAATCCCACCACCTTGAGAGTTTGTGGGGCACTAACTCTAGCCAATGCATGAATAGAAATGATAGGTTGAGTATCTCTAAACTCCTCATCTAACTCATTGGCACTCTCTACTTTTGGTTCTGTCTCCTCTTCTTCCTCACTCGCCCCTTCCATATAGAATAATTTCTTTTTAGTGCATTCATGTCCCTAGCTATACTTGCTGTCATAGTTAAAACATAATCCTTTTTCTCTCTTCTCTTCAATTTGTTGTTGCATAAATCTAGTAGGCTAAAGAAGTGACTATGTAGGAGTGATTTTATCTCTTATGTTTACAAAACCTTGCCTTTTATTAACCATAAATTTTTTCTCTACTTTCATTTCTATAATCATCACTTGAGAGATATGGACCAAACATGTCTTCGTCATATTTGATATGATCTTTTCAACGTCCTAGGAATAACTCCAACAAAATTTTCTATTGCTACATTCTCCACTCTTAAAGACAAAATGTGAAATTGATGAATATAATCCTTTATAGGTACTTGTTTTCTTTAATTTGGAAATCTAGTGGAAGTAGCTCTCCATAATGTTGTCACCATAATGTGTAGTGAGTTCCTCCTTGAAAATAGACCAAGTGCCTACTGATCGGCAGAGAATGAAGAAAGGTTTATTCGATTATATTGGCAAATACATCAAGTGAATATATATCAATAGCTATCAGTTATAAACAGGTGTAACTGTGTGTAACTGCAATAGGTGTAATCACAAATAATAACTGATATAACTATGAAATGTAGTTACTAAACAATGTAATAATTACGCTAACATTCCCCCCCTTATTACATTGTTTTTACAAATGTACCCCCTAAATAGTTCAAATTTGATCCTACCAAGAGATTTGGTGAACATATCTGCGATCTGAGAGTTTGTAGGGCAGTACTGGAGTTGGATGTGGTGGTTCAAAACTTGATCTTGAATGTAATGACATTCAACCTCAATATGCTTAGTGCGCTCATGGTAAACTAGATTCTTCACAAGTTTTAACACACCCTGATTGTCACAATGAAGAACTGGTGACTTGTCTTCAGGAATGTCCATATCTGCCAGAATGCGACGTAACCAAATCACTTTGCACACAGCTCCTCGTGCGGCATGATATTCAACCTTAGTGGATGAAAGAGCAACAACAGTTTGCTTCTTACTAACCCACGAAATTGCCCCAGATCTAAGATGAAAAACATAGCCTGAGGTTGATTTCCTGTCATCTATAGATCCTGCATAATCCGATTCTGTATATCCCTATAAGAAGAACTCAGGGTTCTTCTTATATTCTAGACCATAATCAACTGTGCCACAGATATATCTCAACACATGCTTTTCTGCAACCCAATGACACTTCTTTGGCTCCTGCATGAATCTAGTGAGATAGCTTACAACAAAACACAAGTCTGGTCTAGTGTAGGTCAAGTAGATAAGACTCCCAACCAGCTGCCTATAGAGAGTGACATCTACTTGAGGTGAATCTTGGAAATGGGATATTTGCAAACCTTTCTCCATTGGAGTGGAAATTGGCTTATAGTTGACCATTCCATATTTTTCCAGGAGTGTCTTGGCATATTTCATTTGGGAGATGAATATGTGGTTCTTCTTCTGCCATATCTCCAAGCCAAGACAATAATGAAGTAGCCCCAAATCTGTCATGTCGAAGGAGTTCTTGAGATCATTCTTTACATAATCAATGAGACTGTCTGAGTTGCCAGTGAGAATAAGGTCATCCACATACAAGACCAGAATGACAATCTCTGTGCCTACCTTCTTAATATACAAATTAGGATCTGAGGGGCTATGGGTGAATCCATACTGCAATAGGTGACCATCAATCTTGATGTACCATGCCCTAGGAGTTTGCTTAAGGCCATAAAGAGATTTGATAAGATGACATACCTTGTGTGGATGATGTTCATCAACAAATCCTTCTGGCTGGGTCATGTACACTTCTTCTTTGAGATCACCATTTAAGAAAGCACTCTTGACATCCATCTACTGAAGCTTCCATCCCTTCTGCGCTGCCAATGCACAGACCATTCTGATAGTTTTGATCTTCATAGTGGGTGCAAAGGTCTCTTCATAATCAATGCCTTCCTATTGAGTATATCCCTTTGCTACAAGTCGTGCTTTGTACTTATCGATAGATCCATTTGCAGCCAATGGGTTTCTTCCCTTCAGGCAGATCGACAAGTTCCCAAGTATGATTTTGCATCAGAGAATCATACTCTGCATCCATAGCCTTCTTCCACTCAGGTTGGCTTAATGCCTCTCGAACTATGTCAGGTTCAGTGCTGTCAACAACAGTACTCATGAGCGCAAGATTCACTTCATTTCTTGTCTGACTCTTGGTTTTGACTCCTAATGAAGTGTCTAGAAGAGTGTGCAGGTTAGAGTCCCTGATTGTACTTTGGACCTATTTTGGAGGTTGACTGTGCTGCTGCTGGTGTGCAATGTTTTCTAGAGGGTCCAAATCAACATACAACTCTCATTGTAGTTCACTGTCTCTGTGAGAGTCTTCCATATGCTCATCATATGATTGTGAGAGCAATTTATGAGAAGTAGGAGGCTGTTGCTCTTCTTTCTGTGATAAGAAATCGAATGATGATTCATCAAATACCACCTCTCAACTCTCATGTATCTTCATTGTCTCAGGATCTATGAGACGATAAGCTTTTGATGTAATACTATATCCCAACAATATACACTGAAGTGTCTTAGGATCAGTCTTCTTTCTCCTATTGGCAGGGACATGCATGTATGCAGTGCAACCAAACACCCTTAGATGAGAAATTGAAGGCTTTTGTCCAGTCCATACCTCTTCCGGTGTCTTGTGTTGTACGATCTTCATTGGTGCCCTATTGATGAGGTATACAGCTGTCCGTACTGCTTCTGCCCAAAATCTTTCATCCAACTTGGCTGTGGAGAGCATGCATCGAGCCATCTCCATGATAGTCTGATTGTGACGTTCTGCAACTCCATTCTATTGGGGTGTATAGGGAGTAGTTAGGTGCTGCTTGATGCCATGATGCTTCAAGTATGCCACGAACTCCTTGGAGGTGAATTCCCCCCCTCGATCTAAGCAAAGAACAAGAAGTGACTGGCCGGCTTCTTTGACAACTTGCTTGTGAAAGTCCTGAAAGTTGGCAAAGGCTTCATCTTTCTTCTTGAGAAAATACACCCAGGTCTTTCGGGAGAAGTCATCCAAAAACAATTGGAAGTACTTATGGCTAGAAAATGAAGCAAGCATGGGTCCGCACAGATCAGTATGTACCAACTCAAGGTGATTTTTAGCATGGAAGCTACTAGCCTCGAATAGATCCTGGTGTTGTTTACCTGCAAGGCATCCAGGACATATAGGTAATGAATTTGAAATTGGAGGAAGACCTCTTACCATTTGTTTGGAGCTGAGCTGATGCAAGGAGCTGACTGAAAGGTGCCCATAGCAATAGTGCCAGAGTCTCGTAGATTCTATTGTTGAGGCTAATAGAGCTATGGTAGGGGAGGAGACAACATCTAATGCAAATAGTCTATCCTTAATAAATGCTCTAGTAAGTATCATACCTTCTCTTGAGATTAGACAGGTCTTGACCCCGTCCTTCGCCTGGAACTCAACTTTTAGTTTGTGGTTCAGAAGCTGACTGACAGAGAGCAGGTTTGTTGTCAAACCAGGAACATATAACACCTTGGTGAGGGTACAACGGCTTGTCCCAAGAGGAATGATGACCTTGCCTATACCCTCTGCAACATACTCCTTATTGTTAGCAATTCAAACTCTATCTCCTGTAGGTTGTTCTGTCAGTGCATCGAATAGCTCGCGATTGCCTGTCATATGCTTGCTGGCACCTAAGTCTATCAACCAAATATCCCTCATGGGCTGTGAGGTTTGGGAGACAAGGACTAGATTGTGATGAGTGCCATAGTTGGCTGTTTCTGGTCCATCTTCTTCTGATGCATCATCTTGTTGGGCCGCTACATTGCCTTTGTGCCTTTTGCGATGATGACGGTGTTTGGATGGCTGAGTATCACTAGAACCAGAAAAGCCTTCTTTACTCGAATTGCCTTTTGTTAAGGCATTGTACCAATAGTTGATAGTGTCATGATTGTTCTTGTTGTAAATATGACACCATCGGTTTGCCTTTAGAGGCTTCGACTGTTGATGTTCTTGTTGTTTCTGTGGCTGCTTTCCACAAAACTTCTGACCTTTTGATTGTCTGGAGATCAGGGCCTTGTCTCCAAGGTCACCTTGGATAGATTGAATGGCTTCTTCTTGCTGCAACAAATTCAACAATTTGTCAAATGACACAGTTTGCTTGGTGATGTTTAGCGTGGTGACAAAGATTTTGAACTGAGATGGCAGTGCTCGCAATGGAATTGGGACAAGTAGTTTGTCCTCCACCTTTTCTCCAAGTGCAACAAGCTCAGCTCGTAGTTCAGATACCCGCCGTAAGAATTCCTCAACTTTCTCGCCAGCCTGCATACTGAGTGTATGTAGCTTGGACTGTAGATGGAGGAGCTTCATCTGGTTCTTCGCTTGGTAGATTGTGGAGAGAGAATCCCATGCCACCTTTCATATTTCCACATCCCGAATGTGAGGTTGAACTTCATCGGTGATGCTGAGTGTTATCAACATCAATGCTTTGGCATCGGCCTTGTCAAACTTCTGCCTTTCATCTAGATCTTCCGGTCTGGATATGTCACCAATGACAATTCCCCATAGCTCCTCAAAAATGAGAATAGTCCGCATTTTTGTCTTCCATGCGGCATAATTTGGCCCTTTCAAAAGTTGAGCATCGAAAAGAAGCAATTTCGGGGCAGACATTTTTTTTAAAAAATAATCCTGACAACAAATTTATTATTATTTTATTTGATAGTACATTCACTTTCAAGAGGAAATTGTGGCACGGAGATGAGCACGATAGGCCTGTGCTGTGAGACAGGGATGCTTTGGTGTGCATTCTACCTCATCTTCATCATCAGCATCATAAGCCTCATCTAGTTTTGCTCTAATCTTCCTTGCTTGACATTGTACATCAAATAGAAAGTAATCTAGCAATCCTTGCCTAAACAATTCATTGAATTGGAGATTACCGGTGTTTTCTAATCTAAAAGATGCTTCACATACTATAGGATAAAAAAAAATTGAATTTCATAAAATTTTGACCAAGTTATGGTGGTCAGACAAACACGTTTTAATAATTTTGAAATGTTATAATAAAAAAACATAACTAATTATTTACTTGCAAGAAAATTACAAAACAAATGCGGCACATCTGAGCATGTGTCCTCTACTTATATTGAAAGTTTCAGAATAAAATATTATTTTTCTCTTGTACTTAGGTTGGTCAACATACTCCTTCTTTCTATCTTTTTTCTTGAAAATCTAGTACTATTGCACTGAAATTTCAAATTTTTACAAAATAGATTTACTTTTTTCCAAAAAAGGACTAGTATCCTAGAAATTACATTCAATTTACTACAAATTTTTCTTTTATATATTTTTTAAATTATGTTAATAACCTATTCAAATTTTTATGTCAAGTTGCCTAACTCTATTTTTTTCTAAATTTTCATTGCCACTTAGGGGCCTAGTTTAGACCCTGATGATCCTACATTGTATGAATTGGTTTGGTTCGAAATATAAGGATGTTATGGCCACCTTATGTTGACAATGAACATGGTGAATATCAAAAAATTTCTATTAGGCATAGCCAGTTGGTAGGATCTTGACCATCAAATTTTCACATGTCCATCCTTGGTGTGAAGTGCCTAGCCATAGAATGATTACAGTGTTGATCCAAGTTGAGATATATTTCAAACCCCAAGAATCATGTCCCTTAGAAGAATCTTCTCCCTTCCAGTTCTGATTATGTGAATTTTCTCCTTTATCATTCACACCATTCATAAGAGAATTCATTTTCCTAGACATTTCACTAATTTCAATCTTCGTAGCTAAAATATCATGCTTCACCTTGGTGATTTCCTCATGCACATAATTAGTATAACTATCCTTACTTTCTATTATAGGATTCCCTAACGAAAAAGAAGACAGAAAACAAGCAGACAAGATTGCAAATAATACAAAGCATGAAAACGTATAACAATAGGCAAGAAGAAAATATATATAGGTGACGATGAGTGAGGAGGTTGAGTTGACTTCAACACTCCACTCACAAAGTGGAAAAAGAGTGTGAACACATAGCTTGGAGAGTTGTGTTGAACTCTCCAAGTCAACACCTAGCCATCTTAGGTGGCTTAAAACCATGTGCTAATTTTATATTACTTACAATAAGTAATATATAATAAATTTTAGCACTAACACTACCCCTTAAGCATAGCTTAGGTGGGTACAAGAAGAGATGGGTCCTGACTACTAGGCAAGGTGAGGTACCCATGTACAAAGTAATATCTCATGATGTGGAGAAAGGTAGAAAACCCTGTGGGAAAAACTACCCTCCAAAAGAGAGAAAAGATGCATGAAAATTATACAAATGAAGCAGTACTACTTCTTTCACTAAGTACAATATATGTTTCCCTCAATACGAGAAAATGATAGAAGATCTATGAGACCCACCATAATACACGTCCTACTATAGTGAGGCTAGATAGTCGACAAAGGATGTAGATGTAGATTCAAGAATGCCAAACAATGTTCCTTCCCTTGGGAAGAAATGAAATCAACTGATGATCCAAGATATCTTCGCACATTGGAAGATGTATGTATGATCTTGAATCATGATGAAGCTGATCCAAGGATGATGATGCCCATTTTGATGTCTTCATAAAGTGTTTCCTTGGCGATGCCAAAGGATGCGATAATCAAATCAGGTGCACGCCTAATAGATGAAGATGATGACAATCCAAAATCATGTGTAGATGTATGTAGAGCATGAATATTTGAAGAGGATAATGTTGATGCAGCTTCATCGAAACTAACATTGAAGAGAAGACTGATGTCCTCAATGTGTGTTTCTAATTCAGTAATGTAGGGCTCTACAAATGGACAAGCAATTTTAGGTTAAAATCTATCACAATTAGCAATGCTAGGAAGATTGATATATGTATCTTGCTATAAAGAAGTGTTGGAAGATTTCAAATAAGAGACTCTAAAATCTAATGAAGGAATAAGAGATGGTAAAGGAATGATGATTTTATTTATGTCAATTGGACATTCTGTAGGTGTATCATGATGTGGGATGTGTGTTGTGATCATAACAAGATCATGCGGGAAGGGAGAAATGCTTGAGTCTCCATGTATATCCCAAATTTTGATCCATAAGGCATGTGGACATTCAATATCCATGATGGCATACAAAGTGGCATTAGGTATATGTAAGATGATTAATCGACAAATATGATCACAATTATCGAGCCACTTATCCTTCTGAGATGGTTTACCTAGCTTAGGGATATGTCCAGACAAATATGACATGAGATTATGGTACCTGAGGTGTTTCAGAATTCCAACACACCAGGACTTATAAATACCCTTGTTTAGGTTGATTACAGAAGAGTGGGTATCAAATCCTATGATTACAAATAGGTTAATTCCTTTAGACCAAGAAAATCAACACATTTAGGCAACCTACCTGATTCAATATTTTAGATACCCTAGTGTTGGCAATTTGTAACTTAGTGTTTTTTTACAATGTAATAGGTCTAATGCATGGGAAATGAAAAACATTAACTTTTACAAAACATGGTACTGAATTTGGAGCTACTGATTAAAAGTTATTACCTAATCATTTTTCTCGTAAATGGTCTAATTTAATACACTTGCACTAAAAAATAGAAGAAAATACCCTCTAGCAAGATGAGCCTAGCCATCCAACCACTCGTTGGAGTTGGAAAAGATTGAATAATACAATGGTTTTGATTCTTGAGGGGGAATTGGCCTCTAGCCAACTAGGACCTCACCCTTTGTCTACAACCAATGAAGATACAAGGGTTTATTAAACCATTAATCATACAAAGGCAATTTTCCCCAAAGATTGAAGAACCCTCTAAATTTGGTACTTGACTTTAGTGCATTAGACAATTATATTAAAAAAGACTACATATTTTAACACTAAAGAGATTCACAAAGCCCAATATACAGTAAAAAATTCCCAATCCAAGAAAGGGGAAAATTAGGGTTTAAAAATCCCAAAATGATGAATTTTTAGGGGAATGTAGGGGTGGCAAAGGTTGCAAGGCAGTGCCAAATCTCTCTATGAGGGTGTGTGTGGACTCCAGATTGTGTAAAGGTGCCTTTAGAAGCTATCACAAGACAGAAAATGAATATAAGCAATTACTGCCTGTCACCAACATTCCCCTACTCTGATACCATATAGGTTTATATTAATGATTATATAGAGTAATTAAGAGTTAAGGTAGCCGCAAGCCAACTACTCATAACATTATACGAATGTAAGATTAAGGGCATAGAAGCACTGGACCACGTAAATCAATGTGCAAAGATTCTAATGGTGCCCTTTCTCTATAAGATAATCATATTGGAAAACTTTCCCTATGTTGATTTGGTAAGATACAACTCTCACATGAACTAGCTGGCTCATCAATTGGTGGTAATCCTCTTACCATCTCATTCTTTTGCAATAAGATCAATCCTATAAAATGAAGGTTTCCATACCTTAAATTTCATATCCATGTCTGATCTAAATAATTTGCTTTGATATTTTCTTCGAGCTTTCCCTGAAAAAAAGGATCTCTTCATCTACCCTTTTCACTACCATGACAATATTTACTTATTCCTATAAATGTTTCATGTTATTATGGTACCATTTGGATGACATTATCATGAAAATATCTTAACTAATAACAACTCTTGTTATGGTTTTCATGTCAATAATTCAATGACAAAGGCTCAAAGAACCAGACCCACATCGATAGTGATCCACATAGGGAAGTGTCAAGGCATAGAGGCTAATTGATTTTGGTCTATGAAGTTTACCCACAAAGGATGATCGTATTGTGAATTTGATCCACAAAGATCAAATGTACTATAAAGGTCAATCAATCCCAGACCATGGGGACCGACCTTTGTCTCAAAAATTTCCAAAGTTGTGGAAGGGCGATTTAAGACCAAGGTTGATTCACCAAGGGCAATTGAAGGCTAATCTAGCAAGGGCCAGACCATAAATTTTTAGGTGACAAGAGGGTTGATCCAGGTCCAAATAGAGGGTAGTCCATTTTCCCACATAGTTGAGATTGCACTAGGGTTGTCTCACATACACAAAAGGGGAAGGAGGTGCATGAAGAGGCCATTAGAATCTTGGAATGACTTGTGCAAAGAAGATGTGGAATATGCCAAAAAGGCACCTAAAACAACCTACAAAAACCTTATTATTGCTCCTGTTCACCCTAAAATGGCTTGTAGAAACCCCATTGGTGTCCTTGTTTGTTGACGTCAACATCTCCCACATTCTCCCCAATTTAATTTTACAAAGGAATTTTTTTTTATTTTGTAATTTACTTGGGGGACTTGTTTATGCACATGCACTCAACTCATCAAGGGCCCTTTAATGTATCATTCTTGGGGGGATTACACATGCATTTTGTAATCAATGAACTCACATAAAGTTTTAAATTTACTAAGGGAGTAATCTATCTATGTTAATAATGGGTATAATAAATCATTCCTCTGTCATTACTTTGGAAGAAGGAAACTACAAGTCCTGGTGCAATAGAATCATAAAGCACTGTCGATGGATTCATCTATTGCCACATTTATACATGGACTTATTCTAGAACCAAGTATATATTGGTAGAAATTTGCATGGATAAATAGAACTTTTCAAGTCTTATGATTAATTGGTTTAAGTGTTAGGGACCATACATCGTGGCCTCTATCAGACACTGAGTTCCCTCGCACTCTCTAGACCACACTATGGGAAATGTATGAAGATTTCAATGAACCTCCATTCCCGGATGATCGCATTACAGACATACATCTTCCCCTTGATGATGCAAGGAATTATTTGTATGATGATGATACTGAATAGGAATATGCTTATTGGAGAAGTCTTGAATGTGATGATGACACAGAGACATCTGCTCTTGCTTCTCCTCTTTGTACACCTCTAGCATTGGTAGCTATTATGCCACCTCCACCTGCCACTTTGATAGAGATTTTGGCTTCTACACATGTTACTTCAGATTCACTCTAGTAGGTTCACACTTGTCCTCTCGATCAATGAGGTATCATATTATTAGACATCCTTTATTTCTTTGTATAATCTCTCATTCTCAATCTTGATGACAACATTGAGGATCTTGCCCTTCTCTTTGATGGCAATTCTTTTGTCCTTACACTTGTTGCTACTACAGAGTTCATTGAGGCTTCACTGAGGGCTTCTAGAGATTCTTTGTAGGAGGACATCTCGTGGGATTTGTATTGTAGCCACATGGTATGCATTGATATTCCACATCCATACATCACTTCTTTGGATACCAGTGGTCTTCATTAATTTCCACATGATTTTGAGAGGTCATTTATTTTAGTTAGGCCAAGGACTCCTGATTTGATAGTGATTCATTTTGACATTAGCATGAAGATATATGAGCAATGTTCTAAGATAGGGCGCATCATGAGACTTCCCACCTCACCTTGCTTCTTTGGGTTGGAGTTACTTCAACATTCACCATTGCAGTTGTTTCTTCCTAAGGGGAGAATGCCATTTCCACAAATGGATGATTTTGAAGATTCATACACGGGCATCCTCTTTTGGCATAGGGGCTACTTCATTGTGGGGGGCTACGTAGTGTCTTTCTCTCTTGTATGGGAGTTCATTCTCTCTCTCTCTCTCTCTCTCTCTCTCTCTCTCTCTCTCTCTCTCTCCTTTGAGGGGTTCTTGTAGTATTAGTGGTTTGGCCACAATCAAATATCTCTATCTACATCATCTTAGTTAGTATGACATGGATTCAGGCTTGGTGCAGAGTTATTATCTTTGTGGGGGGATTTCTAGTCATCTTAATTTTTCTTTTCTCTTTTTTGGAGGGAAGTTTATTCCTACTGGGTTTTCTTTCTTTCTCAACTTTATGAGAGATTGCATTGTAATTAGGTACCTCATTGGGCCCTATTGTCGGGACCCATTTTTTTGTACCCACAAAAGCTATCATTAAGGGGGTGTTAGTGTAGGATATTATTGGAATGTTCCTATGGATGTACTTCACATGGATTACTCCTATATTTTGGCTTAATCTTTCTTAGGTGTGTTTTTTCACATAGAGTTGTATGGAGTTCACATGCCACCAGTTTTAGTTAGTGAAGTTACATTCCTATTCTTAGGCTCCTTCACCACTACTATAGGCACAAGTTGCACTTGTCTTGGACTATATATGCACATCAATATTTTGAGTTAATTAATTAATTCATGTATTTCTTTCATATCTTGTTTATATTGCATAATCTCATTTTTCATAACTTGCAGAGGCATGTGTTTTTTATCTTTTGTGGCTCCACTGGTACTAACATTCTATCTACTTGATCTAGGAGATCTAAGACATCTATCTTTAGACTTCAATCACAACTAATAGCATCAAATTTACTAGGTAGGCTTCAAATAATATTTTATACAATCTTTTGATTAATAATCTCATCTTCATGTGATTTAGTTTCATTAACAATATTCATTAATTGACTTGAAAATTGGTCTATAGACTCTGAGTCTTCATTTACAAAATCATTTACAAAATTTTAAAACTTCTCCTAAGAGACTATAATTTAACCACTTTTACATTAGTTGTTCCCTAATATGTAATTTATAAAATCCATCATGTCCTCTTAGATGTAGTTATTGTTGCAACCCATAGAAAGATAGAGTCATCCATTGCTTGTTGAATTTAAAATAGGACTTTTGCATCCTTCTCTTTATTTTCCCTAAGATTAGAGTTTTGTGCTCTAGTCAAATCTTGATAGGCCACTCAATCTAGAGGTTCTTCAAAACTATTTTTGACTTTATCCCAAACTTCTTGTGAATAGAATAAAATCTTCATTTAATAAACTAGAAATTATAGTTCTTACCTATCAAAATGGGAACTTGGGGCTATGTGAGTTTATTTCTCAATGCCATGCTTGTGATCTAATATACTACAATGAATTGACTCTGAAAAATTGATTATAGTGATTGATTTTAGTAGCTTTATTTTCCTTCACTCTGGCTACAATCTCCTTGCTTTGTCATCAATAATTATTTTAAAAATATTAGATTGGGGACAAAAGATTCTTTAGATCTATAATTATCTCATTATTGGTGGCTTCAAACTCCCTTGGAAGAGACTAAACCCTTTTGCCTATGATTTTGTTTTTGTAGTGACTTTCCTTTTAAACATGGTGATTACTTAATGTGAATTGGTCATTTGGTGTGAACTATAATCAAATAGCTTAATCTTCCTTTGGTATCATGAGGAAGGTATGGAATATGAAAATGTGGTTGGATTTTGAAACATGAATTGGATATAAGGATCTTGTTCTAAACGAATGCTTCACTTGTTGAACGTATCGTGAGGATATTCACAAAACAAATGTTAACTTGGATTAGCATGATAACTAGACTTAAGATAATCACTAGATAAATGTTTGGAAGTGGTATGATAGCTAGTGTTAGGATTTTGAATGTAAGGATATTTCATGAGTGTGACAAGCTTATGATCAATCATCTTATCATCAAATCTATCATTGTTGAGATATTAATCATGATCCACAAGACAATCATCTTCTTCATCATTAGGATAGTATAGAAGACTCTCATTATCATCATTGACAATTTGAGGACCACTTTTGATTTGATTTTAGGCTTGACATTGTCTTTACTGATAGTTTTAGGACTAGGAGTTTTGATTTGCATGATAATTATTTTAAACCAAGGATCTCTAATGTGCATGATGGAGGATTGCAAAGGTATTTCACATGCGACAAGGAGCTAGGATGGATTTGGACTTGGTAGAATTGATATGAGATTAAGATGGACTCCGCACAAGATGTATGTAAAATGGTGACTTGGATTGTGAGATTTGGGAAGATTTCAACTTTTTTAGTGAAGGGTTCAGTCATGGTCTATACAAAGTTTGATGATTGGGTTCAACTATAAGCTTACGATTAGGACGTGTGCAAGGATTTGTTCGCAAAAATTTGACTAAAAGTGACTTCATAACAAACAAGAATACACAATGGCTGACTGACACTTTAAGGTGATAGAAGGCTTATTTGCTTTTACTGGTTTCACACAGAGAAAACATGCTAATCACTTGATTACAAAACCTAAATTAGTCAAGTAAGTGTGACATATCTAGTGGATCTCACGAAATGGTCGTGGGTCAAGCCCAAATTAGAATAGAGAATATATTTCCACTCCCATTAATACCATAATTATATAGCTTGGATAGATAGGGAATATATGGTCCTGGACCACCATACAACCCTTTCCTTGGAGACTTTCGTCCTGCCCAAAGTAGCCCCTATCTCAAGTATAATGGTACATGTGAGCATCTTCCCCTCTTACTGCAGTGGTGCACCACAAGATATGATGACTTGTGGTCTTAATCTAGGTTTGACAAGATTTCTAAGGAGTTTCTAAGGAGTCCCCTATATACACAAAGTACATGGGTCTCAAACTGTGAATAGGATTCAACAACGACTAGCCACAAACATCACCAAACCAAGTCTTGGCAGACCGATGGTCTTGGGTACCACTTTGGACTTATCAGGTTCATCATTAAGGTATAACTTTCACTCTCCCTCCTTTATATACCCCTCTAGAATATGTGGTTGAGGTCATCGCTACCCTATCAAGCCTCCTAAATGGAAGGAATATTATTCACTTTTGATCTCCAAGATAGTGCAAAATGCAAGGAGAGAGCATATGTGACATAATGTCCCAGGATTGAACAAATAACAAAGAGGAAAATGATGGATTTTTGATCCCCAAGATCACTCAAGAGTGAGAGGGGAGAGTATACATCCAATAAAGATCCTGAAGACAAAGCAAATAAGTTCTTTCCAAACTACTTTAATTTAGTGCAACTAAACTAGTGGAGAAAATTTCAAGTATTTGACGGTGCTGTTGCTGAGAATAATTTGTAGTTTTGCAAAGTTGTACATCTTGGACAATGTAAGGCTACAAGAAAATTCTTAGTACAAAACAATAAATCCTACAAAACAAACCAAACAAAACATTAAATGCAAAGTGAAAAGTTATTGTTGTTTAATATTTTGAAATACATGTCTGATTTTCAGAGGAATATACCTACAAATTTGATTTGATTCTGAGAATGTGGCTTGTGTCACTGTTCAACTCTCTGAGTTTCCTTTCAAATGCCTACGAAATTGTAAAAATGTAATGAAAATTGAGAAAGTTATGCTAATTTGAACAAAACAGCATCCAAGGGATAAAAGTGGGCACTCTGGCCACTGACAGGTTGCACGAGATTTGTTCACATGTGGCAATTTGTCAAGCTGATGGTTGGGACCCAACTGGTCACATACAAATGGTTTTTTTGGCAATTAATTGTGGCGGAAAAACTTACATATGGTGATTATTACACCGTTAGCAGTTTCACCTCGACTGAGCACATGCAAAGTGTTAATCCTTGGTGGTTAAGGAGAAATGTAATAATTTTAACCAGAAGTTAAAAGTAAGAATTCCATAGGTGGCAATCTAGGAATAATAAACAATTAATGGTTTTAGATAGTAATCAGGTGAATATTAACAATCAACGTTTATATCTTTTAAACCACGGTTAATGATAAAGAGCTAACCGTCGATGATTAACAATGATTAGTGACCACCTATATAGACCTCATGACCATAAAGATTAGCAAACAATGCACATGCCTCACACACTACCCACAATCAGAAATTATATTAAGAACAGTGCTTAGGGTTAAAAATTCACAATCTAAACAACTTCTTTAACCGTTAATTAAGATATTACAAGAAACAGTTAATAGAATAGCAAGGCAGGTAGATCTAAAAAACTTAAGAGTTCTAGGTACAATGGTTATCGGGCTATAGATGAGCACTCATGAGATCTTGAAAACATGCAACAAATGAAATAACAATTTTTCAATTGTATATCTCAAAATTGTATCAAAGGTAATTCTAATGAGAACCATATATAAGATAACCGTAACCTTCTGTTTTAGGTCAGACACCAAGTAGAAAACGGGTACATTCCATCATCATATCTGAAAATATTATGGAACATATGAATCATTGTATTGTGACTCAGTACATTTATCAATTCCTGGTCCTAAAAAGGAGCATTGCAGTTCAAAAAAACGCTGCTAAAAGCTTATACTAGTACTTGCACCCATAGGACATTCAAGGAATACATCGATAGGAACAACCAACGAGTTCAGAAAAATTTTCAGTATGAATTTTCTTCTTTATAGCGTGTGACAACTTTCCCAAGAACTATAATGCTCACATATAAACAAACAAGTTCAGAAAATTTTCCATTTTCTTTACAACACGAGATAATTTTCCCGAGAACTATAATGCTCACATATAAAAGCCTATCGTCTAATAATAAACCTCCATCGCCCCTGCAAAAAGATGGATCAAACAATAATCTTGCAGGTAAAAGTTATGGATGAAAGAAGTAGCAGATAAAACACCCCTCTACCCAATGGACGTTACGCAATGCTGTGTTGGGCACGTGGCTGTTGAAGCCCATTTGAAACGGCAACTCACTGTCCTGATTCCTTCTAACCGCTCAATCTGCATATGGCCTATCTTGGCTAGTAACCGCTGCTGTCCTGGGTGATTCTTTCCAGATGTTTGGTAGGTGGTTGGGATTCGAGTCCTTGGAGGATGCAAGTCAGTATGTTTGGTGGTTGCTGTTCTATGGTGAGATGTGAGATGTATGAAACACTGAGTCTATAGAGCTGCTGTTGAATATACAATCATATATGAAATATAGAGATGTATGATACATGGTGTGATGTATTGATCAAATAAAATTATTGCCCTTTGGTGTGGATGTAGCCAACATTGGTGAACCACGTTAAATAGTCTCATTGTTCTGTGTGTGCTGTCATGTCTTTTTCTTTCCGAGTTTTGTTTTGTTCTTGTTGTTCTTATTTGGTTCTGTTATTCTCTTTTTTGATTTTGCAATTGGTATCAGAGCTTGTGTGTAGCTCGGTCCAAGAGACTGTAAAATTTTTTTTGGGAACCTGCACAGCAATCAGAATGGATGACTCGGAGAAATGAAAAATAGAAAAGTTTACAGGCCAAAACTTTGGTCTTTGGAAAGTGCATATGGAGTCTCTTCTCATCAAACAGGACTTGTCAATTGCCTTATAGGGGAAAGCGAAAGGACAAGGTTCTATGAAGGATGAAGACTAGGAAAAACTGGATTCGAAAGCAAAAGCAACCATTTTTCTCTCATTGTCTAGCAATGTATTATTCAATGTCTCAAATGAGAGTACTATAAAAGAGCTTTAGGACAAGCTCTCTAGCATGTATGTGATTGCTTCGGTGTCAAATATGGTATTTATTATGAAGAAATTATATAACTTGAAAATGAAAGAAGGTAGGGTTATGTCCAATCATCTGAATGAGTTTAACACCTTAGTTACTCAATTAGCTTCGGTGGGTATCAAGTTAGATCCAGAGATTAAAGCAATTTTTCTGTTGTGTTCATTACCACATAGTTAGGAAGGTGTTGTCATGGCTGTGAGCACTTCTGTTGTAGCCAAGAGTACATTAGTTTTTGATGACGTTGCAGCTACTCTTCTCAGCGAAGACATGAGAAGGAAACATCAAGAACCCTCATTCGACAATGCTATAACAGCTGTAAGTATAAACAATAGGGGAAGAAACAATGACAGAGGTAGATACAACAACTGGAGAAGGTCACAATCTGGTCCACGATCGAAGTCTAGGGGCAGAACCGGTTCGTGTTGGTTTTGTGGAAAACCCGGACACAATAAGAAGAACTGCTGGAACTATAAGAAAGCTCAAGGTAATGTGAGCACAAATAATCAAGCAAACACTGCAAGTGATGTTGTTTTGGTCCTATCAGCAAGTGATACAAATCTAGATTCGTGGGTCCTTGATTTAGGCACCTCTTTTCATGCAACTTCATGCCATCAAGCTTTCACAAATTTTCAATAAGGCACATTCGGTAAGGTGTTTCTTGGTGACAATCAAGAATGTGACATCTTAGGAAAAGGAGATATAATATTAAATCAGAAAAATAGAGACAAACTAAGTTTGACGGATGTTAGATATGTGCCTATGTTAAAAAGAAATTTAATTTCTATCAGTCAGCTTATAGGCAATGGATGCAATGTTAAATTTTCTCTTGATTCATGAAAAATTACAAAGGGGCTTTTAGTAATGGCAAGAGGAAAGAAGCAAGGTAATCTATACATTCTAGACTATTTTGGTTAAGTGGGAGCTGCCTTGCCGGCTATGGACAGTTGTTCTAAAATATGACACAAAAGGCTCGGTCATATGAGCCAAAAAGGTCTTCAAGTTATGCTTCAGCACAATCAGCTTCCAGGCCTCAACTCCATCGATTTAGAATTTTGTGAACACTACCTTTATGGCAAACAGTACTAGACTAGTTTCGTGAGAACGGAGCATGACAAGAAAACTACTCCATTGGAACTTGTTCATTCTGATGTATTCAGTCTAACTCAGGCAACTTCTTTTGGTGGAGCAAATTATTTTGTCACATTTCTAGATGACTACACTCACAAAATCTAGATTTATATGTTGAATAGAAAATCTAAAGTTTTTTCAAAATTTAAGATTTTTAAAGCTTCCGTTGAAAACTAGATTGGGCATAAAATTAAATGCCTACTAACAGACAATGGTGGAGAATATTGCTCTTCGAAGTTTGATTCTTTTTGTGCAGACCATGGTATTCGATGGATCAAAACCGTCCCTTATACACCTCAGGAAAATGGTGCAGCTGAAAGGCTAAATCACACGATACTTGAGAGGGCTAGATGTATGCTCTCCAAAGCTAGATTGGGCAAAGAGTTTTGGGCAGAAGCATGTAACACTACTGTGTATTTAATCAATCAAGCTCCTTCATCCAGGCTAGATTTTGACATACCTGAGGAGACATGGCTCGCCAAACAAATTTCCTATCAGCATTTGTGGGTGTTTAACTGTACCTCCTTTATTCACATTCTGAAAGAGCAGAGAACTAAGTTGGATTTCAAGTCAAAAAGGTGTGTTTTTCTCAGCTATGGTGAAGATCAGTTTGGCTTTCATCTTTGGGATCCCATTGCAAAAACCATAATCCGTAGCCACGATGTTGTGTTTAACGAGAAGGATTTTCTAGGTTTGCAATCTTGCAATTCACCTCTGCCGGAATATATTGATGTGGATTTGTTTGATAATAGTAAGGTGTGGCAATCCACCATTACGTTTTCCTAGCCACTTGTTACAACTATACATTCTTATCTTTCCAGAGCTCCTATTACTTCAAGTGCTATGCCTTTGGTTGGGTGCACAATTCCCACCCAATCCCCAATTGGTTTGCCCTACATAGTTGCCACACAGCCTCCACAATCTAATGCTTCTATGCTACCTTTAGAACATAACATACAGCCTCCTAAGAGTCACACACTGTCTTCCAATACTAATACGTTGACTACACACCTCTTTACACAGCCAATGCAACCTTCAAACACCCATTCACTTCCTTTAGAACATTCCAAGCAACCTTCACTTGGCTCAATGCTGCCTTTGTTAACTCATTCGCTGCCCTCCCAAAGCTTACCGCTGCCCTCCCAAGACACTACGTTGCCCTCACTAAATCATACCCTACCATCACAAAGTGATTTACTGCCTTCCCAAAGTCATACGCTGCCCTTTGACTCCCAAATGCAACTCTCATTTGTACCACCGCTACCTATCTTGTGTCCAACATAGCCTAAAAATATACAAGAGTTGCCTCACACTACCGTCCTCCAGCCTGTAGAACGTCATTTGTCCCAAGAATTTACAATACTGACAGGACCTTCAAGACAGGGTAGTGTGACTGAAACAAGCACTCTAGGTGCACAAATACAGAGATAGGGGAGTTTTCCTTAGGGGCCTCTACAATCAGAGGTTGATGATGTTTAGCACTTACTCCAGAGACTAAATCTGGACTCAAACATACAGCCAGAGCAAAGACCGACATTGAGGAGGCCTGCCCATGAGAAGAGGAGACCTGCAAAATACGATGACTAGGAGTTATTGCTCTCTGATTATGCAGAGCCGACAACTTATAAACAAGCTTGCAAGCATGAAAATGCACAGAACTAGATGGCCGCCATGAACGAAGAGATGGAGTCGTTGAGAGTTAATCACATATGGGATTTGGTTGATCTTCCACCAAATCGAAAGCCTCTAAAAAACAAATGGATTTATCACTTGAAAGACGAAGACAGAGGAAGTAAAAGATACAGGGCCAGATTAGTCGTCAAGGGGTTTGATCAGCAAAAAGGTATTGAATTTTCTGAAATTTTTTCTCCAGTTGTTAGAATGGACACAATCCGTGCTGTGTTGGGTTTGGTAGCCATTTGGGATTTAGAATTGGAGCAACTTGATGTGAAAACAACATTTTTACACGGAGACATTGATGAGGATGTATACATGGAGCAGCCTGAAGGCTTTGGTCAACTAGGTAAGGAGCATTTATTTTGCAAGTTGAAGCAGAGTTTGTATGGGCTAAAGCAAGCTCCAAGACAATGGTATTTAAAATTTGACCGCTTCATGACTGATAACCACTTTATTCGGTGCGAATCAGATCCTTGTGTTTACTACAAGAAGCTCAATACTAGTGAGTTCATCATCCTTTTACTCTATGTTGATGATATGTTAGTAATTAGTACTACTGTTCAGATTATTACTCAGCTGAAGCAACAGTTGGCTCTTCATTTTGCCATGAAAGATATCGGACCAGCCAAACGAATACTTGGGATGTACATATTCAGAAACATAAATAAAAAAGAACTCAGGTTGTCCCAATCAAGCTACATTGCCAAAGTGTTGGACAAATTTAATATGTCTCATGCTAAACCGGTATCTACTCCTTTGATTGATCATTTCTGCCTATCTTCAACTATGTGTCCAAAAAATTAGGAAGAAGAACAGATGAGGTCTGTTCCATATACATCTGCAGTCGGCAGTGGTGCAGGAGCACCTAGATGCTTAAATTTTGGTTAATGTTCAAGTTGTCTTGTTTGTTCCAAAGAGGTCTTGGAGGCCATTTATATGTTCTCATAAGGCTTGAAAGCCATGTTGTAATGGACTATGTCCAAATAACTAAGATCTACTATGTTTATGTTTTTTAGTCTTAGGTAGGATAATCTTGTGTCAAGTAGGACAGTCTTTATAGTCATTAAAGTTTCCTTGTTGTAAGCCTTTTAAGGCATGTCTAGGTGTGTTGATGTGTTAAAAACCTTGTCCAAAGGTTAGTCAAGAGTTAAAAAAGCTGTCTAATCATGAAAACAGTTGGTAGGAGACAAGTTTCAAAAAAAAATAGTTTCAAGAAGATAGTTTCCATTTTAAAATAGCAGTTAAAAAACAAGAAAAATCGATGGTTTGGCAATGAAAAACATTTTCATGCATTGTAGGAGGCTGGTATGAAGCCAAGGAAGATTGTATAGAAGATTACATTCAATAGATTGAGAAATAATAACAAAGGAATGCTATTTTTCTGCTTTTTCCTGTTTTTATCTGTTTTCTTCGCTTTTTTTTTAGTTTTCCATACCTGTATGGAACAGTCATGGCCACAATGTATGCTACATGTGTAGAGGGGTGAGATGACTTCCAAATTCAGCAAGTTTGAAGTCTTGGCAATGGATAATAGGGAAGATATGCATGTTTTCCCAAAATCTGCTCTGTAACTATTTTTTCTGAATTTGCACTTTGTAACAGTCCGTACTTTTTTGTTGTATGGCATTGTCATGGGGGGTTGACTACTTGGAAATGAAGGTGGATGAGTTAACAATCTTGTAAAGCTAGTTTGATATCTTCACATTGCAGGAAGAGAAAGATATGGGTGTAAAATTGAAATCTGCTTTGAAACTTGTTGTCACAGTTAAGAAACTCGCTGCTTTTCTGTAATTTGCCATACATGTACGGCCCTGTCATGGCACAAGCTTGTGATGGATAGAAAGAGTGTTGAGACACCTTTGTTTTAAACTTGGTTTGGAGTCTTGATAGCTAACTAGGTGAGAGATATAGCTGGTTTCCTAAAACTGTGTTTTAATTGTTGTCTCCTTAAGTTATGTGCTGTTTGCCTGAAAAATCCATACTTGTACGGCCTGGAAGTGGATGGTACTGGTGATGGGTGGTTAGGGTAGTGAGTTACCTATCCTGTGCATCTTGTTTGGATTCTTGACATCCATTTTTATTTCTGCATTTCTATTTTGTTTGGAAGTGGGTTAGAACCCTGCCTTTGGGTATTTCTGAGCAAACCAATGTATTTTTGTCCATTCTATTGATCATTTTTCTGTCTTTGCTCAATGGAATGGAGTGTGTTTTAATTGTTTCAGAGTCTTGCAAAGATTGGGAAGGCAAGAGAATGGTCTAGTGTGAGTTAAGCATGTTAAGAGACCCTGTAGAACCACGTGAAGGACACAGTCACATCAAGAGGTGATAGTTTGTGCATCATATTATTGGTTTGCCAAGAAAGGCATTAGATGCTTAGTGAGTTACTAATTTTGTATGTTATAAGCCAGGCAAGAGTTTGCCTTCAAAGAGTCCACTTATGAAGGTAATTGTGACTATCAAGTCATGTTATGACTGTCTCAAGAAAGCATAGTGGTGACTGTTGTCCTAGATGCTCTGCATCATTTGTGGTATCAGAGCTAGCTAGTAGGTCCTTGAAGGAGTAAAGCATCTTGTGAAGAAGATAAGAGTTTGTGAGAGAGTTGTGAAGATGCCTCCAAAGAACCAGATGTCAAGAGAGAATGCTGAATTGAGAGAAGTCTTAGAGGCAAGAGAGAAAGAGCTAAGGGACAGAAGAGAACATGATGCTGCTAGAGACAGAGAGCTGAGGCAAGTAAGAAGGGAGATTGCAACAATCTTGGCAAGATTGGAAGCATTAGAGAAGAATCCAAGAAAGGCTGAACAAAATGAGTCAGAAGAAAATGAGGATGTAGATGAGAATCCTCCTGAGGATGAGTTAGCTGTTGAAGAAAAGAAGTTTGTAAGATTGCTGAAGGTAGCCCAAGCAAGTGGAACTAAGGCAAATATAGAGTTACCTATCTATCAGGGGAAGATGGATAGTGAAGAAGTGTTAGGGTGGATAGATGCCCTGGAAAATTTTTTTGAATATGAGGAGATGAGTGATGAGAAAAAGATTAAGTTTGCAAAACCAAAACTGAGAGGAATAACACTTACCTGGTGGAGTAGTGTACAGACAGAGAGAATGGCTAGAGGTGCATCAAAAATCACTTCTTGGAGTAGGATGAAGGATATGTTGAAGGATCAATTCCTTCCATCTGATTACTCTATTCAGACAAAGAGGATGAGACAGAATCTGAAACAGAAGGACATGGATGTTATGTCCTATACTGAGCAATTTCATAAGCTTAGTATTAGAGGTGGGCTGGAAGATGAAGAAGAGAAAGTGGCGAGGTACCTTAATGGGCTTAGGTATAACTTGCAGGATGAGATTGGGTTAGCAGTACCAAAAACACTTGGAGAGTGTTTTTAGTTGGCCATCAGGGCTGAAGAGAGAGTGAATAGGAAGCAACAAAGGCAAGGAGGTTATGGAAGAGGAAACAGAGGTAGGGGCAAACCTACTAGTGAAGTTCAGAACAACAATGAGAAGGGTAAGGTGTTGTCTATAGAACAGAGAGGTGGACATAGAGGTGGAGGTAGATTTGAATCAGGAAGAGGAGTATTCACTAGCAGATGTTATAACTGCAATGAGGTGTGACACACATCTTTCAACTATCCTAAGAAGGATGGTGTCAACAAGAGAAAGGATACAAGAGTTCACTTGGCACAAGAAGAGGAGAAGCCAGAAGAACCAGAAATGTTGTCAGCCTCTCCTATGCTGGATGGAGAGATGCTCATGGTGGAAAGAGGTAAGATGCAGCAACCACCACAGGTATCTATTTTTAGAACTAATTGTTTGAGCCATGGCAAGATATGCAAGTTGATTGTAGATTCAGGTTCTCATGATAACTTAGTTTCTTGGGAAATGGTGAATAAGTTGGGGTTGAAGACTTTTGATCATCCCAGTCCTTACCATGTCACTTGGGTGAGTCAAGAGCAGCAGGTAATGGTCACTAAGAAGGCTTATGTTGATTTCACAATTGGTCCATATCAAGACTCTCTTTTGTGTGATGTTATTCCTCTTGCATGTGGGCATGTAATCTTGGGAAGACCATGGCAGTATTCGAGAAGGACAATTTATGATGGGTATACTAATACCTATGTAGTGCACAAAGATGGCAAGAAGTTCAAATTGATTCCTTTGCCTTGTGAGGAGAAGAAGGAACAGGTTACAATTTGCTTTGGAGAGAAATCGAAGTTGAATGTGCAGGCTCAGGGTGATTGCACACAGCAGACATAGATGCAACACAAGAAGGTGGATGACAGTCCCAGAGAGCAACAGGCTTGGGACTTGAGTTATGTTAAGGTAGGGGACATTGAGTGTCCTATAAGGAGCTAGAAGAAGGTAGGCAAACAGCAGAAGATACAGGGAGGAATGAATCAGAACCTCCAGTTGAGAAGAGCTGAAGTATTGCAGTAGCAAGGTCCTAGACAAGGACACCAAAACAAGTTTTATGGTTCTAACCCTGTTTACAGGAGCCATGCAGGTTGGAGAAGGAGGAAGATAACTCTTGGAGAGTTAATGTTCCCTGTCACTAGTCAGAGGAACATCCCAACAGGATTGAAGAATGTTTGGAGCAGATCCCCTAACTCTTGGGACAAGAGTTTTCATCATGCCGGGGAGTATGGTGTAGGAGCACCTAGATGCTTCAATTTTGGTTAATGTTCAAGTTGTCTTGTTTGTTCCAAAGAGGTCTTCGAGGCCATTTATATGTTCTCATAAGGCTTGAAAGCCATGTTGTAATGGACTATGTCCAAATAACTAAGATCTACTATGTTTATGTTTTTTAGTCCTAGGTAGGATAATCTTGTGTCAAGTAGGACAGTCTTTATAGTCATTAAAGTTTCCTTGTTGTAAGCCTTTTAAGGCATGTCTAGGTGTGTTGATGTGTTAAAAACCTTGTCCAAAGGTTAGTCAAGAGTTAAAAAAGCTGTCTAATCATGAAAACAGTCGGTAGGAGACAACTTTCCAAAAAAATAATTTCAAGAAGACAGTTTCCATTTTAAAATAGCAGTTAAAAAGAAAGAAAAATCGATGGTTTGGCAATGAAAAATGTTTTCATACATTGTAGGAGGCTGGTATGAAGGCAAGTAAGATTGTATAGAAGGATTACATTCAATAGATTGAGAAATAATAACAAAGGAATGCAGTTTTTCTGCTTTTTCCTTTTTTTCTGTTTTCTTCGCTATTTTTCTGAGTTTTCCATACCTGTACAGAATAGTCATGGCCACAATGTATGCTGCATGTGTAGAGGGGTGAGATGACTTCCAAATGTAGCTAGTTTGAAGTCTTGGCAATGGATAATAAGAAAGATATGCATGTTTTCCCAAAATCTGCTCTGTAACTATTTTTTTCTGAATTTGCACTTTGTAACAGTCCATACTTTTCTGTTATACGGCATTGTCATGGGGGGTTGACTACTTGGAAATGAAGGTGGATGAGTTAACAATCTTGTAAAGCTAGTTTGATATCTTGACATTGCAGGAAGAGAAAGATATGGGTGTAAAATTGAAATCTGCTTTGAAACTTGCTGTCACAGTTAAGAAACTCACTGCTTTTCTACAATTTACTGTACATGTATGACCCTTTCATGGCACAAGCTTGTGATGGATAGAAAGAGTGCTGAGACACCTTTGTTTTAAACTTGGTTTGGAGTCTTGACAGCAAACTAAGTGAGAGATATAGCTAGTTTCCTAAAACTATGTTTTAATTGTTGTCTCCTTAAGTTATTTGTTGTTTGCCTGAAAAATCTGTACTTGTACGGCCTGGAAGTGGATGGTGCTAGTGATGGGTGGTTAGGATAGTGAGTTACCTATCCTATGCATCTTGTTTGGATTCTTGACATCCATTTTTATTTCTGCATTTCTATTTTGTTTGGAAGTGGGTTAGAACCCTGCCTTTGGGTATTTCTGAGCAAACCAATGTATTTTTGTCCATTCTATTGATCATTTTTCTGTCTTTGCTCAATGGAATGGAGTGTATTTTAATTGTTTTAGAGTCTTGTGAAGATTGGGAAGGCAGGAGAATGGTCTAGTGTGAGTTAAGCATGTTAAGAGACCCTGTAGAACCATGTGAAGGACACAGTCACATCAAGAGGTGATAGTTGTGCATCATATTATTGGTTTGCCAAGAAAGGCATTAGATGCTTCGTGAGTTACTAATTTTGTATGTTATAAGCCATGCAAGAGTTTGCCTTCAAAGAGTCCACTTATGAAGGTTATTGTGACTGTCAAGTCATGTTATGACTGTCTCAAGAAAGCATAGTGGTGACTACTGTCCTAGATGCTCTGCATCAGGCAATCTCATGTATGCAATGGTGTGTACTCATCCGGACATAGGACAAGCTGTTGCTATTGTGAGCAGATTCATGTGTAATTGGGCAAACTACACTGGCAGGCAGTTCAGTGGATTCTATGGTATTTGGAAGGTACTTCACATTTCTATTTATGTTTTGGAGGTTCTGACTTTCAACTCCGTGGTTATGTAGATTCAAATATGGCCAGAGATTTAGACAAACGCCGGTCTACCACTAGTTATGTCTTCACATTTGCCAGTGTAGCCATTACTTGGGTCTCTTGGTTGCAACAAACTATAGCTCTGTCATCAACAGAGGCTGAATACATAGCGCTCTCGGAAGGAGCCAAAGAAATGATATGGCTTGAGCGTTTGTTGACGAAACTGGGCTGTCTGAAATTAGTATTTCCATTATTTTGTGATAGCCAAAGTGCTATTCACTTGTCAAGAAATACAGCGTTCCACATTCGAACACAGCATATTGACCTTCGTTACCACTTTATCCACCATCTTTTTTGACGAAGGCAAGTTGCAGGTCACAAAGATTGACACCAAGGTTAATCCGGTGGATGCATTAACAAAGATTATTCGTTGAGAGAAGTTCAAATTCTGTAGATCTTCTCTCGGTCTTGTTCCTCTGTGACACTAAATTTCATGAAGGGGATCTCTCTCATAGCAGCTTCCTTACCATTCCCATTGGTCTTCAAGTGGGAGATTGTTGGGCACGTGGCTGTTGAAGCCCATTTGAAACGACAACTCACTATCCTGATTCCTTCTAACCGCTCAATCTGCACATGGCCTATCTTGGCTAGTAACCACTGCTGTCCTAGGTGATTCTTTCCAGATGTTTGGTAGGTGGTTGGGATTCGAGTCCTTGGAGGATGCAAGTCAGTATGTTCGATGGTTGCTGTTCTACGGTGAGATGAGATGTATGAAACACTGAGTCTACAGAGCTACTGTTGAATATACAGTCATATATGAAATACAGAGAGAGATGTATGATACATGGTGTGATGTATTGATCAAATAAAACTATTGCCCTTCATTGTGGATGTAGCCAACATTGGCAAACCACGTTAAATGGTCTCATTGTTCTGTGTGCGCTGTCAAGTCTTTTTCTTTCTGAGTTTTGTTTTGTTCTTGCTGTTCTTATTTGGTTCTGTTATTCTATTTTTGGATTTTACATGCTGAACCTGCGAAAAACACAGATCAAATAATGATCTTGGAGATAAAAGCAATAGATGAAAGAAGCAATAGATAGAAGATTTTAACTAGACAACACAACCCTTTTCTTGTAGACAATTCTAAAACTAGTGAATTCGTATGCTGCATAGAGGATCAAAAATTAAGAAACCAGTGTAGAATAATACCAAAAAAAACAATGGACAATGATGCCAGAAAATCCAGTGGATACAAGCATATAATGAACCAGCAAACAAGACTTTAACCATACAATACAACTGTACAACTGTTTAAGGGGCCAAAACACTGGGCTTAAACAACACACTCTAAGCTTCGACTGCTTAGGTGGCATGTGGGCCCTCTCCTTTTGCAAACATCCATCTCTGTCCCCAAACCATTGCCGACAATGCCTAATTCAAATTCTCTTCCTGCACAGTAATTTTGGTGGATAGCGGTAAAGTGTTTGATTGCAAACAAAAAAAGAGCGAGTCTCATGGAAGATAGGTCTCCAACCCGTGATCAGTTAAAAGTTTAATGATTCAGTGACTTTGCTTGATTCACCTATTGAGGAGATGGGAGTTTTGGAGCACGCTATATGCATTTGTGAAAGCAAGGAGGATAGAGGAATTTTATTAGCTAAGGGAGAGGGGCCAGTAGCCACCCACTCTAACTTCGTGCATGTCAGGGACATAGCTAGACATATCAAATTTCAACAATTTTTTTTGGGTTTTTCCGTATATGACGGAAGAGCTTAAAGCTATTCTTTCAGCTTCTGGGCACTTACAGGGAAAGACGCGTTATGTGCACATGGGTCGAAAAATGGTCATTTCAACATGTCCCCCATATATCTACATTGATGTGCCAGTAACCGCTCACCATCACATTTGTACACTTGTCTTAATTTCATTGGTTAATTTACAAATGTATTAGTGCATTTGTGAACATGTACAAGTGTTGTGAACATGTATTGGTGCATTTGTGTTAATTTATTTGGTTGGTATTTTACATGTATTGGTTCTTTTTAAAAATTTAATTGGGGCGTCAAGTGATTAAAAACATAGCGGTTGTTGGGACATGGGCAACAATTGGCCCCTCTCCCTTAATGTAGTTGGAAATTTTCTATGCATTTGTGCCATCTAGAGCATTTCCAACTACATTTTATTATAGATTTTTGAATGAGAAAATGAATGGCTAAGATTAACTTGATCAAATTTAAAAAGTTGGGCCTTTATTTAGAGTTAACTTCTTTGATTGATTAGTTTTTTGATTGATTGATGAGTTAATTGATTTGACAAAATAATGACATGTGATGACATGGAGTAGAATATGGGTGAGGATAATTAGCATATCATTTATTTATTTTAATTAATTGTGTGCAGGCATGGATTAACTAGGAATTAATTAACTAATTAATAATTATTTTATTTAATCATCTAATTTTATATAATTATTTATTTGATGCTTGAAATTCTCATTAATTTTATTGTTGGGAAACAATAGTTAACATACTACCACTGAACCCCGTCACTCCACAACACCTGATGGAGTATTAATTTTTCCCACCACATTTAGTTGTTGTATTTGTCATTGTAATTGAATGAAAAAGCTAACATTAGAAAACTATTGCCTTACCCTCGTTTGGAGCAGTGCCTACAAGTTTGAAGTGACCACCGGCAATAGCCTATTTAGTCCACCAATATTCAAGTGGTCCTACTATTACTTTCACCTATAGCATAAGCAATAGATTATATCTCATACCCTACAGTATTAAACCTCTCATGCCTCTCTGCAAACTCACTCACCAAACCTCAAATTAGAAAATAGAGACTTTTTCTTTGAATCAATGGGCTTATTCTCATAACCATTCAATGTCATTCTTTTCTTTTGCATCCTGTTTTCTCTTTCCATCAGGCTGCCCAACCCAAACACCACATTCTTCCTTTACATTTTTGTCTCTATCTATAGGGCATTGTCCTTTTCTATCCAAACACCTCCCTTTTATATAGTTTTGTAAACTTTTCAGAATGTTTGCTTGGCGTTCCATTCAATTCGTTGTGTCTGTGATGCTTCAATTCTTCCCATCTAGCCACTTGGTCTTCTCCGTCAGACACACTCAAGCATCTTCATATCTCATCTCTTTTCAATCTCTATATATTTTTTTAAAGAAAGATGGTAAAAACTTTATTCATCAAAGATAACAGTACAAAGCAAAGAAGCACCATGAGACCCCGAAAGGCCAAAATACACCAAACAAGAAATCAAAGACTGTTCATACAACATTGCATATCCTCAGCAACCAACTCCTCCAATTCCTAGGCAAGATCCCTAGGTAAGCCATCCCAATCATCCACCAACCAAGTCTCATTCTTCTCATAAGCCCATTTGGCCAATCCATCAGCCACCTTATTCCATTCCCAAGGGATATGAGAAAAGGTGATATAATCAAGGATATCTCCTAGACTGATGATCTACCTAACCATCACCACAAGCTACCAACTCACATCATCAAAGTGCCACCTATTTATTAAGTCAATCACCGCCTGAGAATCTGACTCACAAATAATCCTTGTCCAACCAAGGGCATAAGCCCTTTTCAAATCTAAAAGAATAGATAGAGCCTCCATAAGGTTCTTGGATTGTTGCCCCTTGTATTCAGAAAAAAAGGAAAACCACCACCCTAGAACTATCTTTGCCCACCCCCCCAACACCAGCATGCCCAGGATTGCCCCTAGCATACCCATCCGTGTTGATTTGCAAAACTCCATTGGGAGGAGGTAGCCAATGTCCCTCCTATTAACCTTCCCTCTAGAACACCTCCTATGCCCATTCTTAGGTAGGTTCCAGATCCACCAACAAAAATTCCCAGATTACAGATCACCCCAGCATCTCCAGGATCCACAATTGAGATGAATAGATGCTATAAGTTCATCTCAATTGTTCCTAATGTGCTGATCCACTCTACTCCAAACATAATATCTACTACTCCATGGGAGTGGCAAACATTAGATAATCAAGTTGATACTCTCCATCATTAATTTAATGCTATGGCATTTTCCTAAACAACTGATAGTACCACCATTTGAAATTTGAACATAAAATTCTAGAGCATAAAATATAAAACAATTCAAATGAGTTTCTAATTTCTTATTGATGAATTTATGAGTGCCTCTTGAGTCTATCAATGTTATTACTCACTCTTTCTTCAAGAATCCCGCCACCTTGAGAGTTTGTGGGGCACTAACTCTAGCCAATGCATCAATAGAAATGATAGGTTGAGTATCTCTTGTGTCCTCGTCTAACTCATTGGCACTCTCTACTTTTGGTTCCTTCTCCTCTTCTTCCTCACTCGACCCTTCCATATAGAATAATTTCTTTTCAGTGCATTTATGTCCCTAGCTGTACTTGCTGTCATAGTTAAAACATAATCCTTTTTCTCTCTTCTCTTCAATTTGTTGTGGCATAAATCTAGTAGGCTAAAGAAGTCACTATTTAGGAGTGATTTTATCTCTTATGTTTACAAAACCTTGCCTTTTATTAACCATAATTTTTTTCTCTACTTTCATTTCTATAATCATCACTTGAGAGATATGGACCAAACATGTCTACCTCATATTTGATATGATCTTTTCAACCTCCTAGGAATAACTCCAACAAAATTTTCTATTGCTACATTCTCCACTCTTAAAGACAAAATGTGAAATTGATGAATATAATCCTTTATAGGTACTTGTTTTCTTTAATTTGGAAATCTAGTGGAAGTAGCTCTCCATAATGTGTAGTGAGTTCGTCCTTGAAAATAGACCAAGTGCCCACACATTCCTTCTTTTTCATTTCTTCACATAGCCATCAATATTGTGCAAGATCATGGGGGTCCAAAAAGTGGCAATGTGATGACCAAAATTTCGTCCTTGTGGTAGATGACTTTTTTAATCCAAATTTGATGAAACAAAAAAGGTTTATTGAAAAAATTGTCAACTTTCCACCAATATAAGATATGTCTTATTTAGAATTTAATAGATCATTATTATTGATTTTGTACATACATTACGACTAAAGTCCTAATTGATAGGTTGATTGAAAAACTTCTATAATTTTCAAACTATTTTACATTTTTTGAATCTAAAAGATGCTTCACATACTATAGGATAAAAAAAATTGAATTTCATAAAATTTTGACCAAGTTATGGTGGTCAGACAAACAAGTTTTAATAATTTTGAAATGTTCTAATAAAAAAACATAACTAATTATTTACTTGCAAGAAAATTACAAAAAAAATGCGGCACATCCGAGCATGTGTCCTCTACTTATATTGAAAGTTTTAGAATAAAATATTATTTTTCTCTTGTACTTAGGTTGGTCAGACATACTCCTTTCTATCTTTTTCTTGAAAATCTAGTACTATTGCATTGAAATTTCAATTTTTTACAAAATAGATTTACTTTTTTCCAAAAAAGGGCTAGTATCCTAGAAATTACATTGAATTTGCTACAAATTTTGTTTTTGCATATTTTTTAAAATATGTTAATAACCTATTCAAATTTTTACATCAAGTTGCCTAACTCTATTTTTTTAAAAAATTTTGTTGCCACTTAGGGGCCTAGTTTAGACCCCGATGATCCTACATTGTATGAATTGGTTTGGTTCCAAATATAAGGATGTTATGGCCACCTTATGCTGACAATGAACATGGTGAATATAAAAAAAAATTCTATTTGGCATAGCCAATTGGTAGGATCTTGACCATCAAATTTTCACATGTCCATCCTTGGTATGAAGTGCCTAGCCATAGAATGATTACAGTGTTGATCCAACTTGAGATATATTTCAAACCCCAAGAATCATGTCCCTTAGAAGAATCTTCTCCCTTCCAGTTCTGATTATGTGAATTTTCTCCCTTATCATTCACACCATTCATAAGAGAATTCATTTTCCTAGACATTTCACTGATTTCAATCTTCGTAGCTGAAATATCATGCTTCACCTTGGTGATTTCCTCATGCACATAATTAGTATAACTATCCTTACTTTCTATTATAGGATTCCCTAATGAAAAAGAAGACAAAAAACAAGCAGAGAAGATTGCAAATAATACAAAGCATGAAAATGTATAACAATAGCCAAGAAGAAAATATATATAGGTGAGGATGAGTGAGGAGGTTGAGTTGACTTCAACACTCCACCCACAAAGTGGAAAAAGAGTGTGAACACATAGCTTGGAGAGTTGTGTTGAACTCTCCAAGTCGACACCTAGCCATCTTAGGTGGCTTAAAACCATGTGCTAATTATATTACTTACAGTAAGTAATATATAATAAATTTTAGCACTAACACTCCCCCTTAAGCATAGCTTAGGTGGGTACAAGAAGAGATGGGTCCCGACTACTAGGCAAGGTGAGGTACCCATGTAGAAAGTAATATCTCATGAAGTGAAGAAAGGTAGAAAACTCTGTGGGAAAAACTACCCTCCAAAAGAGAGAAAAGACGCATGAAAATTATACAAATGAAGCAGTACTACTTCTTTCACTAAGTACAATATATGTTTCCCTGAATAAGAGAAAATGATAGAAGATCTATGAGACCCACCATAATACACGTCCTACTATAGTGAGGCTAAATAGTCGACAAAGGATGTAGATGTAGATTCAAGAATGCCGAACAATGTTCCTTCCCTTGGGAAGAAATGAAATCAACTGAAGATCATAGATATCTTCGCACGTTGGAAGATGTATGTATGATCTTGAATCATGATGAAGTTGATCCAAGGATGATGATGCCCATTTTGATGTCTTCATAAAGTGTTTCCTTGGCGAAGCTGAAGGATGCGATAATCAAATCAGGTGCACGCCTAATAGATGAAGATGATGACAATCTAAAATCATGTGTAGATGTATGTAGAGCATGAATATTTGAAGAGGATAATGTTGATGCAGCTTCATCGAAACTATCATTGAAGAGAAGACTGATGTCCTCAATGTGTGTTTCTAATTTAGTAATGTAGGACTCTACAAATAGACAAGCAATTTTAGGTTAAAATCTGTCACAATTAGCAATGCTAGGAAGACTGATATATGTATCTTGCTGTAAAGAAGTGTTGGAAGATTTCAAATAAGAGACTTTGAAATCTAATGAAGGAATAATAGATGGTAGAGGAATGATGATTTCATTTATGTCAATTGGACATTCTATAGGTGTATCATGATGTGGGATGTGTGTTGTGATCATAACAAGATCATGCGGGAAGGGAGAAATGCTTGAGTCTCCATGTATATCCCAAATTTTGATCCATAAGGCATGTGGACATTCAATATCCATGATGGCATACAAAGTGGCATCAGGTATATGTAAGATGATTAATCCACAAATACGATCACAATTATTGAGCCACTTATCCTTCTGAGATGGTTTACCTAGCTTAGGGATATGTCTAGACAAATATGACATGAGATTATGGTACCTGATGTGTTTCAGAATTCCAACACACTAGGACTTATAATTACCCTTGTTTAGGTTGATTACAGAAGAGTGGGTATCAAATCCTATGATTACAAATAGGTTAATTCCTTTAGACCAAGAAAATCAACACATTTAGGCAACCTACCTGATTCAATATTTCAGATACCCTAGTGTTGGCACTTTGTAACTTAGTGTTTTTTTACAATGTAAATAGGTCTAATGCGTGGGAAATGAAAAACATTAACTTTTACAAAACATGGTACTGAATTTGGAGCTACTAATCAAAAGTTATTACATAATGTTTTTTCTCGTAAATGGTCTAATTTAATACAATTGCACTAAAAAATAGAAGAAAATACCCTCTAGCAAGATGAGCCTAGCTGTCCAACCACTTGTTGGAGTTGGAAAAGATTGAATAATACAATGGTTTTGATTCTTGAGGGGGAATTGGCCTCTAGCCAACCAGGACCTCACCCTTCGTCCGCAACCAATGAAGATACAAGGGTTTATTAAACCATTAATCCTACAAAGGCAATTTTCCCCAAAGATTGAAGAACCCTCTAAATTTGGTACTTGATTTTAGTGCATTAGACAATTATATTAAAAAAGACTACATATTTTAACACTAAAGAGAGTCACAAAGCCCAATATACGGTAAAAAACTCCCAATCCAAGAAAGGGGAAAATTAGGGTTGAAAAATCCCAAAATGATGAATTTTTAGGGGAATGTAGGGGTGGCCAAGGTTGCAAGGTGATGCCAAATCTCTCTATGAGGGTGTGTGTGGACTCCAGACTATGTAAAGATGCCTTTAGAAGCTATCACAAGACAGAAAAAAACACCCTTTATTGTGTGTGCCTCCCTAGTTTTCAAGTTGAAAGCCTGTGTTGGCCACTTCTGTGCATATGAGGGCATATGTCTCTAAGGTAAATGGTTTCTCTATGTTTTGGCCTAAATTTGGTGAGCGTCATGCATAGACACAGGTGAATTAGGGGTAAACAAGGGGGAACCACGAAGGTTAAACATGTATCAAACAAAGGGTGAATAGGGGAAGACCTTTGACCTCATGCAAGGAACTATTTGGGTGCCAAAAATTTCAAGACATAAGTGTCAAAGAGGCTGTGGGCCTGTGTAGAGCATTCCACAGGCCAAAATGGAATGGGTGCCTTTGGAACTACAGGGTATCACGAAGGAAAAATAGGGGTGTGACCCTATTTGATGTTTCTCTAAATGCATCCGACCTTCGAATTTTAACTTGGCTCTATCCACTAGTGCGTCCCTCCTACCTACAAATAGCACCTCCCAACATAGACAAACAAAGAAAACATAGGCAAACAATAGTATAATTTCGATGCAAAAATGAATATAAGCAATTAGCGCCTGTCACCGACATTCCCCTACTCTGATACCATATAGGATTCCCTAATGAAGAAGAAGACTTAAAAGAAACACAAAAGATTACAAATGATACAAAGCATGAAAATGTATGTAAAACTACTAAATCCACCATATCCACTATGTATAACAGCGAAAATGTAAATACATATAGGTGAGGATGACTGACGAGGTTGAGTCGACTTCAACACTCCACTCACCAAGTGGCAAAAGAGTGTCGACACATAGCTTGGAGAGTTGTGTTGAACTCCCCAAGTCAACACCTAGCCACCTAAGGTGGCTTAAATCCATGTGCTAATTATATTACTTAGAATAAGTAATATACAATAAACTTTAGCAATAAAATCTATATCCTTGTTGTCTAGAGATTTTCTAGGTGTGGTAGGATTCTTTTTGCCTCTTGTGGTTGACTTGACCATTATGGGAGAATATTTTTTGCAATAAATCACACAAAATAAATCCAATTAATATATTTTTTTTTTTGTAAATTATCAAGTCCTAGATCTCACTTAAATAAAAATCTCAAAAAAATTCATTAATTTGCAGTCTTGAGAGTGAAATTGATGGAAACCCTAATTTTGCAATAAATTTTTCAAATATGATACAAGTAACCTCAAATATGGATTATAGTAGCTTCAATATGACCTTAAAAATCCCACTAAAAATCTTGATAATATTTTCCAAAATGAGAGAGATATGCAGTTCCCAAAATTACCTCTAAAATGAAAAAAAATACCTTCTTTTTTCCTTCAAGATGCCAAGATTGTTACATCCCTATTTTCTGACTTGCTATACTTTTACTTTTTACTTGGGCATAAGTAAATTTGTTGAGATGTTAGACTTATGACAAGATATGACATGGAATTATAATGAATATCAATTATGAAATCATGGAAATGATTATGTTATGGTCGATCTAATAATTGTATTATGAAATTTGATTTACTAGTTGAATTTATTGAATAATGATGCACTGATCTATTATTGTTTGATGACAAGTGAAAATAGGATTACAGGTTATCGACTCTCAGAGAAGAGAGAGATAGACCTTGGATTACGAGTGGTCTATTTGCCAAGATGAGTATGATGTGTAACAAAAGTGTGAACCAACATGTTGTGAGAGGTAAGCCTTAACTTGTCAGTTTACTCGAACCCAATCGTTGGGTATTTGATACCTTACGAATATTCGAAAGTCGTAGTAAGTCGTCATAGTCGTTAGAAGCGTTAACAATGTCATTTGGACATGAACTATGGCTATTTATGTTTTACGTAGATATTATGATGTAATTGTTGTAAAATGGTTCTTTTATTTTATTAGAGTCTCTTGATGTGATATAAACGATTCTTTACGTCAAGACGATTTCGTCAAGTAAAGAATACGTGAGTTTTGTCCACAATAAGCAACTTATGATGATTTTGTCAAGTCAAGTCGTCATCGCATTGCTCGTAAGCTTTTTGACTATTGATTATTATTAACATATTGTGATCAAAGATTAAAATATGGTCAAGGACCATTATTATAATTTTTTTGTTTAATATTATGTTAGTAGGGGTTAATTGAGGTTTAAGTTTGTAACCACTTTTCCTTATACGGAGTTATCATCTTGTAAATATCTTCCTTAGTATTGTTATGCTCCAAAGGAACCACATTGGGAGCTAGTGGCAATTATTATGCCACAATATCATTGGCTTGTAACTAAGAGTGGCTGTCGGCATGCTATTCGGAGTGCATAACAATTAACTGCAATGGTGGTTTTAATAACTCATGTGATAGCTAAATAAGTTGATAGTTCTATTTTGATGATGTTAGCCTCTTGAAGGAAATTAGTAGTGTTTTATGCCACGCTTCTCCCTTCTCCTTGCATGTGTCGTCCTCATTTGTAACTTTTACATCGGAAGTGGATTTTGTTGTACTGCAAAGACATGCAACCGTACGTGTTAATTGGATTTCTAGTTGGTAGATATGGTTATGATGAAAAAGATTCATTATGAGTAGTGGACGGTTGAGACTCCGGCTTTTTTTTTTTTCTAATGGAGCAAGTGTTGTAAGGAAGTTGAAATGACTTGTTAAGGGTTGGCAGAGTGGGGATAGCGAGGATAGTGTGAAGTCATTGGAAATGTCTTCCATCACGTGGGGTGATTCCTATTAGGGTGTGGTTTTGAACCTCTGATGGGAGCTTGAGTTTCAGGAGGAAGTTGCGGGTGGAGAGTGGTATCTAGGAGGCATGGAGTAGCAGATCGGGGGAGTCCTCATGAGAGAAGGAAGTTGTTTTAACAAAACTGGAAGGAGAGAGTGGTGGTGACCGTTTGGGGGAAACGACATGTTAGGGGAGTGCAGATAACCACAACAGAGAAGTTATTGGAGGATCTTCGGGTCATGAGTCGATAGGAGAGATCACGGGGGTAGAAGAAGGAGATGAAGCTATTTGCTTGTGGGGATCGACGGAAGAAGAAGCTAATGACTAAGCCAGTTTGCAAGCGACATTAGAGACCATTTACAGGTTCTCTCCTTTATTTCGCAAAGATTTTTGTCCTAGGGTTTAATGTAATGTTTATCTTGCATTTTATGAGAATTTAGAGTAGTTAAGGGCAGGGTAATGTTTACTGTTAACAATCGTTGGTTGTTTGAACATTATTTTCTAGTGAAAAGTTTCATTTTCCATATAACGCTGCATTGCACCATTGTAGTGAAACTCAAGTATAATGCTTTGTTAAACCAAGGTCAAGATATTTGATGTATTTTAAACCTTATTGTATGTGTGTCAGTGAAGACATAATTAATGTGAAGTCTATCACTGAAAACTATCATGCCATGGCAAGGTGATTCAACTAAATGCTGCAGTGTAAATAAAACTTATATGAAAAACCCTTCTGTTGGTTGATGAATCAGAAGTGTAAGACAAACGAGTTGCCCCCCCCCCCTTATCAAGACTATGAGGTCGACATTTTACTCTAGTTATGGGAATGTTTGACATTAAGAGTTTAATTGCTCTTGGGGTTCTTGTATGTATTATTGTCTAAGCGAGAGGATATAAGGATATATACCTTGATTTATGTTATTTTACTTTTGTATATCTTTGTATATACTTACATTTAAGTCTTGTAATTACAAGCCAAATGTCTTCAATACCAAAGAGGATTTGAATCTCATACGGGGAAAGCTGAATATGAGTATAAAACCATGAGTATTTCTTATAAAAATGTCAATTGTAAACAATCCATTATTTAAGTATGAATTGTTTACTATTAGTGTTCATGTAAATACAAGTCAATAATTAGAGACCCTTGATTATGTGAATAGTTGTGAGAAAGATGAACTGAGATTAAATTTTCTACGTCAAATTTCTCTGTATAGAATAAAACTATTCCTTATTATGACCTCATCTATAACATGGGAAAGACTAAGAGATGTTTCAACCTCTAGGAGAGAAAGAGTATTCACCATCAACTCTTTTGTTCTATAAAGAGAAGATTGACGTTTTTCGTGGTGGGCACAAGCTCGGTCGCAAGCTCTTCAATGCCCAAAAGAGCTTAGCTTAAAAAGCTTGAGTCTCAAGGGCATAGTTCTTAGAAGACCTTTAAGAATTCTTAAACTTTAACTCGGAGCTTTCCTGTAATCGTATTCTATGTTTTGGTTTATTGTGGAACCCTTTCAAAATGACAAAGAGGAAGCTATGTCGAAGAATCGACAGTCGAAGGATCGATAGTCGATGCATCAACAGTCAAAGAGCGACTGTCAAAGAAGATTCCTTAGAATGTTTAATTGTAAACTTAGGGACGTGAAAACTTTTGTTCCACAAATTGGTTTGTAGTAACCTCTTTCTAAAAACAACAAGGTCAGGATTAGTGCCCACTTATGAATGGGTGAAATAAAGAAGGATATGCTAGGAAACCATTCATTTATCAGGTAAACGGAGATGTTTCCATGAGCTTGTAGAAAGATGAGTAAACCTCAACGCATGTATTAATGCATGAGGATTTACAAACACCTTGAGGGTATCGAGGATATTTCATAGAGCTTATAAGTGCGTGAACTCATTTCGAGAGTAGACATTAAGGTGTCGTGAACCCTAATTTAGTAAATGTTCATATCTATCTTCTTGGAATGAGATTTGTTACTAGTCAACAATGATTAACCTTAGGTAGGGAAAACTATTTGTTGAGTTACAAGTCGATTTGAAATACAAGTTGTAAGCCTCAGACTTTGCAAGTAGGCAAGAGGTACCATTAAATGGTTAGGCAAACATTAAAATCATTATATCTTTATATCACAACTCCTCTAAGCTATTACTTGTCAACAAGGGGTGAATCTCTTATGTTGTGTAGATGCAAAGAGAGATACCTAAGAATGGATAGTCAATCCTTAGTGATTAATAGAGCGACGACAGTGTCTTGTGAATTCACCTAAGTTAGAAAGACTAGATTGGAGTTGGATAAAACTCTTTAGTTAATCCTTAACTTAACCTAGATATGGTTATTATTGTATTAAGGCATTGAGATCATTATTTAGATCGTGATTGAAGGGTCAAGTGCACTAACTAGGTGTAAATATTCTTACTTGCAAGAAGGGAAATTAGTTTCCAAGACTATATTGCTTAACCTAGGTAAGGTTATCATCTTAGTCGTAATTAATCTATCTATATCTATTATGAGTCAATAAGTCATGGACCTTGAGTATTGCAATAATGCAATGAGATTCCTTGTAAAGGAAGAAAGACGAAAGAAAAAGGTCTATGGATTTTAGACTGTGAAAGAAAACATGTATGGGTCGGGAAGACTAAGTTTTTCAAACTTCATGACTTCACAAGAAAAACATAGTTGACCAAGTCGAACTATAGGAATATGATAGTATGCAAGTCGAGTTGGAGTGGGTGAACATTATGACAACGTTCATTGCGAACATCAATTTATAATGAAAACTATGGCCATAGTAATGCATATGTCTCTGCATGCATTGTCGGTTCACTATATCTGGATTGTACATCCTATCAGGAATCATACTTAGCTAGAGGGTATCTAGGGTTGTATGATAGATAGAGTTGTGTAAGATACAACACTATGAACTCGGAAAGGCAAATTACCACTGGTCACCTTGGTCTATACTTCTCGTGAAGGGAAGGGCCACTTCCGGTTAGGAAGGAGTGCGGGAGACCGATGGTTTGTGGTTGGAGGTAAATCACTGGAAAGATACTCTCTCTCTAGCAGAAGACATGCCGAGGCTTGTGATAAAGATGTTAGATTTCTAGATGCAGTATATCTTTGAGGCTTGTGTTTATTGAGACTAAGTAAAACATTATCTAATTCAGGTATTTATAATTAGTTTATTTTTGTAAACATTGTACTTGGGAAAGACAATAAGGTTGATTGTATTTGTAATGAGATATCTTGTAATTATAGTTACTCAACTATATGTTGAATAAAAGAAAAAATTTCTCTGTCTCATTTTTTACCTTGTAAATTTACTTTATGGTGAATTTTTGGTTTTTACTATGTTTCAAGAATGTGGATGTTACATATGGTATCAGAGCTATCGGGTTCGACACTAGGGCTTATGAGTCCACTGTGCTAACCTATAGTCAACATTATGCGGTTAGCTAATGTTCAAATTTTCTCGTGTCAGAATGACGTGGAGAAGAACAAAGAAAATAACTAGGAAGTCTGTTCCCCAACATTTGCCTAGATTAGTGGTTAAGAAGAAACCTATTGAGGAGGTTGAACTTAAAGAGAATATTACTTATTCTGAAGGTGCTGGCTGGAGGATTCAGAGACTTTTGCTGATGCACTTAAGCGTATTCGGCTAGAAAGAAAACAACGCTCTGAACTGGCCAAGAATCCTACTATTTCTACTGGTGTAGTAAAACCTAGTAAACTGTAGCCAGTTACAACATGTCACTTGAACGTTGAGGTGATGTTTCTGTTTTAGGAAAAAGGTGTCAGAGTACTTGTGTGTACATCCACCCTCTATGTTTGTTAAACTGGAAGATTGTAAAATGACAGTGACATATAGTCTTGTCATGTCAATGATATTAATAAGGATGTGGTTACCGCTAAATACTTTATAATAAAGATGACAGTGTTTTATACCAATCTTTGGATTATTATGAGATAAATATATGTCTTGATGTTTTGAGATGTTTTAGGTTCAGAAAAACTGTTAGATAACTTATTTATCTGGCGTCAGGAAAATGAGAGCATATTTATTCTAGAACCAAACCAGGGTGAAAGTCTAAAAGAGAATAAACCACTAGTTAATCTCTTGATCTAATTGGAGCAATCCTAACCATGTTTAAAACCTAGGAGATATCTAGTATTTTTGAAAAGAAAGCCTTTCCGTCAAAGTTGATGGAACAGTGTTTAAATCAACGGAAAATCCTATTCCTCTTAGAATTCTGGGATGAGTTACCTAGAAAAGTACCTTATATTATGACAAATTTAGGATTAATGGAATCAAAAGCCCTTTACAAGAATCATTGGCTAAAAGGGTTGATTTGATCTAGTATGTTACCATGGGGTGCACTAGATATTGTTTTTGTCAAGGACATAACTCTATAATTGTGTATTGAGTATCATATGCTCGTTAAAACCACGATAAGGAGCAAATATTTTTCACACGTATCAATGAACTCTTTGATTAGATGGGTTGAGTTTTTACGATACCAAAGATTGATTTAAGATTGATATATATCATCAATCTAGATTGAAGGATGAGGATACTCTTGAAACGACTTTTGGACAAGAATGGGCACTGTGAGTTAGCAAGTGTTGTCCTTTAAACATACAAATGCCTTGTCGCATTCATGAAACACATGAACAATGTGTTTAGAGGTTGTGTAGACTTGTTTGTTCCAAGTCTTTAGGTAGATATACTTATTTATTTTTAGCATGAAGGGGAAACTTATCCTTATGTGCAAGTGACTCTATAATGATTAAGAGAAATTACAACAGCACCAATGCTATGAATTCCTGTTCTGAAGGATAGTTTGAGGGAAAATTGATGCCTCAGGAGATGGTTTAAGGGGTGTACCTTTACATGATGAGTATTTAAGCAAGCTCTTGTGGTAAATTTTTTAAAGATTCAAGGTATGATAGGTTTTCATTATGAGACTCAAAGACTATTGAGTTTCGAAGAAAGAATATGTGTTTCTAATTCTTTTGAAATAAGAAAAAAATTGGTGTGGAGAGAAGTCATATTCCACCATACCATGACATCTAGGGGCAACCAACTACTAATAAATATAAGACCTCTTTAATTCTTGAAGGAATAAAGAATGATGTTACGAGATTTGTAGCATTTTGTCTAGAGCGCCAGAGGAAAAAGTAGAACATCAACACTTGTAGGATTGATGTACCCGCATGACATGCCAGAATGGAAATGGCAAGTTGTTTGCATGGATATTGTGCGAAGTCCTATGTCTGGGAAAAGACATGATGCCATTTTGAGATGATAAACTCTCGAAGGTAGCACATTATATACCAGGGGATTAGACTAATGGAGCATCAGTGTTAGCACACAATTTGTGCAAGATGTGTTTAGATTGCATGGCTTTCTGAGAAGGGTATCTCAGATAGAAATATGCGTGTAGTGTCAAGGTTTTGACAAACTTGTCCTCCATGTTAGGGACTGAAATTTAAAAAGAGTATAATTTGTTATCCTGTGAACAAATCATTAAACTAAGGAAGTTAACCAGGTTTTAGAAGTTTCGTTCCAAACATGTTGCATGGAATAGCAATACAAGTAGGGAGACTACTTATTACGTGAAATCTTTGACAATACGTGATTTTTGCTATTAAGATGGCTTGAATTGAAACATTGGACAGAAAGATGCCGAATTCCTATAAGCTGGGTAAGCTAGAAGATAGGATTAACATTAGTTCGGAAATGTTATTAGAATGGATGAAAAGATTTAGCTAATCAAGAAAGATCAGAGGAAATGGATAATAAATAGAAAAGTTACGTTAATGATTAAGCGTACACCAAGACAATGCTCCGTTAGAGAAGGAAAATTCTTTTAAGGTTTAAACCCCTAAAAATGTTTCATAAAGTATGGAATGTATTCCAAACTAGTTCCTAAGTATAAAGGACCCTTAAAAAATTTTAAGGTTAGAAATTGTATTGAATACAAGGATCAATTTATTACTAGTTATTGCCAGGAGACATCATACTTTTTGTGATTTATATATGAGAAATATAATCATGCAATATATGACTATGCTTTTAACTTGCATTTTGATGCTTTATATCATCGAGGATGATGAATCTTTAGGGGAAGGATATGTTACATCACTATTTTCTGACTTGCTATACTTTTACTTTTTATATGACATGGAATTATATTGAATATCAATTATGAAATCATGGAAATGATTATGTTATGGTCGATCTAATAATTGTATTATGAGATTTGATTTACTAGTTGAATTTATTGAATAATGATGTACTGATCTCTTATTGTTTGATGACAAGTGAAAACAGGATTACAGGTTATCGACTCTCAGAGAAGAGAGAGTATCTTTCGAGAAGAGAGAGATAGACCTTGGATTACGAGTGGTCTATTTGCCAAGATGAGTATGATGTGTAACAAAAGTGTGAACCAACATGTTGTGAGAGGTAAGCCTTAACTCATTAGTTTACTTGAACCCAATCGTTGGGTATTCGATACCTTACGAATATTCGAAAGTCGTAGTAAGTCGTCATAGTCATTAGAAGCATTAACGACGTCATTTGGACATGAACTATGGCTATTTACGTTTTACATAGATATTATGATGTAATTGTTGTAAAATGCTTCTTTTATTTTATTAGAGTCTCTTGATGTGATATAAACGATTCTTTACGTCAAGACGATTTCGTCAAGTAAAGAATACGTGAGTTTTGTCCACAATAAGCGACTTACGATGATTTTGTCAAGTCAAGTCATCATCACATTGCTCGTAAGCTTTTTGACTATTGATTATTATTAACATATTGTGATCAAAGATTAAAATATGGTCAAGGACCATTATTATAATTATTTTGTTTAATATTATGTTAGTAGGGGTTAATTGAGGTTTAAGTTCGTAACCACTTTTCCTTATACGAAGTTATGATATTGTAAATATCTTTCTTAGTATCGTTATGCTCCAAAGGAACCACATTGGGAGCTAGTGGCAATTATTATGCCACGATATCATTGGCTTGTAACTAAGAGTGGCCGTCAGCATGCTATTAGGAGTGCATAACGATTAACTGCAGTGGTGGTTTTAATAACTCATGTGATAGCTAAATAAGTTGATAGTAATGTTTTGATGATGTCAGCCTCTTGAAGGAAATTAGTAGTGTTTTATGCCATGCTTCTCCCTTCTCCTTGCATGTGTCATCCTCATTTGCAACTTTTACATCGGAAGTGGATTTTGTTGTACCGCCAAGATGTGCAACCATACGTGTTAATTGGATTTCTAGTCGGTAGACATGGTTATGATGAAAAAGATTCATTATGAGTAGTGGACGGTTGAGACTCTGGCTTTTTTTTTCTAACGGAGAAAGTGTTGTAGGGAAGTGGAAATGACTTGTTAAGGGTTGGCAGAGTGCGGATAGCGAGGATAGTGCGAAGTCGTTGGAAATGTCTTCCATCACGTGGGGTGATTCCTATCGGGGTGTGGTTTTGAACTCCTGATGGGAGCTTGAGTTTTGGGAGGAAGTCGCTGGTGGAGAGTGGTATCTAGGAGGCATGAAGTAGCAGATTGGGGGAGTCCTCATGAGAGAAGGAAGTTGTTTTAACAAAACTGGAAGGAGAGAGTGGTGGTGACCATTTGGGGGAAACGACTTGTTAGGGGAGTGCAGATAACCACAATAGAGAAGTTGTTGGAGGATCTTCAGGTCATGAGTTGATAGGAGAGATCACGGGGTTAGAAGAAGGAGACGAAGCTATTTGCTTGTGGGGATCGACAGAAGAAGAAGCTAATGACTAAGCCAGTTTGCAAGCGACATTAGAGACCATTTACAGGTTCTCTCCTTTATTTCGCAAAGATTTCTGTCGTAGGGTTTAATGCAACATTTCTCTTGCATTTTATGAGAATTTAGAGTAGTTAAGGGTAGGGTAATGTTTACTGTTAACAATCACTGGTTGTTTGAACATTATTTTCTAGTGAAAAGTTTCATTTTCCATATAACGCTCCATTGTAGTGAAACTCAAGTATAATGCTTTGTTAAACCAAGGTCAAGATATTTGATGTATTTTAAACCTTACTGTATGTGTGTCAGTGAAGACGTAATTAATGTGAAGTCTATCATTGAAAACTATCATGCCATGGCAAGGTGATTCAACTAAATGCTGCAGTGTAAATAAAACTTATATGAAAAACCCTTCTGTTGGTTGATGAATCAGAAGTGTAAGACTAAGGAGTTGCCCCCCCCCTTATCAAGACTATGAGGTCGACATTTTACTCTAGTTATGGAAATGTTTGACATTAAGAGTTTAATAGCTCTTGGGGTTCTTGTATGTATTATTGTCTAAGCGAGAGGATATAAGGATATATACCTTGATTTATGTTATTTTACTTTTGTATATCTTTGTATATACTTGCATTTAAGTCTTGTAATTACAAGCCAAATGTCTTCAATACCAAAGAGGATTTGAATCTCATACGGGGAAAGCTGAATATGAGTATAAAACCATGAGTATTTCTTATAAAAACGTCAGTTGTAAACAATCCATTATTTAACTATGAATTGTTTACTATTAATGTTCATGTAAATACAAGTCAATAATTAGAGACCCTTGAGTATGTGAATAGTTGTGAGAAAGATGAACTGAGATTAAATTTTCTACATCAAATTTCTCTGTATAGAATAAAACTATTCCTTATTATGACCTCATCTATAACATGGGAAAGACTAAGAGATGTTTTAACCTCTAGGAGAGAAAGAGTATTCACCATCAATTCTTTTGTTCTGTAAAGAGAAGATTGACATTTTCTGTGGTGGGCACAAGCTTGATCACAAGCTCTACAATGCCCAAAAGAGCCTAGCTTAAAAAGCTCGAGTCTGAAGGGCATAGTTCTTAGAAGACCTTTAAGAATTCTTAAACTTTAACTCAGATCTTTCTTGTAATCATATTCTATGTTTTGGTTTATTGTGGAACCCTTTCAAAATGACAAAGAGGAAGCTATGTCGAAGAATCAACAGTCGAAGGATTGATAGTCGATGGATCCATAGTCAAAGAACGATAGTCAAAGAAGATTCCTTAGAATGTTTAATTGTAAACTTAGGGACGTGAAAACTTTTGTTCCACAAATTGGTTTGTAGTAACCTCTTTCTGAAAACAACAAGGTCGGGATTAGTGCCCACTTATGAATGGGTGAAATAAAGAAGGATATGCTAGGAAACCATTCATTTATCAGGTAAATGGAGATGTTTCCATGAGCTTGTAGAAAGATGAGTAAACCTCAACGCATGTATTAATGCATGAGGATTTACAAACACCTTGAGGGTATCGAGGATGTTTCATAGAGCTTATAAGTGCGTGAACTCATTTCGAGAGTAGACATTAAGGTGCCATGAACCCTAATTTAGTAAATGTTCATATCTATCTTGTTGGAATGAGATGTGTTACTAGTCAACAATGATTAACCTTAGGTAGGGAAAATTATTTGTTGAGTTACAAGTCGATTTGAAATACAAGTCGTAAGCCTCAGACTTTGCAAGTATGCAAGAGGTACCATTAAATGGTTAGGCAAACATTAAAATCATTATATCTTTATATCACAACTCCTCTAAGCTATTACTTGTCGACAAGGGGTGAATCTCTTATGTTGTGTAGATGCAAAGAGAGATACCTAAGAATGGATAGTCAATCCTTAGTGATTAATAGAGCGACAACAGTGTCTTGTGAATTCACCTAAGTTAGAAAGACTAGATTGGAGTTGGATAAAACTCTTTAGTTAATCCTTAACTTAACCTAGATATGGTTATTATTGTATTAAGGAATTGAGATCATTATTTAGATCGTGATTGAAGGGTCAAGTGCACTAACTAGGTGTAAATATTCTTACTTGCAAGAAGGGAAATTAGTTTCCAAGACTATATTGCTTAACCTAGGTAAGGTTATCATCTTAGTCGTAATTAATCTATCTATATCTATTATGAGTCAATAAGTCATGGACCTCGAGTATTGCAATGATGCAATGAGAGTCCTTGTAAAGGAAGAAAGACGAAAGAAAAAGGTCTATGGATTTTAGACTGTGAAAGAAAACATGTATGGGTCGGGAAGACTAAATTGTTCAAACGTCATGACTTCACAAGAAAAACATAGTTGACCAAGTCGAACTGTAGGAATATGATAGTATCCATGTCGAGTTGGAGTGGGTGAACATTACGACAACATTCATTGCGAACATCAATTTATAATGAAAACTATGGCCATAGTAATGCATATGTCTCTGCATGCATTGTCAGTTTACTGTATCTGGATTGCACATCCTATCGGGAATCATACTTAGCTAGAGGGTATCTAGGGTTGTATGATAGATAGAGTTGTGTAAGATACAACACTATGAACTCGGAAAGGCAAATTACCACTGGTCACCTTGGTATATACTTCTCATGAAGGGAAGGGCCACTTCTGGTTAGGAAGGAGTGCGGGAGGCTGACGGTTTGTGGTTGGAGGTAAATCACTAGAAAGATACTCTCTCTCTAGCAGAAGACATGCTGAGGCTTGCAATAAAGATGTCAGATTTCCAGATGCAGTATATTTTTGAGGCTTGTGTTTATTGAGACTAAGTAAAACATTATCTAATTCAGGTATTTATAATTAGTTTATTTTTGTAAACATTGTACTTGGCAAAGACAATAAGGTTGATTGTATTTGTAATGAGATATCTTGTAATTGTTGCTACTTGACTATATGTTGAATAAAAGAAAAATTTTCTCTGTCTCATTTTTACCTTGTAAATTTACTTTATGGTGAATTTTTGGTTTTTACTATGTTTCAAGAATGTGGATGTTACAAAGATCATGCTATGATACCACGTTTAGTTAAACAAATTGCATAATTGAGAAATAAAGTAGGAAATATACTATAAATACTTGATAATAATATGCCACTTCAAGGGACCAACCTCCAAAAGTCTCCAATGAAGAACATAATTTTTAATGATCATAATGAGTAACCTCTAACTCCTATATATATTTTACTCAAGCCTTGGATATCACCTAGGCTAACATAGATACCACAATATATCATCTAAACTGACCTAAATACCAATATAGATTTATATTAATGATTATATAGATTAAATAAGCGTTAAGGTAGCCACAAGCCAACTACTCATAACCCTATACAAATGTAAGATTAAGGGCATAGCAGCACTGGACCACATAAATCAATGTGCAAAGATTCTAATGGTGCCCTTTCTCTATAAGATAATCATATTGGAAAACTTTGCCTATGTTGATTTGGTAAGATACAACTCTCACATGAACTAGCTGGCTCGTCAATTGGTGGCAATCCTCTTACCATCTCATTCTTTTGCAATAAGATCAATCCTATAAAATGAAGGTTTCCATACCTTAAATTTCATATCCATGTCTGATCTAAATAATTTGCTTTGAAATTTTCTTCGACCTTTCCCTGAAAAAAAGGATCTCTTCATCTACCCTTTTCACTACCATGACAATATTTACTTATTCCTATAAATGTTTCATGTTATTATGGTACCATTTGGATGACCTTATCATGAAAATATATTAACTAATAACAACTCTTGTTATGGTTTTCATGTTAATAATTCAATGACAAAGGCTCAAAGAACTAGACCCACATCGACAATGATCCACATAGGGAAGCGTAAAGGCATAGAGGCTGATTGATTTTGGTCTATGAAGTTTACCCACAAAGGATGATCGTATTGTGAATTTGATCCACAAAGGTCAAATGTACTATGAAGGTCGATCAATCCCAGACCATGGAGACCGACCTCTGTCTCAAAAATTTCCCAAGTTGTGGAAGGGTGATTTAAGACCAAGGTCGATTCACCAAGGGCAATTGAAGGCTAATCTAGCAAGGGCCAGACCATAAATTTTTAGGTGACAAGAGGGTTGATCTAGGCCCAAATAGAGGGCAGTCCATTTGACCACATTGTTGAGATTGCACTAGGGTTGTCTCACCTACACAAAAGGGGAAGGAGGTGCATGAAGAGGCCATTAGAATCTTGGAATGACTTGTACAAAAGAAGATGCGGAATATGCCAAAAAGGCACCTAAAACAACCTACAAAAACCTTATTATTGCTCCTATTCACCCTAAAATGGCTTGTAGAAACCCCATTGGTGTCCTTGTTTGTTGACGTCAACATCTCCCACATTCTACCCAATTTAGTTTTACAAAGGAAACTTTTTTATTTTATAATTTAATTGGGAGCTTGTTTATGCACATGTACTCAACTCATAAAGCGCCCTTTAATGTATCATTCTTGGGGGGATTATACATGCATTTTGTAATCAATGAACTCACATAAAGTTTTAAATTTACTAAGGGAGTAATCTATCTATGTTAATAGTGGGTATAACAAATCATTCCTCTGTCATTACTTTGGAAGAAGGAAACTACAAGTCCTGGTGCAATAGAATCATAAAGCACTGTCGATGGATTCATCTATTGCCACATTTATACATGGACTTATTCCTGAACCAAGTATATATTGGTAGAAATTTGCATGGATAAATAGAACTTTTCAAGTCTTATGATTAATTGGTTTAAGTGTTGGGGACCATACATCGTGGCCTCTATTAGACACTGAGTTCCCTTGCACTCTCTAGACCACACTATGGGAAATGTATGGAGATTTACATGAACCTCCAATCCCAGATGATCACGTTACAGACATACATCTTCCCCTTGATGATGCAAGGAATTATTTGTATGATGATGATACTAAATAGGAATATGCTTATTGGAGAAGTCTTGAATGTGATGATGACACAGAGACATCTCCTCTTGCTTCTCCTCTTCGTACACCTCTAGCATTGGTAGCTATTATGCCACCTCCGCCTGCCACTTTGATAGAGATTTTGGCTTCTTCACATGTTACTTTAGATTCACTCTCGTAGGTTCACAATTGTCCTCTTGATGAATGAGGTATCATCTTGTTAGACATCCATTATTTCTTTGTATAATCTCTCATTCTCAATCTTGATGACACCATTGAGGATCTTGCCCTTCTCTTTGATGGCAATTCTTTTGTCCTTACACTTGTTGCTACTACAGAGTTCATTGAGGCTTCACTGAGGGCTTCTAGAGATTCTTTGTACGAGGACATCTCGTGGGATTTGTATTGTAGCCACATGGCATGCATTGATATTCCACATCCATACATCACTTCTTTGGATACCAGTGGTCTTCATTAATTTCCACATGATTTTGAGAGGTCATTTATTTTAGTTAGGCCAAGGACTCCTGATTTGATAGTGATTCATTTTGACATCAGCATGAAGATATTTGAGCAATGTTCTAAGATAGGGCACATCATGAGACTTCCCACCTCACCTTGCTTATTTGGGTTGGAGTTACTTCAACATTCACAATTGTAGTTGTTTCTTCCTAAGGGGAGAAATGTCATTTCCACAAATGGATCATTTTGAAGATTCATACACAGGCATCCTCTTTTGGCATAGGGGCTACTTCATTGTGGGGGGCTACATAGTGTCTTTCTCTCTTGTATGGGAGTTCTCTCTCTCTCTCTCTCTCTTTCTCTCTCTCTCTCTCTCTCTCTCTCTCTCTCTCTCTCTCTCTCTCTCTCTCTCTCTCCTTTGAGGGGTTCTTGTGGTATTAGTGGTTTGGCCACAATCAAATATCTCTATCTACTTCATCTTAGTTAGTATGACATGGTTTCAGGCTTGGTGTAGAGTTATTATCAGTCATCTTAATTTCTCTTTTCTCTTTTTTGGAGGGAAGTTTATTCCTATTGGGTTTTCTTTCTTTCTCAACTTTATGAGAGATTGCATTGTAATTAGGTACCTCATTGGGCCCTATCGTCGGGACCCATTTTTTTGTACCCACAAAAGCTATCATTAAGGGGGTGTCAGTGTAGGATATTATTGGAATGTTCCTATGGATGTACTTCACATGGATTACTCCTATATTTTGGCTTAATCTTTCTTAGGTGTGTTTTTTCACATAGAGTTGTATGGAGTTCACATGCCATTGGTTTTAGTTAGTGAAGTTACATTCCTATTCTTAGGCTCCTTCACCACTACTATAGGTGCAAGTTGCACTTGTCTTGGACTATATATGTACATCAATATTTTGAGTTAATTAATTAATTCATGTATTTTTTTCATATCTTGTTTGTATTGCATAATCTCATTTTTCATAACTTGCAGAGGCATGTGTTTTTTATCTTTTGTGGCTCCACTGGTACTAACATTCTATCTAGTTGATCTGGGAGCTCTAAGACAGATCTTTAGACTTCAATCACAACTAATAGCATCAAATTTACTAGGTAGGCTTCAAATAATATTTTATACAATCTTTTGATTAATAATCTCATCTTCATGTGATTTAGTTTCATTAACAATATTCGTTAATTGACTTGAAAATTGGTCTATTGACTCTGAATCCTTCATTTACAAAATTTTAAAACTTCTCCTAAGAGACTATAATTTAACCACTTTTACATTAGTTGTTCCCTAATATGTAATTTATAAAATCCATCATGCCCTCTTAGATGTAGTTATTGTTGCAACCCATAGAAAGATATAGTCATCCATTGCTTGTTGAATTTAAAATAGGACTTTTGCATCCTTCTCTTTATTTTCCCTAAGATTAGAGTTTTGTGCTCTAGTCAAATCTTGATAAGCCGCCCGATCTAGAGGTTCTTAAAAACTATTTTTGACTTTATCCCAAACTTCTTGTGAATAGAATAAAATCTTCATTTTAATAAACTAGAAATTATAGTTCTTACCCATCAAAATGGGAACTTGGGGCTATGTGAGATTGTTTCTCAATGCCATGCTTGTGATCTAATAGACTACAACGAATTGACGCTGAAAAATTGATTATAGTGATTGATTTTACTAGCTTTATTTTCCTTCACTCACTTTGGCTACAATCTCCTTGCTCTGTAATCAATAATTATTTTAAAAATATTAGATTGGGGACAAAAGATTCTTTAGATCTATAATTATCTCATTATTGGTGGCTTCAAACTCCCTTGGAAGAGACTAAACCCTTTTGCCTATGATTTTCTTTTTGTAGTGACTTTACTTTTAAACATGGTGATTACTTTATGTGAATTGGTCATTTGGTGTGAACTATAATCAAATAGCTCAATCTTCCTTTGGTATCATGAGGAAGGTATGGAATATGAAAACGTGGTTGGATTTTGAAACATGAATTGGACATAAGGATCTTTTTCTAAACTAATGCTTCACTTGGTGAAGGTATCATGAGGATATTCACAAAACAAATGTTAACTTGGATTAGAATGATAAGTAGACGTAAGATGATCACTAGATAAAGGTTTGGAAGTGGTATGATAGCTAGTGTTAGGATTTTGAATGCAAGGTTCTTTAATGAGTGTGACAAGATTACAATCAATCATCTCATCATCAAATCTATCATTGTTGAGATATTAATCATTATCCACAAGACTATCATCATCATTATCAGGATAGTATAGAAGACTCTTATTATCATCATTGACAAGTTGAGGACCACCTTTGATTGTGATTTTAGGCTTGACATTGTCTTTACTGATAGTTTTAGGATTAGGAGTTTTGATTTGCATGATAAAGTTTTCAAACCAAGGATCTCTAATGTGCATGATAGAGGTTTGCAAAGGTATCATGAGGAAGGTATGGAATATGAAAACGTGGTTGGATTTTGAAACATGAATTGGACATAAGGATCTTTTTCTAAACTAATGCTTCACTTGTTGAACGTATCGTGAGGATATTCACAAAACAAATGTTAACTTGGATTAGCATGATAACTAGACTTAAGATAATCACTAGATAAAGGTTTGGAAGTGGTATGATAGCTAGTGTTAGGATTTTGAATGTAAGGATATTTCATGAGTGTGACAAGCTTATGATCAATCATCTTATCATCAAATCTATCATTGTTGAGATATTAATCATGATCCACAAGACTATCATCATCATCATCATCATTAGGATAGTATAGAAGACTCCCATTATCATCATTTACAATTTGAGGACCACTTTTGATTGTATTTTAGGCTTGACATTGTCTTTACTGATAGTTTTAGGACTAGGAGTTTTGATTTGCATGATAAATTTTTTAAACCAAGGATCTCTAATGTGCATGATGGAGGATTGCAAAGGTATTTCAGATGCGACAAGGAGCTAGGATGGATTTGGACTTGGTAGAATTGATATGAGATTAAGATGGACTCTGCACAAGATGTATGTAAAATGGTGACTTGGATTGTGAGATTTGGGAAGATTTCAACTTTTTTAGTGAAGGGTTCAGTCATGGTCTATACAAAGTTTGATGATTGGGTTCAACTATAAGCTTACGATTAGGATGTGTGCAAGGATTTGTTCGCAAAAATTTAACTAAAAGTGACTTGATAACAAACAAGAATACACAACGGCTGACTGACACTTTAAGGTGATAGAAGGCTTAATTGCTTTTACTGGTTTCACACAGAGAAAACATGCTAATCACTTGATTACAAAACCTAAATTAGTCAAGTAGGTGTGACATATCTAGTGGATCTCACAAAATGGTCGTGAGTCAAGCCCAAATCAAAATAGAGAATATATTTCCACTCCCATTAATACTATAATTATATAGCTTGGATAGATAGGGAATATATGGTCGTGGACCACCATACAACCCTTACCTTGGAGACTTTTGTCCTGCCCAAAGTAGCCCCTATCTCAAGTATAATGGTACGTGTGAGCATCTTCCCCTCTTACTGCAGTGGTGCACCACAAGATATGATGACTGATGGTCTTAATCTAGGTTTGACAGGTTTCTAAGGAGTTTCTAAGGAGTCCCCTATCTAAACAAAGTACGTGGGTCTCAAACTGTGAATAGGATTCAACAACGACTAGCCACAAACATCACCAAACCAAGTCTTGGTAGACCGATGGTCTCAGGGACCACTTTAGACTTATCAGGTTTATCATTAAGGTATAGCTTTCACTCTCCTCCTTTATATACCCCTCTAGAATATGTGGTTGAGGTCATCCCTACCCTATCAAGCCTCCTAAAGGGAAGGAATATTATTCACTTTTGATCTCCAAGATAGTGCAAAATGCAAGGAGAGAGCATATGTGACATAATGTCCCATGATTGAAGAAATAACAAAGAGGAAAATGATGGATTTTTTATCCCCAAGATCACTCAAGAGTGCGAGGGGAGAGTATACATCCAATAAAGTTCCTGAAGACAAAGCAAATAAGTTCTTTCCAAACTACTTTAATTTAGTGCAACTAAACTAGTGGAGAAAATTTCAAGTATTTGACGGTGCTGCTGCTGAGAATAATTAGTAGTTTGGCAAAATTGTATGTCTTGGACAATGTAAGGCTACAAGAAAATTCTTAGTACAAAACAATAAATCCTACAAAACAAACCAAACAAAACATTAAATGCAAAGTGAAAAGTTATGGTTGTTTAATATTTTGAAATACATGTCTGATTTTCAGAGGAATATACCTACAAATTTGAGTTGATTCTGACAAAGTGGCTTGTGTCACTGTTCAACTCTCTGAGTTGCCTTTCAAATGCCTACGAAATTGTAAAAATCTAATGAAAATTGAGAAAGTTATGCTAACTTGAACAAAACAGCGTCCAAGGGATAAAAATGGGCACTTTGGCCACTGACGGGTTGCACGAGATTTGTTCACATGTGGCAATTTGTCAAGCTGATGGTTGGGACCGAACTGGTCACATGCAAATGGTTTTTTTCGCAATTAATTGTGGCGGAAAAAGTTACATATGGCAATTATTACACCGTTAGCAGTTTCACCTCGACTGAGCACATGCAAAGTGTTAATCCTTGGTGGTTAAGGAGAAACGTAATAATTTTAACCAGAAGTTAAAAGTAAGAATTCCATAGGTTGCAATCTAGGAATAATAAACAATTAATGGTTTTAGATAGTAATCAGGTGAATATTAACAATCAACATTTATATCTTTTAAACCACGGTTAATGATAAAGAGCTAACCGTCGATGATTAACAATGATTAGTGACCACCTATATAGACCTCATGACCATAAAGATTAGCAAACAATGCACATACCTCACACACTAGCCACAATTAGAAATTATATTAAGAACAGTGCTTAGGGTTAAAAATTCTCAATCTTAACAACTTCTTTAACCGTTAATTAAGATATTACAAGAAACAGTTAATAGAATAGCAAGGCAGGTAGATCTAAAAAACTTAAGACTTCTAGGTACAATGGTTATCGGGCTATAGCTGACCACTCATGAGATCTTGAAAACATGCAACAAATGAAATAACAATTTTTCAATTGTATATCTCAAAATTGTATGAAAGGTAATTCTAATGAGAACCATATATAAGATAACCGTAACCTTCTGTTTTAGGTCAGACACCAAGTAAAAAACTGGTACATTCCATCATCATCTCTGAAAATATTATGGAATATATGAATCATTGTATTATGACTCAGTACATTTATCAATTCCTGGTCCTAAAAAGGAGCATTGCAGTTCAGAAAAACGCTGATAAAAGCTTATACCAGCACTTGCACCCATAGGACGTTCAAGGAATACATCGATAGGAACAACTAACGAGTTCAGAAAAATTTCCAGTATGAATTTTCTTCTTTATAGCATGTGACAACTTTCCCGAGAACTATAATGCTCACATATAAACAAACAAGTTCAGAAAATTTTCCAGCGTGGATTGTTCTCTTCTTTACAACACGAGATAATTTTCCCGAGAACTATAATGCTCACATATAAAAGCCTATCGTCTAATAATAAACCTCCATCGCCCCTGCAAAAAGATGGATCAAACAATAATCTTGCAGGTAAAAGTTATGGATGAAAGAAGTAGCAGATAAAACACCCCTCTACCCAATGGACGTTACGCAATGCTGAACCTGCGAAAAACACAGATCAAATAATGATCTTGCAAATAAAAGCGATAGATGAAAGAAGCAATAGATAGAAGATTTTAACTAGACAACACAACCCTTTTCATGCAGACAATTCTAAAACTAGTGAATTCGTACGCTGCACAGAGGATCAAAAATTAAGAAACCAGTGTAGAATAATACCAAAAAAAACAATGGACAATGATGCCAGAAAATCCAGTGGATGCAAGCATATAATGAACCAACAAACAAGACTTTAACCGTACAATACAACCGTACAACTGTTTAAGGGGCCAAAACGCTGGGCTTAAACAGCACACTCTAAGCTTTGACTGCTTAGGTGGCATGTGGGCCCTGTCCTTTTGCAAACGGTCCATCTCCGTCCCCAAACCGTCGCCAACAACGCCTAATTCAAATTCTCTTCCTGCGCAGTAAGTTTGGTGGATAGCGGGAAAGTGTTTGATTGCAAACAAAAAAAGAGCGAGTCTCATGGAAGATAGGTCTCCAACCCGCGATCAGTTAAAAGTTTAATGACTCAATGACTTTGCTTGATTCACCTATTGAGTGTTGAGACATGGACCAGCTAGGTCTCGAACGTAGGACCTTCCATTCGCTGCTGGAGTGCTCTACCACTGAGCTACTGGCCCCTCTTGGACCAGTCCATCGTCGGTCTGGGTGTGGCTTATTTCCAACACCAACACCCCCCCTTAAGCCACACCTCTCGTGTGCTTGGGGCTCCTAGCCTAGGCCTGGCTCTGATACCATGTTGAGACATGGACCAGCTAGGTCTTGAACCTAGGACCTTCCATTCACTACTGGAGTGCTCTACCACTGAGCTACTGGCCCCTCTTGGACCAGTCCATCGTTGGTCTGGGTGTGGCTTATTTCCAACACCAACATTGAGGAGATGGGAGTTTTGGAGCAAGCTATATGAATTTGTGAAAGCAAGGAGGACAGAGGAATTTTATCAACTAAGGGAGAGGGGCCAGTAGCCGCCCACTCTAACTTCGCGCATGTCAGGCACATAGCTAGACATATCGAATTTCGACAATTTTTTCTGGGTTTTTCCGTATATGATGGAAGAGCTTAAAACTATTCTTTCAGCTTCTGGGTGCTTACAGGGAAAGATGCGTTATGTGCACATGGGTCGAAAAATGGTCATTTCAACATGTCGCACCATACATCTGCATTGATGTGCCAGTAACCGCTCACCATCACATTTGTACACTTGTCTTAATTTCATTGGTTAATTTACAAATGTATTAGTGCATTTGTGAACATGTATTGGTGCATTTGTGTTAATTTATTTGGTTGGTATTCTACATGTATTGGTTCTTTTTCAAAATTTAATTGGGGGGTCAAGTGATTAAAAACATAGCGGTTATTGGGGCGTGGGTGGCAACTGGCCCCTCTCCCTTAATGTAGTTGGAAATTTTTTATGCATTTGTGTCCTCTAGAGCATAATTTCCAACTACATTTTATTATAGATTTTTGAATGAGAAAATGAATGGCTAAGATTAACTTGATCAAATTTAAAAAGTTGGGACTTGATTTAGAGTTAACTTCTTTGATTGATTAGTTTACTGATTTCATTGATGAGTTAAATGATTTGACAAAATAATGATATGTGATGACATGGAGTAGAATATGGGTGAGGATAATTAGAATATCATTTATTTATTTTAATTAATTGTGTGCATGCATGGATTAAGTAGGAATTAATTAGCTAATTAATAATGATTAATTAATTAATTAATTATATGGTGATGTTAGGCGGATTTAAATGAAATTAATGACAAGGTCAAATTAATGAATGTGTGAAACCAAATTTTGCATTTACATCTCTAAACAAATCATTAAATTATTTAATTTATTTTATTAAAATTACTCTAGAAAATACAATTTAATTGAGTAAAATAACTTAAATTCAATTTTTTTTGCTGAGCATCCTGCATCTTGTCTTTCTTTTCATATCATTATTGTTCCATAAAAGATAGAGATTAATAACTCCAATTCAAACAAAATATACAATATGTATGAAATTTGCTTCGTACATCAAGTAGGCAAAAGGGAAAAAATTGTGAATGTTTGCATTGCATGCAGGCAAACACAATAAAGAAAACCCCTTCACTTTATTTTAATTAATAATAGTATAACAATAACTATATAAAACTACAACCTAGGTACGAGTTTCATTTGGCACAAGAAGTCATGTGATGTCCCAAACAAATGTGTCTGAGGTGTCCAAGGGAAGAAATTTAAGCGGTTGGTTTTTACGCATATACTTTATCGCCTTACCCTCGTTTGGAGTGGCGCCTATAAGTTTGAAGTGACCACCGACAACAACCTGTTTAGTCCACCAATATACCCTTCCTTGTCTTGTTATCACCTATAGCATAAGCAATCGATGACAGTAGATTATATCTCATATCCTACAGTATTAAAGCATATACTACTCATAATAATAATCTATTCTCATCGCCTCCCCATCTGGCTGCATGAAACTACCAGTTAGACAATTTTTATATGCGTATAATGCATCCTTGCATGCTCCATCAGAAATTTCATACCATTTCTGTTAAGCAAGCACTGAGTAATGTCTAATTATTTCTCTCCAAATTAAACAATAGATTAGTTGTGCAAAATACATCCATTCAAAAACTAACCTAATTTATTGTCCCAAGATTCTCCTGGGCATAAACAATTTCATCGTACAAACTCTCTTAAAAACCCTCATGTGTTTCTTCACATTTAGTGCTAAGAATTGATAGCAGCACGGTAAGGGCAGCTTAAATTGATGCTCTACAATATACTAGTCAAGTGAGAACACCTTTATAGTAGGGTCATGCTAAAGAACCAACTATCAAGCTTTTTCACCAATAGCCAAGTACAACATATGTTAAGTTTCATCTACTAGAAAGGTTCTAGGACTAAATTTTTACATTTAACATCTCTTGGGGCCAAACGGATGGTGCCAACACATCTAGGTGGGTTTGTAAATGCTAGGAGAGGTGTCTTTTTGATGGTGAAGCCTCATGGTCATTCTCAAATACATTGGATTGAGATAGTTTGTTAAGAGCCCTAAGACAAAAAAAGGTGTCAAACTTTTGACTGACTATTCTGTCAAACCATGATACCTAGGAACATCTTCTTTGCTTCTATAGGTTGATGTCAGGTCCACCTACAAATACCAACCTTGTTTTTTTAAAATTAGTTTCATTTGTCTATGGTGGCAAGGAACACATTGTTCTAAAATGCTTTAGTTTCATGCAGTGGAAAAGTGCTAGGAGTGAAATTTTGCATTGCACTCCTCATGGGACCCACCAGACTATGTCAACACGTTAAGGTGGGTGGGCAAATAATAGGGGAAGTCTCTTTTCATGCGCCAAGTGTCACAGACATTTCAGGCTGCAGACTACCAGCAAAGTCACTTGAGATCCCTGAGAGCAAATAATTGCCATACTTTGACGTAGCGGTTCTCAGAATTCGTGACACTTGGAAATGTTAAGTTTGGACCCATAGGTGAATGTGATGTCTTTCCACAATAACCTTTCTCATTTTTTGTCAACTCCAATCTATTGACCGTTCTGAAATTAAACGCATTCTTGCAAAATGCTTCAATAGCATTCAACACAACCTTGGCAAGGGCCCTTTTTTTGTTCTGCTCATTGTGATGCCCAATAGACTATGTCAACATGTCAGGGTGGGTGGGTAAATGCTTGAAGAGGTATCTTTTCATGTGCCAAGTGCCCTAGACGTTCTGGGTTGCATGCTATTGACAAAGTCACATTTATGCACTTTGTTAGTAGCTTATAGCTCGAGACTTGTGGGGCACTTGATGCATGAAAAGAAATATCCCCAAGTATCTACCCACCCACCTTTACATGTTGACCTAGTCCATTGGGCCCCATGAGAAGTAGAACAAAAATTGACTCCTAGCAAGGTTGTGCTGAATGCTACTGAAACATTTGGCAAGAATGCGTTTAATTTTGACACAATCAAATGGATTGGAGTTAAGAAAAAATTAGAGAGGTTATTATGGAAAGACCCCATGTACAAATGTAGGTCCAAATTGAACATTCCTAGGTACCATGAATTCCAAGATCTGCTCCATCAAAGTTTGGAAACTTTTTACTCGTAGGGATCTGAAGTGACTTTGTCGTTAGCCTACAACTCGGAACGTCTGGGGCACTTGGCACACAAAAAGATAGCTCTCCAAGCATTTACCCACCCACCCTAATATTTTGGTGTAGTACATTGGGCCCCACGATGAGAAAAACAAAAAATTATGGCTCCTGACAAGGTTGTGTTGAATGTCACTGAAGTATTTTGGAAGAATGCATTTAATTTTGACATAGTAAAATGGATTGGAGTTGAAAAACTGAAAGAGGTTATTGTGAATAGAGCCCACATGCACCTCTAGGTCCAAACAAAACATTCCCAAGTATCACTAATTTTGAGAACCACTCCATCAAAGTTTGGTAGTTTTTTACTCTCAGGGATCTTAAGTGACTTTGTTAGTAGCCTATACACCAGAACATTTGGGGCACTTGGTGTTGACCTATTTTTCTCTAGCAAGAGTCAAATAATCCAAGTAGTATCAGTCAGGGTGCATATCCCCAATGTAAGCTATGTTTGTGATCTTGAAGTCTGAACCCAAATCTCAAGGTTAGAAACCTACCATGTGAAAGAGCTTGAAAAAAATAGGCAAGTTTGCTTTTTACATCACCCTGAGATTCACTAAAATGAGGAAGCTATGTATGGTCAATGTCATATTTCAACCTGATTTTCCAAGGGGGGGTGATATTCCAAGTATCAGGTGATATTCCGAACATCAGGTGATATTTGTAATATCACCCTGATGTCTGAAATATCACCCAATCCTTTCCATATCACCCTGATATCTCCATATCACCCCAATATCTGAAATATCACCCGATCCTTTCCATATCACCCCGATATCTGAAATATCACCTGATCCTTTCCATATCACCCCGATATCTGAAATATCACTCGATCCTTTCAATATCACCCGATCCTTTCCATATCACCCCGATATCTAAAATATCACCCGATCCTCTCCATATCACCCCAATATGTGAAATATCACCCGACCTTTCATATATCACCCTAAGCATCCATGATGGTGACGTCACCATCATATCCCAAAACTTTGACCGCCTGTATCTCCTCCGTCCTGGCGAATTTCGACATGATGTAAGAGGTAAAAATGTATTTTTTTACCTCCTCTTTCATATGGTGGGCTTTTTAGAGGAATTTTCTCACTTTTCAATTTCAGATCTGGATTTGTATATCTTCGACGAAGGGACATTTTTAGCGACCATTTTGGGACAGATGCAGATATTTCTTGCATTTATTGCTACACAGAGAGGAAGCAGCTTGCATTCAATACTAAAATATCTTCCACCATTTCATGGGAGCAGATTGATGATGCAGCTGCTTGCATTAATGACTCCAAAATATCTTCTATCTGCCCTGTCCCAGATATTTGACGCCATATCTGATGCAGCTGGGACGTCCTTTTTAGAGGAGATATTTTCTGATATAGCTCTTTGAGTGAATCTTGTAACCGACGTAGGGTATTATTTTGGAATTCTATAAGCTAAGGCTTATGATGTAAAAAAAAAAAAAAGATTTTTTTTGGCATACAAGCTCTTCTTTTTCCAAACAGAGCTTTTTCTACCACTGTAACCTTACCTTCCTACTGAATATATGCAAGTTATCATACCTCTTTGACTGATTTGCTGGTTCTATGTGAATATGCATATGGTTGTATGTGAATGTCTTAGTTCCTCTCAATCATATTGCTTCTTGCCTCTGCTAGAATCATCTAATCTGTGTATACATCCTTGCTATATCCGGTTGTGCTGTGCATTTTTCAGTTCTGTGAAAGTCTCTTTAAATCTGTCAAGTGCATCACCCTTTTATTTTTCAAGTTTCTATTTTCATCTTTACTTTAAAGCATTCCTTCCCCCTTTTCCCCCCTCAAAGTTTAGTAGTTTTAGGTGATAAATCAGGTAAGGAAGCTGGCCTTCTCCGGAGGTCTAATCTCTTTAAGCAAGGTCCCACACTTTGATATCATTCCCATTATGTCATTGGAATGCTTGGAATCTTTCGAAGCAGGGTGCAATTTCATTTGACAACAGTTTTTGGCACGCCCGATGGGACTGGATAATTTTTATTATTGGTTTTGATGTGCGGCCAGTGATTTTCAGACCTATAAGAGGTTAAACCTGCATATCTGGCGACTCACACTAAAGAAGAGAAAGTAGATCAGTTTTGCTAATACATTTTTATGAGAAAGATTCAAACCAAGAGTTCAAGCTCATTTGACTATTTGCAACTGTCACCACCTAGAAAAGAGGGGAGAGCTATAGCAAGGACTCCAGTTGCCAAAAGGATACAATCAACTCCACCAAATTTCAGACTAATAGCACATTAGAGACGTAGCATCTCTATGTGGTGTACATCATGTCACTCAAGAGAATGTAGCTATCAGACTACTGGCTGCCTCGTTCAAGGGGAAGGCATTACAATGGTTCAGGAGCCTACCAGTGCAGACTATAGGAACCTGGGATGATTTGAGTGACAAATTGAACAAACAGTTCCAAGATAAATTAGATAATCTATCATTGGTTGAATAGATGACCACTATAAAGAGAGCTCCTCAGGAGCAAACGATAGATTTTAACTTTAGATTCTAGAAGACATGGGATAAAATCCCTGCTATGGTAAGACCTCCAGCTGAATATGTTTTTTTGTATTTTTTGAAAGCTTTGAATAGTGATATTTCAGTGATGATACAATCATTAGGAGGTGCTAGTTTACCTGATGCTTATGAAATAGCTATTAGGGCAGAGAACAATTTGATTCAGGCTAGAAAAATAGCACCTAGACCACCAGTGCTTATCTTTCCTGAGATTCAGGCTTCAATGCCTTTACCAATCCCATATTTTGCCCTTTTACCTACTGTAGCAACATTACCAAGCACTGCCAGTTCTAAACATGCTGCTTCTAGCTCATCTCAAGAGTTGAAAGAAATCAAAAATAACCAACAAAAGATAGAGAGCATCCTGCAAACTTTTGGAAATGAGCTAGTAACCATCAAAAAGCAGCAGTCCTAGAATAGGTAGCCTTATCAGCAACCTAGTCAAGGGTAGAATCAAACATATCAAGGCCAAAATCAGCCTTACCAAGCTAATAGGCCACCTTATCAGAGCAACTATCAAGGTGCCAGGAAAAATGTGAATCAAAGGCCTTTTTAGCCTTATAATCCGGCACCTATTAATGCAGTAAGGGACCTTGTCCCTACTCAGAACAACCTTGCAGTTGAGTATGAATGGTGCTATCCATGCAATCAGCCACATAGTCAAGCAGCCTGTTCAAATGGAGTTATAAATTAGACTTTAATGGTGTAAAATGTGGCAGTCTCACAGTCAAACATACCAAATGATTGAGCTGTACAACAACAAGAGCAACCTTAGAATGATTCTGCCTTCATGAATTGGCAAGAAGGTGAATTCTGTGGTGTAAACAACGATAACACCTCAGTTGCAACAAATACAAGAGCCAAGAAGAGGGGTTATGAGATAGACCAAGCAGCAAATAAAGGAAAGGGACTTGCTGATGCTTCTACATCCCATGTTCCCCACATTTTACAAAGAAATACTTCAGCAACAAAAAGGGTGATGCCTCATTTATAAGCTAAAATTGTTGCTGCAAAATCAATTTAGAAGGTAAGTGTCACTCCACCCTTCAGTATTATTGAAAGTATGAAGAAGATGAATGTAACAATGTCCATGTGGGATTTCTTAGCCATCCCTGGCCAAAAGAAGATGTTGCAGTCTGTCTTATTTGATTTGAAAGTATCCAATGATACAACTATTGACCCAAATAGGGTTGTCCTTACTAATTCATCCTAGGATAACAGTAATCAGCCCAACAAAAGTGCTAAACCACTCCCATTTTATGTATCATTGATAATTGGAGACAAATTAGTTCATAATTACATGGTGGATAGTGGAGCAAGTAGTTCTATGATGCCTAAGCAGATTGCAGACCAATTAGGGCTCAAGTACCAGCCCCTTGAGAAGGGTGTACTCTAGTTAGATGGCACAACTGTTAATACTGTGGGTGTAATAAAAGACCTAGGTCTCACTCTGCATACCTATCCTAATGTTTCCATTTCACAGGAGGTGTTCATCATAGATTTGCCTCCTTATTTTTCCATGTGCTTATCAAGAGAATTACAGCCAAGATAGGAGGATATTTATCCTTAGACTGGTCCCACATGTTTTTCAGGACTAGATATAGCACCAGAGTAACTTTAAAATATGAGTTGCTATCAAATCATCACATAGAGCCTTTCACACCAAGTGTTGTTAATGCAAATTACATTATTTCTGATGATCTTGAATTAGTTGCTGCTTAAGAACTACAAGCTGAAAGTATACCAGAGGTACTCTTAAGGGAGTGGGCTTTAGAAAATAATGTGGATGATCCTGAAGGGCACATCCAAGAGACTGGTATGGGGGTTTACATACTGCATGAACCTAAAACAATAATACCAAGCCTTGTTAAGGATGCAGAACAACAGATAGAGCAGCATAATGAAGTATAGAAAATGTACTTTGATGGCTCAAGGAGCAGGAATGGATTTGGAGGTGGTGCAATGCTGGTGTCACCACAAGGTGAAAAATATTATTCTTCTTTCCATTTTACCTTTGCATGTACAAATAACACTACTGAATATGAAGGATTGATCCAAGCTTTGAAGTGGGCGAGAAAAAGCAAAATAGGCTGCTTGCAAGTCTATGGTGACAGTGAACTCATTGTGAATCAGGTAAGAGGACTGCATCTTACAAAAAGTGATGTTCTAAAATGCTACAAACATAGGGTCTAGAACATGATTGAAGAGTTTGATGCTTTCAATCTGATCTCCATTCCAAGAAATTAGAACTCTCATGCTAATAGGTTAGCTGCAATTGGGGCTCAGTTTGACATCCCCAGTGATATTCAAAGGGAGAAGGTACAACCTCATGTAAAAATAGTTGATAGGCCCTCTATCCCTGATAATAACATTCATTGGCAAGTTTTAAAAGTGTTGAGCGGATCCTACGTTTCTTGTTGGAGGAAGATGAGTTTTCCATGATGAATTAGGATAAACTCAAATAGAAGTATGGCAATGATCAAATTGTTCAGTTGAGAACAAATAAGTTGCCCAAGGGATTGGTAACCTTGGAGTCTATTTTTAGCATAGATGACCAGCTTAGGAAAAGTAAGACTAGCATGTAGGTAAAAGAAGAGCATTATGAGGAACTAGAAATTTTCAAGGGTAAACTTCTCAAAATAGGTAGAATCTGCTCAGCTGAGGATAGGAGATCTTTTATTGCTCTCTATCAAGAATTTGAAGATGCATTTGCCTGGGATTAGTTAGACCTAAAAGGTTTTGACCCTCATATCACCCAACATACCATAGAATTAGAACCAGATATTAAACTTGTGAGGTAGAAGTAAAGACCTTTAAATCCAAAGCTTGAGCCTCTAATGATTAAAGAGTTGACCAAAATGATTGAGGGGAAAATCATTTTTCCAATGAAGCATACTTCTTGGGTATCCAACCTTGTCCCTGTGAGGAAGAGGAATAGAGAGATTAGGCTGCATGTCGACTTCAGAGACCTCAACAGAGTCTCCCTAAAAGATCACTACCCATTGCCCTCAATGGAGTAGATTCTACAAGTAGTGGCTAGTTCTGAAAGGTTTTTTTTGCTTGATGGATTTTCTAGTTACAATAAGGTGTTAGTCAAGGAGGAGGATCAATTCAAGACTGCTTTCGCCACCAAATGGGGTACCATGGCCTACAAAAGGATGCCCTTTGGTCTGTCGAATGCTGGCTCAACTTTTCAGAGAGCTATGGACATGGCTTTTAAGGATTTGCTGTATAAACTGGTGCTGGTATACCTTGATGACATAATAGTCTTTTCCAAGAATGCATCTAAGCATTTATCTCATCTGAGGCTAATATTTGAAAGATGCAAGGAATTTAGGATATCTCTCAATCCTAGGAAGTATATATTCACTATGCACGAAGGCAAGCTATTAGGACACGTGGTGTCAATGGAGGGCATTACCATTGATGCTAAAAGGGTAGGAGCTATTCTGGAGCTACCTTTACCCAGCCACAAAAGTGGATTGCAAAGTTTTATTGGTAGAATTAATTTTCTACGAAGATTATTCCTGACATTGCAAATCTTTTGAAGCCTTTGACATCCATGTTGAAGAAGAATACAGCTTTCGGTTGGACAAAAGAGGCCAAAATTAGTTTTGAGTCCATAAAGGAGGCGTTAGCAACTGCACCAATGCTGGTAAATTCTGATTTATCAAAAGACTTTATCTTGTATGCTTATGGTGGCCTGGATGCAATTTCTGCAATTCTAGTATAGCAGCAAAGTGAGGGTTTTGAGCAACCTATCGCTTTCTTTAGTCAGGGACTGGAGGAGTATGAACAAATGTATAGCTTCATTGAAAAGAATGTCCTTGCAGTGGTAAGGAGCCTCAAGAAATTTAGACATCTTGTTTCTAATAACAAGATATATTTGATGGTAGCTCACCCTAGTGTGAAAGAGTTCCTATTGAGTAAAGATGTTAATGAGAAAAGGGTTGGTTGGATCACCAAAGTCATGGAATATGATGTAGAGATAAAGATAACCAAGCTTGTAAGAGGCAGATGACTCAAAGAACAACTTGCTACTAGTTCAGAGAATGAAATAGAAAATGAAGAAGAGGTGCTTCTGATCATTAAGGAGGAGCATCATAATGATACAGCAGCAGTAGGCACCGGTTGGGTTAATGACATGACTCAATTTTTGCAAACTGGTGAATGTCCAACAAGTCTAGATAGAACTAAAAGAAGATATTTTAGACTACAGTCTATTCCATATATTTTAATAGGTGGCATCCTTTTCAGAAAGGACTTTAATGGTGTATTGTTAAGATGCATTGATAAAGATCAGACTGACAAGGTGCTACATGAATTTCATGATGCAACAGCAGGTGGTCATTTTGTCCCAAAGACTACTGCTTAGAAAATAATGAGAGCTGGCTATTACTGGCCCAACTTATTTAAGGATGCCCATGCATGGGCTAGAAAATGTGTAGAGTGTGTCATTTTTGTAGGCAAAGAAAGGCTACCAGCTTTACCTCTGCAGCCAATTCAGGTAGACCAACCCTTTATGAGATGGGGTATTGATTTTATAGGTCCCATTAACCCACCATCAAGTGTAGGCCATAGGTGGATACTCATAGCTACAGACTATTTCACAAGATGGACTAAAGTAGTAGCTCTAAAAGAATCCAATGAAAATGCTGTTTTAAATTTTTATGGTGATTTGATATCCAGATTTGGTGTGCCTGAATCAATCATCTCTGATAATGCTCTAGACTTTGTTGGCCTAAAGATAACTGATTGGGCTGTTAAGAATGGGATCTATCTGAACACTTCACCAAATTATTATCCACAGGGTAATGGTTTGGCTGAATCTACAAACAAAAATCTCATAAGGATCATTAAAAGATCAATGGAGGATAACTAGAGGACCTGACACACTAATCTGAAGTATGCATTATGGGCAGATAGGATAACTCTTAAAAAGTCTATTGGGAACTCCCCATATCTGCTAGTGTATGGAAAAGAGGCAAGGTTGCCCATGTCTATAGAACTGCCAACACTAGACATCATGAATCAACTGGAATTGTTTGAAGCAAAGGGCCCCATGGCTGTTAGATATGCTTAGCTTATGGAGCTTGAAGAGAGTAGAGATAAAGCCATGAAAGCTATGGAGTATCATCAGCTTCAGACAAAAAGAAATTTTGACAAGAGGATCACCCCCCAGAAATTTTAGAATGGGTGATATGGTGCTCAAATGGGATGAATTGAAAAGAAGACCAGGAAAGCATTCCAAGTTTGACACCATGTGGAGTGGCCCATTTCTCATTACTGAATGCAAGGAGCACAATGCATTTCAGTTATCAAATATGGATGGAGAAAATTTCCCTATCCCAGTCAATGGGATACACCTAAAGAGGTGTTTTGAGGTATGAGTGCTTTGTAAATTAGTGGGTTAGGTCTCTATGTTTCCAATAAGTGCTACTGCACATTAGTTTAGATCCCTTTTGCTTTCCCTAAGTGCTGTCTAGCACAGTTGAGGGGGTTGCTTTAAACATTTCTATCTTGGGTTGGTCTTGCAATGATCTTCACTGCTATGCTGATTTGCTAAGGTTAGAAAATATCTGTATATTTTTAGTCTATGTATGACTCCATGCTCAATGGATGCTCAAGGCCACTGATCTTATTGTTTAGCAGGCAAACATCCCATAGAAGTCGCCAAATTGTTGACCTATTTTCCTCTAGCATGAGTCAAATAATCCAAGCAGCATCAGTCAGGGTGCATATCCCCAATGTAAGCTATGTTTGTGATCTTGAAGTCTGAACCCAAATCTCAAGGTCAGAAGCCTACCATGTGAAAGAGCTTGAAAAAAATAGGCAAGTTTGCTTTTTACATCACCTTGAGATTCACTAAAATGAGGAAGTTATGTATGGTCAATGTCATATTCCAACCTGATTTTCCAAGGGGGGGTGATATTCCAAGTATCAGGTGATATTCTGAACATCAGGGGATATTTGTAATATCACCCCGATATCTAAAATATCACCCGATCCTTTCCATTTCACCCCGATATCCAAAATATCACCCGATCCTTTCCATTTCACCCCGATATCCAAAATATCACCCGATCCTTTCCATATCACCCCAATATCTAAAATATCACCTAATCCTTTCCATATCACCCCGATATTTGAAATATCACCCGATCCTTTCCATATCACCCCGATATCTGAAATATCACCTAATCCTTTCCATATCACCCTGATATGTGAAATATCACCCAACCTTTCATATATCACCCCAAGCATCCATGATGGTGACGTCACCATCATATCCCAAAACTTTGATTGCCTGTATCTCCTTCGTAGTGGCGAATTTTGACATGATGTAAGAGGCAAAAATGCATGTTTTTGCCTCCTCTTTCATATGGCGGGCTTTTTAGAGGAATTTTCTCACTTTTCAATTTCAGATCGGGATTTGTATATCTTCGATGAAGGGACATTTTTAGCAACTATTTTGGGGTAGATGTAGATATTTCTTACATTTATTGCTACACAGAGAGGAAGCGGCTCTCATTCAATACCAAAATATCTTCTATCATTTTAAGGGAGCAGATTGATGATGCGGTTGCTTGCATTAATTACTCCAAAATATCTTCTATCTACCTTGTCCAAGATATTTGACGCTACAACTGATACAGCTAGGACGTCCTTTTCAGAAGAGATATTTTCTGATACAGCTCTTTGAGTGAATTTTGTAACCAACCTAGGCATTATTTTGGAAGGCTATAAGATGATACTTATGATGTAAAATTAAAAAAAAAAAATTGTCATACAAGATCTTCTTTTTCCAAACAGTGCTTTTTTTACCACTGTAACCTTGCCTTCCTACTGAATATATGCAAGTTATATACCTCTTTGACAATTTTGTTGGTTCTGTGTGAATATGCATATGGTTGTTTGTGAATGTCTTGGTTCCTCTCAATCATATTGCTTCTTGCCTTTGCTAGAATCATCTAATCTATGTATACATCCTTGCTATATCCAGTTGTGCTGTGCATTTTTCAATTCTGTGAAAGTCTCTTTAAATATGTCTGGTGCATCACCCTTTTGTTTTTCAAGTTTTCTATTTTCATCTTTAGTTTAAAGAATTCCTTCTCCCTTTTCCCCCCTCAAAGTTTAGTAGTTTTAGATGATAAATCAGGCAAGGAAGCCAGCCTTCTCCAGAGGTTTGATCTCTTGAAGCAAGGTCTCACACTTCGAGATCATTCCCATTGTGTCATTGGAATGCTTGGAATCCTTCTAAGCAGGGTTCAATTTCATGTGACAACACTTGGCGCATGAAAAGAGACATCTCCTAACATTTACACACACTCCTCAACATGTTGGTGCATTTTGTTTGGCCCCACGAGGTGTGGATTGCAAAATTTCACTCCTAGCACCTTTTTGCTGTATGAAATTGAAGCATTGTGGAACAATGTGTTCCTTACCACCACAGTAAAATAAAATTGATTTTAAAAATTTGAGGTATGTATTTGTAGGTTGACCTGACATCCACCTTTACATGCAAAGACAATATTCCTAGGTGTCATGGTTTGACAGAATAGCCAGTCCAAATTTTAACACCTTTTTTTTTGTCTTAGGGCTCTTAAGAGACTGCCTCTATCCAATGTAGCTGAGAATGACCAAGATGATTCATGTCCAAAAATATAAGTCCCCTTGCATTTACTCGTCCACTCGGATGTGTTGGCATCATTCGTTTGGCCAAAGACATGTCGAATGCAAAAATTCAGTCCTAGCACCTTTGTAGGGCATTAATCAAAGGTTCAAATAGTCTTGAAGATGATGAACCCATTCCAATCCATGTTAGCACAACAAAAGTGTAATAATAGGCTAGATAACATCATCTAAAACAACTAAATATATTCTTGTAAGCACATGTATCTAGTGATTAAGTAGAAAAAACATAACGGAAAAACACACCTTAAAGAATGTGCTAAAAAAATCACATGAAATGGTTATCAAACTAGTGTTTATGATTTTTTTGGAGAAAATAGAAGATTTACTTCTATTTTGACTATTCCAGCTATGGTAGAAGTTTCAAAATGGATTAAATTTCATCTTTTTAGACTTACATTATGGTTTCATGGTCTTCCATGCATATTTGATTAATGTTTATGTATAGGGTTATTAACTATGGTTGTTAGGCTTCTTGTCTTTAGTATTACATCATGGGCTTGCCTTTTCTAATGAATCCATGAAGTTGTCCTATTGAGTTAGTCATTAGATCATCAAGGAAAACATTATGAGGATACTATGAGCATGTCATAAGTGGAGGGTAACCTTGTTTGGGATCCAAAACCCTCATTAACCTTGTCAAAAACATACAAAATTGTGGCAGTCCTAAGATTGTACTAACAAGGAGAAGATGTCTTACTCATAAGCAAAGACCCTAGTTTTTATCAATGGTGTTCTCCCTATGTGTTAAATTATATTGGTCACTAATGTAGGTGCATATAATGTGGGTAAGATTTCCATATTTTGTTTCAAATTACAAAATGAATAGGGATAAAGAACAAGATTGCAAATTACAAGTTCAATGAATAATTTGTATAAAAATAACCATTATTATTTTATGTCCAAAATGAACACCGCTACTAATTAAAGAACCACTTGCCTAAGTCAGTGCATGCTTTGGGATGTTGTATCACATGTATACTTTTTGTTAAGCACATATACAACTTGTAGTGGTTTATTGTCACATGTTGTAAGCCATGTATGTGAAGATGAAACATTGTTTATCCATTTGTATGAGAAAGTATGGGATATAACATGTATTGATGACATGAGAAACACTACTACATATTATTAAGTGTTGTATATATGCTTCTTATTTCATCATGTTATTCTCCATTGTCGCATGAATCACTTGTTGTAAGCATGTATAATTATAACATGTTGTGCACATCACAAATGAAGGAATGTTGTAACTCCAACACAAGCTGACATAAACATGGGGGAAATGTTGTCTCATGGAATGTAATGATTGCAAAATGTGCAAAAAATGGATTTTTTGATAAGTCTTGAAAGGAAATTCCAAGAAAATGCAATTAGCGAGTGGAAATCCAAATTCCACAACCTTATCTATCATCCTCCTTTGCCTATGCCAAAATGGCATCTTCAAAACAGGGTATCGATAGCTATCAAAGCTTAAAGGATATAGGAATTTTGTTAGATGTATATGCAACTGCCCTTGTAGACATGTATGCAAAGTGTGGAAGCATAAACAAGGCATGTGAATAGATTGGAATGACACGTCAAAGAGATGCCATCTCATGGAATGCAATGATTACAAGATATGCACAAAATGGATTTTTTGAAAAGGCTTTAGAAACTTCAAGCAAATGTAATTGGCACATGTTAAACTAAACTCCACAACCTTTGTAAGCATCCTCCCTGCTTATGCCAAATTAGGATCTTTGGAATAGTGTATGGACATCCATCAAAGAATAAAGGATATAGGAATTTTTTCAGATATTTAACTTACAACTACCCTTGTAGATATGTATGCAACTTGTGTGGAAGCATAGACAATGAACATGAATTGTTTGACATGATGCCTCGATGAAATCTTGTCTCATGGAATACAATGATTGCAAGTAATGCACAAAATGGATTTTTTTATAAGGATTTAAAGAAACTTTTAGGCAAATACAATTGGCAGGTGTCAAGACAAATTCCACAATTGTATTCAACATCCTCCTTGCCTATGCCAAAAGGGATTCTTCGAAACAAGGTGTGGATAACCATCAAAGCATAAAGGATATAGGAATTTTTCCAGATGTTGTAGTTGCAGCTGCCCTTGTAGACATGTATGCAATGTGTGGAAGCATAGAAAAGGAATGTGAATTGTTTGACATGATGCCTCAAAGAAATGTAGTCTCATGGAATGTAATGATTGCAATATATGCACAAAATGTATTTTGCAAGGATGATGTCAAAATATATATAATGTCATGAAAATATGTATAATGTCATAAAAATATAATGCCATGAAAATATACATAATCGTATATTTACAAAATTTCATGAAAATACCATATATAGTATATATATCAAGCCATATAGGCATGTACAATGATATACATTGATAACATACAAAAGTATGTTTACAAAGATAAATAGGCATATGTAACAAATGTCCCAAAATCAAATCTCCTATGGACTTCTATCAAATAATCAACGACTCTTGCTAGGCTGTAAAAATGGTGAACCAGTCAATGACTCATCCTTTATCACCCATTGACTAGACCTCCTCGATAGAGATTTTTGAAGTTCCACCTATTAATACAATCAAACAATATCCACATTAATATAGAAAATATTCAAAATATATAAGATGACATAAGTAATCAATCACTTACCATCAACTGGTTATCCCTCTCAATGATTTTTTATGTCTCTTCTTCTATAGTTGGATGGGTAGGAGTTGTGATGTCATGTCAGAAGCATGAAGAAGCACATTTAAGTAAACATGAATATTGTTTATGTTCATTAATTGAGGTGAGATAAAAAAAGAAATATAAAATGACATTTACACATTACTGGCTCATACCTTGGTCAAAGGATTTGCAGACAAAATGGTTGCAGCATTGCCCACTTCTATTGACTTATGGAGATGAGGAGTCTGCATATTCAACATCTGAAAATAGAGTTCAAGGTTATTTGAGGAAAATAGATGCATAACATTATTTAAATGGATAATGATTAGAAATCGTAAAATTTACCTCAGTGAAAGTGACTCTACCTAGGGACCAAGGAAATCATCTTAATGCTGATGCTCCAACATTTACTTGTTCCTCATCAAATTGTAACTAAATATGATTACCATTGATTTAGTACAAAAAGTTTACATGTACTATATTTATGATATTGTGATAAATTACTTAGCTGTTGAATAGACCTCCTCTCATAACCCTACACTGGATGGCTTACAAACGTAATATGAATATTTTGACCCTGGAATTTCATAGTGTGGACAGTTACATACATTAATTTTGACTTATACTATCTACTCATATAATTAATTAGAGCTTTCAAATACACATATATTAAATTGAAGAACCTTGTAAAATATTACCTGGGAGTCAACACCAAATGTATGATGTAAGAGGTCATTTGTGAGAACAATATTATCCAAAATTGATGTGTACATCACCTACTGCTACCACTACATCACATCGTCTTGACTCTCTTGAATGTTTGCTTCTTGGGTCCCAACATCGCACAATGCCCTACATGACCCACAAATATGGGGGGGACTAACAATGCCTTCTTCTCTCACCCTATCCATCCTGTGAAAGATAACTACCATGTTGTGCTAAAGTCTAGGTGAGGGAACTTAGGGAATGTAGTGTCTCCACCTCAACACTCTCCTTCAAACTCGAAGGAAGTGAGACATGTTGTGGCCTCATGATGGGTCTTGGTGGATGGTCTTGGGCACAATGTGCACCCTCTATATCCTGTGCAGAGCCACTACCTCTACTATGTAACTCCTTGATGTCAAAGTAGTTTGAGATGTCCTTGAGGACAAACTCACAATAGAGTTTCCACAAAAAATATTGGGGGACCTTGTTATTATTACAAGTGAGGTTATAAAAATGATGTTCCATCTATCCTAAAAGTTTTTGGATATTTCTTCATGTGTACACCAATGAATTGGGAATTGTTTCCAACTACCATGTAGTGCTTGTTGCATTTTAGGATCAATGAAAAGTGTGCATAGATCACCTTTCAAAAATTTCTTATCTTTGACTTATTTGTATGAAAATTTATCAAAATAGAATTACTGACACTCCTCCCTATAGTCCTTCCAATTGTTGATTTACTTTTTAACTGAGTCGATATGAGAAATAATAGACTCTAGTGAAGTGGCAAGGGTTCTCCTGTGATTGTTGGTTGTATTCAAATTTTTCAATGTTTTAACTAAAGATTGAAGTTGTTGTTTGTTTTCTTTGATTTGGCTTATATAATTTTGTAGGGTGTCATGTGGAGGGTGAGGACATGAACATGGAGTTTGAGGGTTTTGAGGTTGCTCTTTAGTAGGAATTTCAACATTTGGATCAAGGTTTTGTAATGATTCATTAACTAAAAAATTAAAAAGAAAAAATTAATTTAAACAATGAAACATAAATTCATTTTGTTTTGAAATGAAGAAAATTGATAAACCCCTACCTTCTTCAGTTGCCTAACTTTGTTTCCCTTATCTATGGTGGGATTGGTGATGTGGTATTATGTTCGATGGTCTTCTCCTTCAAAATTTTAAACAATCGCTCGCGTTAAAGCCCTAGTCATGTTTTCGATGCAATAGGAAAATGAAATTGAAAAAGTGAGGCCACAGGACTATGTTTTTTCATTTTATTTTAGCAGTTGAAAATGTGATCATGTTATAGGCTTGGTATTACTAGGCCTAAACATGATTGTGTTATGGTTTCCTAGCTCTAAAAAGCGAGGTGGCTGCTTTTTGGCCCCCCATGTTCATGCACATGCCCTGTGGCACTATTTTACCCAATTAGTCCACCTCTTTGAGACCAAAAGAACACCTAGAAGGTTTACCATAAAGTTGGTATTGTTTGAGAACTTGTAATGCTTCATCTACATGATGCAAATGGTCTTCCAAGTCTTTCGATAAATCAACATATCATCAAACAACACTAATATAAACTTCCCCAAAATGGCTTAAAGATGATAGTCATCAAACTTTGAAATGTAAATGGAGAATTAGTAAAACCAAATCACACAATTAGAAACTCATAATGACCCTCATTAGTCCTAAATGTTTTCTTCGAAACATCCTCTTAATTCAAATTTGGTGATAACCTGATCTAAGATCTAGTTTTGTAAAAAACACAACTCCACTCATGTAATCTAGTAAATCATCAATGCCTACAATAGGAAACTTATCTTTGATGGTGTACTTATTGATCTCTCTATAGTATGGACACATGCACCAAGTGTCATCCTTCTTATGCACCATCACAATAGGAGAAGAGTAGGCACTTTGGCTATACCTTACAATATCTACCTCTAGCATCTCCTAAACTATATTCTTAATATAACTTTTTTATAAATATGGGTACTTGTAAGGCTTGATGTTGGGTGGCTAGCTCCCTGGTACTAGCTGGATGGCATGATCTGGGTCCCTTTTTGGAGGTGATCCTTTAGGCATATTGCCAAAAACCACTGAGTGACAATCTATAATTGCCTGTAAATCTGGTTGGATAGGAACATTTGGATAATATGCTATTAATAAACACAATTGTTCAACAAATCCATCAATCCCTTTTTAGACATCTTTTGCAGTTTTTGAGAACTTACTATTTGTGGGGACTTTGTAATTATCCCTCTTAGCTAATTACAACTCAATTGTTCCTAATGTGCTAATCCACTCTACTCCCAACGTAATATCTACTACTCCATGGGAATGGGAAACATTAGAAAATCAAGCTGACATTTTGCATGGTTAATTTAATGCTATGGAATTTTTCTAAACAACTGATAGTACCACCATCTACAATTTGAACATAAAATTCTAGAGCATAAAATATAAAACAATTCAATTGAGTTACTAATTTATTATTGATGAAGTTATGATTTTTTCTTGAGTCTATCAATACTATTACACTCTCTTTCTTCAAGAATCCCACCACCTTGAGAGTTTGTAGGACACTAACTCTAGCCAAGGCATGAATAGAAATGATAGGTTGGGTACCTCTTGACTCCTCATCTAACTCATTGTCACCCTCTAATTTTGGTTCCTTATCCTCTTCTTCCTCACTTGGCCCTTCAATATAGAAGAATTTCTTTTCAGTGCATTTGTGTCCCTAGCTATACTTGCTATCATAGTTAAAACATAATCCTTTTTGTCTCTTCTCTTAGATTTTTTGTGGCATAAATCTAGTAGGCTAAAGAAGTGACTATGTAGGAGTGCTTTATCTCTTATGTTTACAAAACCTTGCCTTTTATTAACCATAATTTTTTTTCTATTTGCCTTTCTATAATCATTGCTTAAGATATATGGATAGAACATATCTACCTCATTAACATTAACTTTTGCAAAAAATGGTGCTCAATTTGGAGCTACCAATCAAAAGTTATTACATAATCATGTTTCCCATAAATGGTTTAATTTAATACATTTGTACTCAAAAATAGAAGAAAATGCCCTTTGGTGAGATGAGGCTAGGCATCCAACCACTCATTGGAATACAATGGTTTTGATTCCTGAAGGGGAATTAGCCTTTGGCCAACCTAGACTTAACCCTTCATCTCCAACCAACAAAGATACAAGGGTTTATTAAACCATTGATCCTACAAAGGAAATTTGTACCAAATATTGAATACCCCTCTAAATTTGGTACTTCAGTTTAGTACATTAGAAAATTATATTAAAAAACAATTGTATATTTTAACACTATAGAGTTTCACAAAGTCCAATATAGGGTAAAAAACTCCCAATCCAAAAAAGGGGCGAATTAGTGTTGAAAAATCCAAAAATGATCAATTTTAGGGGGAATGTAGGGGTGGCCAAGGTTGCAAGGTAGTGCTAAATATCTTTGTGAGGGAGTGTGTGGACTCTAGATTGTGTAAAGGTATCTTTGGAGGTTGTCGCAGGATAGAAAACTCCTTTGTTGTGTGTGCTGCCCTAGCTTCCAATTCAAAAGCCTATGATGGCCTTCTGGCGCAGAAAAGGGCATCTGTCTCTAAGGCAAATGGTTTCTCTATGTTTTGGGATGAATTTACCAGGCATCATGCATAGACACAGGTGAATCAAGGACATTCAAGGGGGATCCACAAAGGTCAAATAAGCATTGAAAAAAGGGTGAATAGGGGTAGACCTTCAACCTCTCACAAGGAACTATTTGAGTGACAAAACTTTCTAGAGGCAACTGTCAAAGAAGTTGTAGGCCTATATAGAGCATGCCATGAGCCAAAATGGAATGTTTGCCTTTGGAACCATAGGCTACCACAAAGGAAAAAGAGGGTTGCGACCCTCTCTAATGCTTCTCTAAATGCATCCGACCTTCAAAATTCAATTCGGCTCTGTCCACTAGTGTGTCCCTCTTACCTACAAATAGCACTTCCTAACATAGACAAATAGAGACAACACATGAAAACAATAGTATAATTTTGATGCAAAAAATGAATACAAATAATTACGGCCTATCACCACCTTTCCTCTGCTCTAATACCATATAGGATTCCGTAATGAAGAAGAAGATAGAAAATAAGCATAGAAGATTACAAATAATACAAAGCATGACAATATATGTAACACTACCAAATCCATTATATCCATGATGGCGAGTGAACAACGGGAACAGACAATTGATCAAATATTGAATTTTTGAACTCTTGAACCTTTTGGAACCATTCCTAAGCTCAGTGAACAGGTCTCTTCCTTTCCTTTTTGGCAACACATTGTCCGTCAACCACTTTACAACTTATCTCTCTAAAGTCTTAGTCACTCTGATGTGAGGTTCAACACTCCTTGCATATTGGCAAGAAAATCACCATTGGTTGTCTTCAAACTTGTCACTTCGACATCACAACTCTTCCCGATGGGTGACTCTACACTTCTTGCCTATCGGCAAGAAAGGTGCTATCGACTACTTTAGATTCTACTTCGCCAATACACTGATCACTCCAATGTCACATTTGACTTTCACTTGTCAACAAGACAATTACTATCAGCCATGTTAGAATTTGCTTCGCTGATACGCCGATGACTTTTGTCTTCAGTGAGTGCTTACAAACTCTGGCCAATGCATAGTTTACTTTCTCCCTCTTCAACTAAACCATAGCACACTAGATGCTTGATCACCCTACTGTGCAAAACATTCTATCTAGATGCTCTACACCATCGACCACAAAAACAAAACAAGAAACAAAACAAATACTTGTACAATGAAGCCATTCCACTGACTTTGACAAAAATCATACCAGTGGAATGTTTCACGTCGACATACTGCAACAATTGAAAGCAAAGAAAGAATAGCAATCTACAGTTATACAAATTGTAGTTATAGGGAATGGAAATCAAATTGATAGAATATAATAGTTTTATTTCTCCTTAGAACAATACACAATCACCTTCACACTTCTCCTCCTTCCTCTTCTATAGTTCCTTCTTCTAGTTGTTATCAACTCAACCTACCAATAGTTGGAAAACTAACTGATGCAAACAGTTGGGAGACTAACTGATCCAAAATGGCTTCAAACTGTCCTACTATCCTATTTTGGTGCTATGTGATTACAATATGATAAAAGTATGTTTTAAGTCACTTTGGACTTACAAAATGGGTTCTAGGTCTTGAAAGTCCTAGAGCCAAATTGAAATGAAAATGCATTGGTCAAATTGACCTTATTACAAACACAAAGCATGATTTGTTAGGTGCTCCTACACCATACTCCATGGGTGAAAGTTATCTCAAGTCCTCTTAGAGAATAACTATTGCAAATCACCACCCTACTTTCTGATGTCTTCTTCTAGCATCCATGTTTCTTCTGAATCAGGAAGTCCTTGCCATTTAACCAAGTGCTCAAAATAGGTCTGATTTCTTGTCTTCTTGGCTATCCTACTATCCAAGATGCACTCTATCTTAGGTGGTTCCTTAGGTGGTAAATGATGCACCCACTCTTTATTGTCTTGGATAGAATATGTTGTACCTTCTCCTATATCAGGACTCCCATATAATATTAGATCAACAACATTGAATATAGGGGAAATAGCAATATCATCAGGGAGTTCAATTTTGTAAGCATTAGAACCATATTTCTCTAAAATCTTACAAGGTCCAATTTTTCTCATCATCAACTTATTGTGGTTTCCCCTTGGGTAGTTTGTTCTTGTTGAGATGAACCATGACCATATCTCCTATTTGGTACTGCACATCTCTCCTCCTTTGATCCACTCTAGCTTGATCTTCTGACTGTTCTTGTGTAGAGTATCTCTAACTTGTTGATGGATCTCTTTCATAGCCTCTGCAAATGTATCAGCATGCTCACTCCTTTTATCCAACCCTTGAACATCTCTCAATTCAAAAAATCCTCTAGGATGACTACCATAGACAACTTCAAAAGGACTTAGACCTATACTTCTATTTGTAGAATCATTATAGGCATATTCTACTTGTGGGAGTACCACATCCCACCTACCTCCATGTTCTCTTGTCAAACATCTCAGCAGATTGCCTAATGACCTATTCACAACCTCAGTTTGGCCATCAGTTTAAGGATGATAGGCTAAACTAAAGGACAAATTTGTACCTAATCTTTTCCACAAGGTTCTCAAAAAATGTCCCACAAATTTGTTGTCTCTTTTAGATACAATACTCAAAGGCAATGCATGAATCTTGACAATTTCTTTAAAGAACAAGCCTGCAATGTAACTAGCATCATTGGAGGTTTTACAAGGAATAAAGTGAGCCATCTTGTTGAACATGTCTACCACAACAAACACACTATCATAACCTATCCTTGTCTTTGGTAACCCCATCACAAAATCCATGCTCAAACTTTCCCAAGGTCTATTTGGTATGGGCAGAGGTTGGTACAGTCATGCATTAGTTGAGACCCCCTTTACTCTCTGGCAAATCATATAACTCTCAACAAACCTTTTGATATCAAATTACATCCTTGGCCAAAAGTAAAATCTTCTTATAGATCTAAGGTCTTATTGAGCCCAAAATGTCCTCGTAAACCACCACTATGTTTCTCCTTCACTATATTATCCCTCATTGAACACTTAGCGATACATAGCTGACTCCCTTTGAACAAAAGTCCATCCTGCAATGTATAATCTGAAAATTCACTGTGGAAAGCATTGGCAAACTCACTGCATACCTTATAAATCTCCTTGAAATCTTGGTCTTCTTCATACAATCATTTGAGTACCTCAACACCCATGCTTTGTAGCTGCACTTCTTGCACTGTCAACACCCTTCTGCTTAAAGCATCAACAACTTTATTGGTTATCCCCTTCTTATGTTTGATGATGAAGGTGTATCCTTGAAGACTTTCCACCCACTTCATGTGTCTATGACTGAGCTTTTCCTATCCATTCAAAAAATTGAGAGCATGATTGTCAGTGTATACAATAAATTCTTTAGGAAGCAAGTAGTGTCTCCATTTTTTCAGAGCTTGTACCATGGCATACAACTCTAAATCATAAGACGAGTACTTCCTTTTAGCTTCATTTAAATTTTCAATGAAAAAGGCTACTGATCTGCCTTCTTGGCTCAACACTGCTCCTATGGCTAGCCCACTTGCATCACATTCAATGGTGAAGACTTTATTGAAATCAGGAAGTACTAAGATAGGATACTTGGCAACTTTCTACTTCAGACATTCAAAACTCTGATCTACCTCTTTTGTCCACACAAACTTCACTTTACCTCTACCCTTGATGGTCTCTAACATAGATACACAAATATCACTGTAGTTCCTAATGAATTTTATATAAAATGTGGCCAAACCATGAAAACTTCTAACCTCTCCTGCTGTCCTAGGTGTAGGCCAATTCAAAATAGCTTCTACCTTGGAAGAATCCATTTTCAAATCACCCTTAGAGATGACAAAGCCCAGGTAAACCAATTCTTGTTTCATGAGGTCACACTTTTCCATGTTTATCATTAACTGCTAATCTTGCAGCCTCTTCAAGACTATCTCCAAATGTTTCAAGTGTTCTTCCTTTCTCTAAACACCAAGATCTCATCAAGGCAGACTACCACAAATTTTCCTATGAATTCCTACAACACCTCATTCATTAGTCTCATAAAGGTGCTAGGGGCATTTGAAAGACCAAAAGGCATCACAAGCCACTCATACAACCCTTCATTGGTTTTGAATATTGTCTTCCACTCATCCCCCTCTCTTATTCGTATTTGGTGATACCCACTCTTTAAGTCTTTCTTGGAGAAATAAATAGCCCCTCCCAAACAATCCATTATATCTTCTAATCTAGGAATATAAAACCTATACCTGATGGTTATCACATTTATGGCCCTAGAATCGGTACAAAGCCTCCATTTCCCATCCTTCTTTGGGGCTAAAATAGTAGGTACTACACATGGGCTAAGGCTCTTCCTTATCAGCCCTTTGTTTAGGAGTTCTTGAATTTGATTTGCTATTTCTTCATTCTACTGAGGGGTCATTTTATATGCTGCCTTATTAAGAAGTACTACTCTTGGTATGAGGTCTATCTGGTGGCTAATATCTCTGACAGGTGGTAGGGAATTAGGTATGTCTATTGCAATCACTCCTTTGTAACTTTCAAGAAGATCTCTGACCTCCTTAGGTCCTACTTCCCTCACATTTTTCTCTCTTTCCCCCTTAGGATTCACAATCAAAGAAAAACCTACTCCAGCACATTCCTTTAATGTGTCCATGAATTCCTTTTCTCCTACCATCATTATACTAGACCCTACATGCTATGGATCCTCTTCTACCAATGACTGTATCCTATAAGTCACACCATCCTTTTGGAATGAGTAAGCATTCTTTTCTCCATCATGATGAGCCTTTCTATCAAACTGCCATGGTCTACCTAACAAAAGATGGCAAGCATCCATTGGAAGGATGCCACATAAGATTTTATCCTATACCCCCCAATACTGAATTCTACCCATGCTTGTTCATTGATGAGTATGTGCTACCCCTTATTCAACCAACTGACTTTATATGGACTGCTATGGGGTATCTTTTTGAGATTTAACTTATTCACTACTTCCAAAGATATGATATTATTAGTAGAACCAGAGTCAATAATAACTTTACAAACCTTACCTTGGATCTTGCAGTTGATTCTAAATAAAGCACTTCTTTCAGACAGTTCAGTCTGCATTGGTTCCTTGAGCAGCATCCTCTTGATCATCAGATTTTCTCCCATCTTTGATGTCACACTCCTTGCATCTTCTTGAATCAAAGTGGTTCTCTTCTCACCTCCATGAGAAGTTGAGGCCTTCTCTGGACACTTGTATTTCGGGTGCCCTATCTGATTGCAGTTATAACATCTCATATTGGAGAACTTGGATCATCTACCTGATCCATTTGTCCCACCCCTTCCATTAGGCCTTCTTCCTCGGTATCCTCCTCTGTTACTTGAGTCTCCAACTTGCTCTTCTTGGTTAGACTCACTACTAGGCCTCTGGTTAGGACTTTTTCCTCCAAAACTGCCTCTGCCTCTAAAACTTCTTCCTCCTCTACCTCTATTATTTCTCACTCTTTCTCTTTATCTTCTCCTCAGCCCTTAAGGCTATTGGGAAACACTTGTTCACTCTCTTTGGTGCTAAGATGATAATGTCATCTTGGATGTTCATCCTTAGGCCATTCAAATACCTTGCCACCTTCTCTGACTCTTCTTCTTATCTCATTGATCTGAGACTGAGTTTATGAAACTCTTGTGTGTTAGCATTCACATCAAGGTCTCTCTGTCTGAAGTCTTGTAATTTCCTATACATCTGCACATTATAGTCTAGGGGTAAGAATTGTGCCTTGATTTTGGTCTTCATCCTTTCCTAGGAGGGTATCATATTTTTCCCCTCCTTGATTCTCTCTCCTTGCTCATAATTCCACCATGCAAGAGAAGACCCCTTCAATCTTGCCTTTGCCAACTTAACCCTCTTATCATCAGGGACTTCTTTGTATTCAAAATGATTGTTCAATGCATCAGTCCAGTCAATCACCTCTTTAGCTTCCATACTTCCACTATACATAGGTAACCCATCTATGGTGTCCCTATTGACTAACTTGAAAGCATTTACAAATGCCCTCTGGTCTACTGGTATCTCCTCTATCCTCTTATTGGTTTCATCAATTTCTGTATCTCCTTCCTCGCTATCACTTTCTTCTTCCCTATCCTTACCCTGGGTTCTTTTCAACTCCTCAAGCTTGGACTCAAACATTGCTTCAATTAGTTTCTTCACTCCATCTTGTGACATGCTTTTGGGAGGCATCGTGTTAGCCTCTGCTTCACTTTCATTGTCTAACATACACCAAGACCACACCACCCGAGTGATCTTCAAAACTCACTCTGATACCAATATGATTAAGAGAGCATAGCGGGAATGGACAATTGATCAAATATTGAATTTTTAAAATCTGGAACCTTTTGGAACCATTCCTAGGCTCAGCAAACAGGTCTCTTCCTTTCCTTTTCAGCAACACGTTGTTCGTCGACCACTTCACAACTTATCTCTCCAAAGTCTTAGTCACTCTGATGTGAGCTTGAACACTCCTTGCCTATCGGCAAGAAAATCACCATCGGTCGTCTTCGAACTTGTCACTCCAACATCGCAACTCTTCATGATGGGTGACTCTACGCTTCTTGCCTATCGACAAGAAAAGTGCTATCGGCTACTTTAGATTATACTTCGCCGATAGACTGATCACTCCAATGTCACATTTGACTTTCACTTGTTGGCAAGACAATTACTATCGGCCATGTTAGAATTTCTTTCACTAATACGTCAATGACTTTTGTCTTTGGTGAGACTCTTCTCATTGGCAAGCACTCACAAACTCTGGCCAATGCATCGATACTCTTGACTCCATTTGACTTCGGTTGGAAACTTAGTTCTAAGTCCCAGTGATATGCCGATGCATAGTTTACTTTCTCCCTCTTCAACTGAACCCTAGCACATGGAGATGCTAGGTCACCCTACTGTACAAAACATTCTGTCTAGATCCTTTGCACCATCGAACACAAAAACAAAACAAGAAACAAAAACAAATACTTGTACAATGAAGCCATTCCACTGATTTCGATAGAAATCGTACCAGTGGAATGCTTCATGTCGACATACTGCAACAATGGAAAGCACAAAAAGAATAGAAATCTACAGTTATACAAATTGCAGTTACAAGGAACGGAAATCAAATTCACATAACATAATAGTTTTATTTCTCCTTAGAACAATACACAATCACCTTCACACTTCTCCTCCTTCCTCTTCGATAGTTCCTTCTTCTGGTTGTTATCAACTCAACCTGCCAGCAGTTGGAAAACCAACTGATGCAAATAGTTAGGAGACCAACTGATTCAAAATGGCTTCAAACTATCCTACTGCCCTATTTTGGTACTATGTTATTACAATATGACAAAAGTGTGTTTTAAGTCACTTTGGACTTACAAAATGGGTTCTAGGTCCTGAAAGACCTAGAGACAAACTGAAATGAAAATGCATTGGTCAAATTGACCTTATTACAAACACAAAGCATGATTTGTTAGGTGCTCTTGCACCAATCCACCATGTATAATAGCCAAAAAGTAAATACATATAGGTGAGGATGAGTGAGGAGGCTGAGTCGATTTCAACTCTCCACTCACCAAGTGGCAAAAGAGTGTCATCACATAGCTTGGAGAGTTGTGTTGAACTCTCCAAGTTGACACATAGCCACAAAAGGTGGCTTAACTCCATGTGATAATTATATTACTTAGAATAAGTAATATATAATAAATTCTAGCAATAACATCTATATCCTTCTTGTTTAGATATTTTCTAGGTGTGGTAGGATTCTTTTTGCCTCTTGTGGTTGGCCCCACCATGATGGGAGAAAATAATTTGTAATACATCACACAAAATAAATCCAATTAATATAATTTTTTTTTTGTAAATTACCAAGTCCAAGATGTCACTTCCCAAAAAAAATCTGTAAGAAATTCATTAGTTTGCAGCCTTGAGAGTGAAAATGGTGGAAACCCAAATTTTGCAAAAAAAATCACATATGATGCAAATAACCTCAAATATGGACTATATATTCAATATGTCCTTAGAAATCCTACTAAAAATCTTTATAATATTTCCCAAAATGAGAGATATATGCACTTCCAAAAATTACCTCTAATATAAAAAAATTGCCTTGTTTTTTGCCTTCAAGGTGACAAGATCATGCTCTAATACTAGGTTTAGTTAAACAAATTGCATAATTGAGGAATATATTAGGAAATGTACTACAAATACTCGATAAAAAGATGCCATTTCAAGGGACCAACCTCCAAAAGTCTCCAATGAAGAACATAATTTGTAATGATCATAAAGAGTAACCTCTAACTTTTATATATATTTTACTCAAGCCCTGGATGTCACCTAGGTTGACTTAGTGTTGGTGTCAACCACCTCAACCACCTCCCAGGAACAAAACCTGCAGATAAATCTTCACAAACAAGAGAAACACAATGCTATTTCTCTAGGGATGAAAATACATATTGAGATGAGATGATAAATTACATAGTATACAAGCCTTTTAAAGGCATGAAATATGTGACGGGTGAACAACTACCCTACGGGAAAAACTAATTATCCCTATGTTAAAATTTAACACACTAACTAATGAATGTTGTTGTCATTGATGTTAAAGGGTTAGTTACTTATTCAGGATGTTCTCATGTTAGGGTGTTATGAAGATTGTTCTCAAGTAGTGAACTATAGTTCATGTTCTTCTATGTTGCTTATCATGATGTTGCCCAAGACAAATATTATGTTCAGGTTGGTATGTTGTTGAAGTGCTTCTCAAGGTGCTATCATGAGATGTTTGTGTCTTAAGATCATTAGTTGGAATTGTAAGTATTTTGGTTTTAGTTGGAATTGGAAATCATTATCAATCAAGAGAAGAGAAACTTCAAAGGTTGATATGCAATTGATATGCAGTTGCTTCATGTAGTCATATTGATTGATCTTACCTTCAATCAAAGTCATCATATCATGGGATGTAGAGGAGGTTGTTCATGTAATACATGTCATATCAAATGTTTTGTTCATTTCATGACATATCCATATGCTTCATATCATAACTTATGCTTCAAGGATATCAGTTCCATATGCTTTTTTTCTCTTATAGCATTGGTCTCTAGGTTTCTTTCACCTCTCACATTTTGCATGCTCCTGTTGATTAGAAACCCTAAGTATATCTATTACCTTTTCTAAGACCTACTCACACCCATCCTCATAAGCTCCTAAATCATTAAAAATTCCTAAGTCACTATAACCTAAGCCCTCTATTGCTAGCCATACGGCGTTTGCACTTTTTGTTATGTTTTAAAAGTGACCTGCCATTGTAGGTCATATCACTTAAATAAACTACTAAAGGGGTCTTAAGAAATTCTATCTACCAGCCCTATTGACCTCCCTTTCCATTTGCTTTAGCCTCATATATGTTTATCCAGCGGGAAAAGCAGATCAAAGTCTTAAGTTTAAAGTTTGAAGGGGCGCGTGTTGGAGAATCAGTGATCAACATTTAAACCTTGACATTCTCCCTTAAGTATACATTTTGACGTCCAAAAGGTCATCGTATATATTGTGACTGTAGTGTATTACTTTTATAAGGCTATTTTTAGTATGTTTTTAAAGGCAATTTTTTAAGGAGATTTTTATGGAGATTTTTTTCTTAATTTAGATCCCTTTGTGTAGATAGGGGAGTGAATAAATTCCTCTTCTATTTTAAGAGTTTCTATGCAATATTAATTGAACTATTTAAAAGGAAAGTTTCTATATAAGTGGCTTTTCTTTTTGAAAAGAAATATTAATTGCAAGGAGTACAAACAGGTGATATTTTGAATTGTAACTGAGGAGTTTTTATGCAGTATATAGTGTCTTTTTGAAGACATTAATTTTTTATTATGAGAGGCAATTTTTTTTACAGATTGAAAGTTATTGAAGAGTTGAGAAAAGGAATATGAATGGTTATGAAGAGAAGAGATATATGATCTTACTTTTTGCAGGTGAATTAATTTTATGCAGAGTTGTTAATTGAAATGGTGAAGATGAATATGCAAAGGAGAGGAATATCAAAAGTCATTTCATTTATATTGTAGATGATTGTGAATTGATTTTGTGTGTGGACAAAATGTAGTATTGAAGAGATAATTTATGTGAAGTGTTAGATATATTATTGTAGGAATAACATATTTAGATGAAGACATGTTATGGAAAAAATGATTTTATGATGTGTGTGATTTTGACACAGAGGGCAAGAGAATTTTGCTTGAAGATGAATTAGGGTATGATGATAATTTTCAGTGAAAAATACAAAATGCAGATGTTGATTCTTGAACAGAGGAAGACATTGTAAATTGTAGAGATTGTAATGTGTAGGTGATTGATTGTCATGTGTATCAGAAGCTTGGTTGATCATATTATGAATGAAAAGAATTTTGTCAAGTGAATACAAAAGGAGAGATAAGTTTTTTTTGTGAAGTGAATCAAGGAAACCCCTTGAATTGTTTTCTTCTATCCAAGGTTACTGAATGTATATTGTAGTCAGCAAGGCTTGCATGGTCAATGAGACCTCTTTGTAGCCAGTGCAGCTTGTATGGTCAGTGAGACCTATTCATGAGCTAGTGAGACTATGTAATTAGTGATTTTCATGATTAAGCTAGTGATGTAATTTAGAGTGGGTTTTCATCCCTATGAGGGTTTTCCACTCATGAAAAACTTGTGTTTTGGTTCATAATGTTTGCCTCTATGTGTGTGTATCCTAATGTTTTGTTCATAAGGTCTTGTTCAATCTATTCAACATCATACTTATGCATATGTGTTTGATAGATTATTTATCTGTCTTTCATTCTCTGTCTTGTAAATTAAAAGGTGCAATAAGATGTTAAAAATTATAAAACACTAATTCAACCCCCCACTCTCAGTGTTGTCCTATACTCCAACAAGTGGTATCAGAGCATAGGTTCCCTATAGAAGTCTAACCGGCTTGGGTAGTTCCTGATAGTGGAGTACCATGGGAAAGTGTAGAAGAAATAAGAGTAGAAGTCATGTCAAGTCACATACTGGTCAAAAGGCATCATCTAGACCAAAATCAAATGTTGATATACAATCATTTGATAGAAATTCTTCACAAGTTGAGTCAAGTATTAAATTAGAGGAAGAGTTAATTCTAGAGTTCCTTTCTTTGATGGTTTAGATTTTTCTATTTGGTATATTAGAATGCAAGTCTATTTATCCTCTTTACAATATGGTGTGTGGATGTCAATTGAAAATGGGTATTTTATTTCTTCTCAATCACCTAATACTACAAGTAACAAAGAGGCTTATGAATGCAATCATATAGCAAAGAAGGCCATTTTGTATGGATTATCTAATGATGTTTCTTGTAAAGTTATGCATTGTGAAATAGATCAGGATGTGTGGAAGGGGTTGATAAGAATCTATCAAGGTGATGCACTTGAAGAAGAGGACAGCTTGGTGTCTGAGGAAACTGATAATGAAAGGAAACATTCAAATGAAGAAGATAAGATTCAATCTGATTCAAAAGAAGAAGATCACATTATGATTGATGATGAAGAAGATTATGAAATTGATGTTGAAGGAGAACCCATGTGTGCTCTGGGTGAGATCAAGAAATACAAAATGGAGAACCAAAGATTAGAGTTGCAACTACAACAAGAAAAAGTCTCTAAAGTCAAAGCACTTTTAGAACTTGAAAGAGTATCTTCTGATCTTGAAGAGGCAAGAAATCATATTATGGACTTAAAGAGTCATGTTGATGAATCTGACAAATTGATTATCAGTGTAAAGACTAAAATTGAGGAAGCCAAAGGAATAATAGATGTAACAAAATCTAATATTGAGGTTAAAAGAATTGAAAATCTAAAATTGGAGGCTGAAATTGTCAATCTTGGAAAAGATTATGAAGGTCTCAAGGTTTTGTCCAAGAAATACCAGGAGTTTGGAAAAAGAACAAACAAGTTACATGAAATGTTGAGCAAACAAAAGTATCATAAGGACCCTACTAGTCTAGGTTATGAAGAAGGAGAGTGTTCCAAATTCAGAGAGACTCCTAGAAGGAAAATTGATATGAGTTATCATGTTGCTACTCTTGAAGGCAAAAAAAGATTGAAGATGGAATGAAAACCAAAGATGAGTTTGTAAAAATGCACAATCAAAGAAGAAATTTTAGAAGAACTACTCCAGTAAGACAAGTTGGTTATTGTTATACATGTAATCATTTTGGACAGAAAGTAATTGATTGTCGAAGAAGAGGTCAATCTACTTCAATAAGGAATACTAATCTTGTATGTTTCAAATGTAATTCTCCTGGTCACAAAGCATATAGTTATAGAATAGCATCATCCAATTTAAAAGGTTGGAAAAGGAAAGAGGCTGAAAAGGTTTGGAAGAAGAAACTTGAACAAAAGAAAGAAGCTGTGAAAGTTTAGAGACTAAAACAAAGCCAAGAGAAGGTAGATCCTAAACTTGTGCATAACGCACATATCACATCATCAGTTGCATGAGATGGAGCATGAGGATAAGGGAAGTTGATTAGTGTCCTATCTCCCCCCAAGGAGTTTCAAGAGATTTGTTGATGTAGTAATAGGCAAAGGTGTAAGGTAATCCCTACAATCTTTGATTAGTATTCATGTTACTTATGCTGCAATAAAGGTTTTTGGTTAGTGCAAGGACAAAGGATTTTCAAAGGTATTTCATAGCATTAGGAGTGAAGAAAACTTAGAGATGCTAAAAGATTTCATTGGAAGAGTAGGGCAGTGATATTGTTAAGTGTGGAGTATCTTGATGACTTGATGATCTTGCAACTACACATTCACTGATAGACACATCTGCAAAATCAAGGACAAACATGAAAGTCAAATATGATAGTGTAATACAGTAATACTACTCTTTAATAAGTTTCTGATAGTGATAAGTGCTTAGTTGAGTACATCAGTGGTAAAAAGTGATAAGTTCTTTCAAATTTATTCATAGCATAGTGATACCAATGATATCAGTGTTCAAGAGGCAAAGCATTTCAAGGTGAAGATTTGTTGTTGATACATAGTTTACAAAGTTGATAGAGCATGATTGGTTCATGAGGTAGTTCTTGCTTTCTCCAAAGGTTTTGCATTATTGGTGGCATCCTTAGTAAACTTGATCAAATATTATTATCAATGAATGCTCTTCTATTTGCTTCTACTAGTGATTTCCTATGTTTATTGGATTGAGAAGATTATTTATGTTAGGAGAGATAAGTGTATGATAATGAATCAATACAAGGTCTACACAATGGAGTTGAGAGGTCTTAGTGTCTTAATGTTTGGAGACAGTGATAGAATATGATCAAGAAAATACGGTTGGCATTTGTATAATTAGACTTTGCAACCTTTTTTGTTAGCATTCCATAACTCTATGAGTGTCTTGGAACATGATTTAATATTTATCTAAGTATAAAGAAAGAGGATTGTCATTGCATTATATGACAATGATTTTCATGATTGACTTCGGAAAGCATATCAGACATAATAGTTTGCTGCATTGGTATCACTGTCAGTGGTTTCTTTTAGATATATGTTAAAAGGAAGTAGACTTTGATTCCATTCTTACTTTGTGATATATAATGATGTAATTCTTGGACAATGATATTTGTTATTACTCATCTCAAGTTCCATGTTAATTGTAGTAGCTTTTATAAAATACAGTGTCCTCCTTGAATGTTTTCTTAATCACAGTTTGCACAGTGATGTCTTGGATAAAATATGGAATTCATCAAGGTTGATTTCATCAAGTTCCAAGATGACAAGGGTATAATTTAATAATAGTCCTATGAGCAAGTGCCAATGAAAAGTTCAGTCATGATATGTAAAGATTGCATTGTGAATAGTGCAGGGCTTGCAAAGAATATGATAGTGGTGTTCAAGTTGTTCAAAAAGCAAATGTGTTTATATCTATATGACAATGACAATCCTTTATGATAGTGTCTTGATGACAGTGGAAGTAATTTTGTTAAAAATAGTGACAGTGTGTAATCAAGATAACAATTCATTGGTGTGGTAATGATCTTGATCACAATCATGATGATAGTGTTTGCTCACACAATGGTGATGATAGTGGTACTCACTCTTGCCAATGGTACTGCATTAGAGATGATATTTCTCTTGAAAAAGATTTGATCTATGTCATTGATTTGATGACAGTACAAATGAAGCCCTTGTTCTATTGTCAATAGTAGATTTGTTGTTTGTCTCCATTAGTAGACTTGCAGAGATTGTAGACCTACTTGATTGGTTGTCTTCTTTTAGGGGAGCTTCAAAGTCTTTTGCTTCTGAAGACATGGTGATAAGACTTAATGCTTGATAGATCTTTCACTGTAGAACAGAGAAGATTATATAACTTGACCAAGGAGTAGTGGTATCTCATTCTCTCACTAATCTTTATGTTTTCTCATAGCAATGTAAGCTTTGAGGGTGAATGTAAGTTATGCTCAATCTCAGTTTAGTAGTGCTCTTTCATTTGATGTCAATAAGGAGGTTTGTAAAAACATGAAAATATCAATTCAAGGGCAGTAATAATCCTGATGTATGTGTGTTGAATGACTGCATAGTGGATGATTTCAAGTTGCCTTGAGATCATATTGAATTGTTGGTTGTTGATGCTTGGAATTAGGGGGTGTTTGATAATATGACAGTATTTAGTGTTAAAAGTTAGGGGGATTTTTTCATGTCTTTGTCATTGGATGTCAAAGGGGGAGTAGAAGTGCAGATGCAGATGCTTGATTAGTTTTGCCATCAATGACAAATGGGGAGATTGATGAATGTTGTTGTCATTGATGTCAAAGGGTTAGTTACTTATTCAGGATGTTCTCATGTTAGGGTGTTATGAAGACTGCTCTCAAGTAGTGAACTATAGTTCATGTTCTTCTATGTTGCTTATCATGATGTTGCCCAAGACAAATATTATTTTTAGGTTGGTATGTTGTTGAAGTGCTTCTCAAGGTGCTGTCATGATATGTTTGTGTCTTAAGATCATTAGTTGGAATTGTAAGTTTTCTAGTTTTAGTTTGAATTGGAAATCATTATCAATCAAGAGAAGAGAAACTTTAAAGGTTGATATGTAGTTGATATGCAGTTGCTTCATGTAGTCATGTTGATTGATCTTACCTTCAATCTGAGTCATCATATCATGGGATGTAGAGGAGGTTGTTCATGTAATACATGTCGAATAAGATGTTTTGTTCATTTCATGACATATCCATATGCTTCATATCATAACTTACGATTCAAGGATATTAGTTCCATATACTTTTGTTCTCTTATAACATTGGTCTCTACGTTTCTTTCACCTCTCACATTTTGCATGGTCATGTTGATCAAAAAGCCTAAGTATACCTATTACCTTTTCTAAGACCTACTCACACTTGTCCTCACAAGCTCCTAAATCTTTAAAAATTCCTAACTCACTATACCCTAAGCCCTTGTTGCCTGTCATATGGTGTTTGCACTTTTTGTTATGTTTTAAAAGTGACTTGCCATTGCAGGTCATATCACTTAAATAACCTCCTTAAGGGGTCTTAAGTCATTCTATCTACCCACCCCATTGACCTCCCTTACCATTTGCTTCAGTCTCATATATGTTTATCAGGTGGGAAAAGCAGATCAAGGTGTTAAGTTTAAAGTTTGAAGGGACGCACAATGGAGAATTAGTGGTCAACATTCAAATCTTGACATTCTCCCTTAAGTATGTTTTTTGACATGCAAAAGGTCATCATATATATTTTAATTAAAGTGTATTGCTTTTATAAGGCTATTTTTAGTATGTTTTTAAAGGCAATTTTTTAAGGAGATTTTTATGGAGATTTTTTCTGAATTTAGACCCCTTTGTGCAAATAAGGGAGTGAATAAATTCCTCTTTTATTTTAAGAGTTTTTATGCAATATTAATTGAATTATTTAAAGGGAAGTTTTCTATAGAAGTGGCTTTTCTTTTTGAAAAGAAATATTCATTGCAGGGAATATGAACAGGTGATATTTCATTGTGACCAAGCAATTTTTATGCAGTATATAGTGTCTTTTTGAAGACATTAATTTTTTATTATGAGAGCCAATTTTTTGTACAGATTGAAAGTTATTGAAGAGTTGGGAAAAGGAATATGAATGGTTATGAAGAGAAGAGATATATGATCTTACTTTTTGCAAGTGAATTGATTTTATGGAGAGTTGTTAATTGAAATGGTGAAGATGAATATGCAAAGGACAGGAATATCAAAAGTCATTTCATTTATATTGTAGATGCTTGTGAGTTGATTTTGTGTGTGGACAAAATGCAACATTGAAGAGATAATTTATGTAAAGTGTTAGATATATTATTGCAGGAATAACATATGCAGATGAAGACATGTTATGGCAAAAATCATGTTATGATGTGTGTGATTTTGACACAGAGGGACAGAGAATTTTGCTTGAAGATGAATTAGGGTATGAAGATATTTTTTCAGTGAAAAAGATAAAATGCAGATGTTGATTCTTGAACAGAGGAAGACATTGTAAATTGCAGAGATTGTAATGTGTAGGTGATTGATAGTCATGTGTATCAGAAGCTTGGTTGATCATATTATGCATGAAAAGAATTTTGTCAAGTGAATACAAAAGGAGAGATAAGTTTATTTTGTGAAGAAGTGAATCATGGAAACCCCTTGAATTGTTTTCTTATGTCCAAGGTAACTAAATGTATATTGTAGCCAGTGAGGCTTGCATGGTCAATGAGACCTCTTTGTAGCCAGTGAGGCTTGTATGGTCAGTGAGACCTATTCATCAGCTAGTGAGGCTCTATAATTTGTGATTTTCATGATTAAGCTAGTGAGGTAGTTTAGAGTGGTTTTTCATCCCTATGAGGGTTTTCCACACATGAAAAACTTGTGTTTCGGTTCATAATGTTTGCCTCTATCAGTGTGTATCCTAATGTTTTGTTCATAAGGTCATGTTCAAGCTATTCGTCATCATACTTGTGAATATGTGTTTGATAGATTATTGATATCTCTTTCATTGTCTATCTTGTAAATTAATAAGTGCAATAAGATGTTAAAAATTATACAACAAAAATTCACCCCCCCTCTCAGTGTTGTCAAGTACTCCAACACTAACACCCCCCTTAAGTGCAAACTTTGGGAGAATTATTATGCAAAATCAAGATGCAATATGGGTCCAGGATACACAACCATGTTAGGTACCCATTTACAATGCAAAATACAATGTAATCTCTCACAACCAGAGAAAAGGAGAAAAAACCTGTGGGAAGAAACCCCTCTCCAAAAGAGAGAAAAGAAAACAAAATGATGCATGGATGGAGGACTCAATTACAATCCCCAAGGACTAAAGACATCATGTATATACAATCAATGACCCCCATAAGAGGGAAAGAGAGAGACTATGTAGTCCCCCCACAATGTATAATCTGCTACAAAAATGGTAAGTGCCTGAAGACAAAACATGATCTAATGTTGACAAACAACTTGTCTTCCTTTTGGAAGAAATAAAACTAGGTACAAATGCAGGTATGCTTCCCATTCTGGATAAGAATTAGCAAGTGAAATCCAAATGTAGGATGATAATGTCTCTAAAATCTGCTCATGTATCACCAAGACCTTGGAAAATGATGCCATGAACCAATCAGGAACATGCCCATTCATAATAGAAGGTGACAAACAGGGTACCACTTGAAACTAATTTTGAACATTCTCCAAAGACAGAGATGGAGTGATAATAGTTGTACCACAACTATCATCAAATAGGAAAATTAAACCATCAAATTTGTCTTCCAATTCTGAAATGTGAGATTCCACGAACAATGAACCAATGTTTGGCAAATACAAATCCCAATTAGGAAGACAATGATAATCCTCTTGCTCAGGAATGATGGAAGTACTTAATTAAGGTGGATCAACTATCCTTGACAAAGAATCAAGAAATTCTGAAGCAACTGCAACCTCATCTGAAGTGTCAAAAATCTCCAAAGGATCACGAGCATTGTTTATCTTCTATGAAGAATAACAAGACACATTGGTATTGAAAAGAGGGTCATCGAGAGATGGTAGAGTATCATGATCTCCAATGGTTCTTGAATGTATGTCTAAAGAGAATAAGGGCACTCTTAATGAAAAAATGAATTTAAAAAGTCCTCATCATTTATATGCTAAAAAATAACTCTAGCCCTAAATCATTTCCAAATCATATACCTACTATGTGTGTCTGGAATAGGAGCTTCATTATAGAGATACAGCAATAGATTGTACTCACTGAAATGAGTGAGGATGTATTCACTCCACTGTTTATAGTTCCCTTTTTCCAAAGAAAAACCCATTATAGCTATCAATTCTTCAAAAAAAAAGATAGTACCTTCCATATGTAGAAACCTCTAAAAGAGATGATGGCAATTGTGTCAACCAACAACAATCTACACCAAATCTAAGTCACCAAGCAAGCACTCCACTCTACCCATGAGCCTCTATACAAAGTTTGATGATTGGGTTCAACTATAAGCTTACGATTAGGATGTGTGCAAGGATTTGTTCGCAAAAAATTGACTAAAAGTGACTTGATAACAAACAAGAATACACAATGTCTGACTGACACTTTAAGGTGATAGAAGGCTTATTTGCTTTTATTGGTTTCACATAGAGAAAACATGCTAATCACTTGATTACAAAACCTAAATTAGTCAAGTAGGTGTGACATATCTAGTGGATCTCACGAAATGGTCATGGGTCAAGCCCAAATCAAAATAGAGAGTATATTTCTACTCCCATTAATACCACAATTATATAGCTTCGATAGATAGGGAATATATGGTCTTGGACCACCATACAAACCTTACCTTGGAGACTTTCGTCCTGCCCAAAGTAGCCCCTATCTGAAGTATAATGGTACGTGTGAGCATCTTCCCCTCTTACTGCAGTGGTGCACCACAAGATATGATGACTGATGGTCTTAATCTAGGTTTGACAAGGTTTCTAAGGAGTTTCTAAGGAGTCCCCTATATACACAAAGTACATGGGTCTCAAATTGTGAATAGGATTCAACATCGACTAGCCACAAACATCACCAAACCAAGTCTTGGCAGACCGATGGTCTCGGGGACCACTTTGGACTTATCAGGTTTATCATTAAGGTATAGTTTTCACTCTCCCTCCTTTATATACCCCTCTAGAGTACGTGGTTGAGGTCATCCCTACCCTATCAATCCTCCTAAAGGGAAGGAATATTATTAACTTTTGATCTCCAAGATAGTGCAAAATGCAAGGAGAGAGCATATGTGACATAATGTCTCGGGATTGAACAAATAACAAAGAGGAAAATGATGGATTTTTTATCCCCAAGATCACTCAAGAGTGTGAGGGGAGAGTATACATCCAATAAAGATCCTGAAGACAAAGCAAATAAGTTCTTTCCAAACTACTTTAATTTAGAGCAACTAAACTAGTGGAGAAAATTTCAAGTCTTTGACGGTGCTACTAGTGAGAATAATTAGTAGTTTTGCAAAATTGTATGTCTTGGACAATGTAAGGCTACAAGAAAATTCTTAGTACAAAACAATAAATCCTATAAAACAAACCAAATAAAACATTAAATGCAAAGTGAAAAGTTATGGTTGTTGAATATTTTGAAATACATGTCTAATTTTCAGAGGAATATACCTACAAATTTGAGTTGATTCTGACAAAGTGGTGTTGATAACTGAGAGGGGGGGGGGGGGGTGAATCAGTTATCCAAATTGTTTCTTCTTTTGAACTTTCTTATTAATCAAAGCAGCATTGAATTAAACAAATAAACATTATCATGAAATGAGAAACACATGACACAGTATTTTTGACGTGGAAACCCAGTTAAGGGAGAAAACCATGGGGTGATTAACCCAAAGATTATTCTCTGTTAGAAGAATAAGGAGTTACAAAAATGGCACTTTCACACTGCTCACAAAGAGGCTCACTGCCTACAAGGAGACACACTGTCTACAAGAATGAATGTTATATAATACTTGAACTGATTGGAAGCACCTACATATGCTGGGGTTCAGTTCCGGTTAGGCTTAGTACACTGATCTGCTGCACTTCATCTTTCCTCTGTTCTTTATTCTGCTATCTTTTCACATACCGGATCTTTCTTACTACTTCTGCTCTGCTCTGTACTAATTCGCATCACATCATCACACTCTTACACCCTTCACAACTAAATCCATCCTCTATATATATCCGCAAAAGTAATTTCATCACTTTTCTAGTCGGCATCCGGAACAGTCTAGTTTCTTACAAATTCTGTTCTGTCGGCTGAATCCTTGCTCACCAAGTAATGCGGATCAAGCATATACTTGTAGATATCATTAATCATGTCGGCCAAACATGATTCATGCCTTCACAACCTTTACCATCAATAGTAACACATCCGGAAAACAGTCTGATGTTCTGTCAGTTAGTTCTTCCTCTGTTCTCATTGTCACTCAGGAATCTGGTACTCAACTATTCATAACTTTTTCCTTGTCCATCACCGGAGGCTATATCCTTGGAATATACCACTCAAGGTAGTCCTCTTGACTTCCCCAAATCCGCACTGCACCAAGACACTTCCTCTGAGAGGTCCGGACCAATCTGTCGGACCTTGCCACATGCTCTGTTCTTGTTCACCGGACCACAACAGTTCTTCATCCTGACTTCTGGTAGAGGCACACCATGACTTGCGGATATGTGGGATGACCTTTGTTGCCATCAATGACAACAACCATGAATCCATATAGTGTCTCTTGCCAACAATCTCCCCCTTTGGCATTGATGGCAATACTTAGTGAAAAAATGACTAAGTGTTTACACTATGCTCCCCCTTTGCTGATGCTCTATCTTTATATACAATTTTCGGAACTCCCCCTTAGTTGGATTCCTCATTTTTCACTGCTCCTCACTCCCCCTTTGACATCAATGGCAAAGGGTGAGGTCCGCACACCAAAATTTTCAAAAAATTTCTATACATAGCCGCATATTTACATACTCACATGAACTGAAGAATGTCTGCAAAAGATGTCTTCAGTTGGATCAGTTCTGTAGCCCAACTTTGCTTCATTCTATCCAAAATTGAAATGTGACCACTCAACAAAAATGCAAATGCATCTGCCCTTTTTAGATCTTTCGGATCACTTGTCTGGGCTGTGATTTGAGCTTCTGCTATGGCCTCATGCATGGCCTCTAGCTTAGGGACAATTAACCCCCTGAGCTCACTCAACCTGCTTATTCTATTTTTCCTTTCCTTCTCTAATTTCTTGATTTCACTCAAGACTGCAATAGTCTGACATTCTTGATTTGTTATAGAGGAAGAAAGAGGATCAAAACTTTGAGACAAGCTTAGTAGTGTGTCGTCTTGCTCTTTTATTTTCTTCTCAATGTCCACTGTTACCTTGGACCAGGAGATACAAAATTTGTATATTTCACCGCCATCCTTAAGAGCATTTTCTAAGCTCTTTATCCCAATGTTCATGTTTCTCCTATCATTAATGATCAAACCCTGAACCTCGGAGAACCTTTTATCCAAAAACTCCTTCCGGACCTTTTCTTCAGCTGATTTTTCTAGAGATTCAAAATGTGTACTAACACTGCTGACTAAGGTTTTGAGATTACCAAAAGAGGAGGCTGTGGGATCCCTCTGAAAAGATGGCATGATCTTTTCCAGCACTCCAGATGCTACCTCCATAAGCTCACAGTCTTCCATGTGAGATTTCAGTAGTTTCTCTTTGACTTTCTCATTTGCAAATGAGGCTATTTTCATTGTTTGTACCGGTGACAAAGAGTCAAAATCTAATGGTCCTTTTAGCAGGTCCGGTTCATCAATTTCTATAGTGGCTTTTGTCAAGAATTCTTGAACAGTTTGTGCAGTGTCTCTTGCCGGAGACAGATGTTTCTTCTCTTCTGTAGTTTTGTCCTTTGGAATCTTTTCTCCTTCCTTACTCTTACCACTTTCAGTTGTGGTTTTCTCTGTTGGAGTCTTCTCTTTCTCTGCATCCTTGGTGCAGTCAACCTCTTTTTCTTTAACTGCTGCTTCTTTCTCCTGTAGTTTCTCTTCTTCTTGGGATCTGGAGACTGTAGGGGAAACTGGAGGAGAGATGTTAGTCTGTTCAAGGGACACTTCTTCCGGAGCAGATGATTCCAAGTCCACAGCTGTTTCTGCACCTAAGTCCTCTACAACAGGAAGATTAAACCTTTTGAAGGTTTTTCAGAGAATCTCTTCAGTGTCCTTGACTACCTTGTCGGTCTCACCAAGCATAAGCTGATTCATCCTTGCTTTGCTCCTGAATTCATCCTTGCAGTCTTTGAATACCATGTTCATTGTTTTGTGATCAATTGAAGGATATAGCTGAATAGCTATCTGTTCTCTGATCTCAAGGTCTTTTGCCATGGCATTGTTCTTTCTTATTTCTAGTTCCTTCTCTAGACTCTTAGGAATTTCAGAGATAATCTCAATAAAAGCTTTATTGTAAATGTTCAGGTACCTGATTGTAGCTTCCTACAGGATCTTTTGATCTGCCTCATTATAGTCATCATAGAATTCAGCTACTGGTTGAAGGTTCCCATCCACAGTGACTGATTTGACTACACTGTCTAGGGATAGAGTGGGCTTTTCAGCAAATTCCTCTGCCATTTCTTCCTTGTCTTGGCCTGTGGAGGGTTTCCCGGATCCTTTGTTCTTCTGCTTCTTTATTTCTTTTACTCCCTCATCTGACTCAGTTTCCTCTTCATCCTTTTGGCTTTCATAAGCCCTTGTGGCTTTTGTCTTAGAGCTTTTACCGGATGCCTGGACTTCCGGTTTTGAACTTTTGGTTGTGGGAGGTGCAGATCTTTTTGATGATCTGGTCCGGGTGGAAGTTTCAACCGGAACACTTTCTTTACTTTTCTTTTCTGCCTCTTTCTTTTCTTCCTCAGCCTTTCTCCTCTTTTCCCGGTTGGCATCAAGTGCCTCCTTTGGAATGCCTAGGCCTTGAGCAATATTCTCTACTTCTTTTCTCACCTTCCTTTTGATTTCCGGTTCTTAGAGTTCAACATGAATTTTGATACTTAGTTCCTCAAATGTTCCGAACCTTTCTGCCTTTGGATCTTTGGGCTGACTTAGCATGTGTTGAACATGCAGTTCCACTATCTGTTCATCCACTTCATACCCCATGGGCATGATCCACACAGTTCTTGGTTCTACTGCCTCCATTAGACACTGATCTGTTTCTACCATAAAGCATACTGTGTCTTTGTACTTTTCAACAAGGGATTGGGGTATTCTTTCTCTTGCATGCATCATGCTTTGGAAGTTCTTGAAATATCCCCATAGAGCTATTTTTCTTGCTTTGGCATCCCCAAGTCCATGCAAATAATCTCTGATTTGAGTGGCAACCGTTCTGTCATTCTGCCATATCCATCCACTGGATCTGGGAAGTTCATTCATGTAGTAAAAGAAGAGACAAAGGATCAGATTGCCATACTTGAAGGAGTTTTTCTTGTCCTTCTTAATCTTCTGCAGATTTTCAAAAAGTTGGTTTACAAGAAGCTCACACAAGTCATAGTCTGCATTCTCCTTTAACATTTGATAAGCTATGTAGATTGTAGTTCCCGGTACTGAATTTTCCCTACTGGAGTGATAGATTTTGTAACCAATTATCATAGATGCAAATCTGACATCCGGTTCAGTGATGTCATCAACTGTCATAGCTCTCTTGTCAAACTTGGATCCGGTTGCATCACTAACTGTCTGATTTTTGACAGACTTGAGAACAGGTAATCCACCGGATGAGTGCAGACCAGTTACAGCCCTAATTGCATCTTTGGTGATCTTGAAGGGCTTGTTCAACCATAGGAAGTTGTCATGTACTCTACTTAGTACATACCGGACCCATTCATCTTCTTCAAAATAGGGGAAATGAATGCACTGTGCAAAGTGTTTGTCCCGGATGGCTTTGTACTGAGGTTTGATCTCAAAGGAGTCATCTATCAACTGTTTGTGATAGATATCCATCAGTTTTGATTCTCCAAAGTCTTCAAAATTCGCATGGATGTAAACCCTAATGTCCTCCGTATGTAATACACCATGCGGAACACTAGAGAAGGCTCCTAGTGGATCTACCTCCAAAGATTTGTATGGATGTTTCTTGAATGTGGGGTGAGGTCTATCAGAGATCTTAACTATATTCGGAGTAGCCATTCTTCAAAGATTTACAGTGAGATAATGAAAACAGAGAATACCTTATGCGCCTTCGGTTTGCACGGAGTGGTTGGATTGATTTCTTTATGCAATGACTTCGGCAGGAGATCTTTGGTGTGCTTGATGAATCTTGTTGTAGAGCTCCACTTTTCGCTTCTTCTTGAGTGCAGAATGAGCAAATGATTTATGAGAAATCCCTTATATTGCTCCGCAAACCCTAATATCTGATGGCAATAAATGCTCGACCTATATTATTCCGGTTTGCCTTATCCGGATAGCTTGGAGTATCCCGGATCAGTCTTGATCTATGAACATCATGCGGATCTTTCAATCATGAACAAATCGAGATGACACATTACAAGAACATCCCAAGCATTCTGTCCAGTCCGCAGAGTAAAATAATGTACTTTTGGATCTCTCCGGACCCTTTTGTAGTCCTCTATCATTCCGGAGCATCTCCCGGAACAGGTCTTACTTGATCGATCACAACTTCTTTACATCTTCATGCGGACCTCTGAAATCTTGTCTGGATCATCTCAGGACTTATATCTTCAAACCCTTTACTCCGCATCTTGTGTCACATCCAGCACCACTTGATTGGCTGGGGGAACAGGATTTTCTTTGAGTCTCCCCCTGAGCCAGAGCTCACTTTTTAATTTCCGGAAGGAATATCAGCACCAGAATCTGGTGCGGATCCAGTTTCTGTATTCTCTGAACTTTTCTTTACCCAAATCTTGCTCATCTGATTCCTAACTTTATCCACATTCATCGTTTGTTTACCCTTGTCTTGATTCTGATTATACACTGGACCTCTTTTGTCCTGATTCTTGCTTCTGCAGACTTTAGCATTATGACCGGACCTATTACAGATTTGGCAAATAACATTTCTTTGCATATTTGACTGATAACCTCTTGATCTGCATTGATTAGCCATATGACCTACTCTATTGCATGTAAAGCATCTACCATTGAATGATTTGTTTACTTGCATATTTCTGCATTCATGAGACTTGTGTCCATACCTTTTGCAGTTAAAGCACTATCCGGAGAAGGATGGATTAGTTTGATTCATTCTTTTTCTGCACTGATTAGCTTTGTGACCGAAGTGATTGTAGCTGTGGCAGTATCCATTGAAAGATGGATATCTTTGAGCATTGGGCTGTCTTACCGGAGGTCTTCCAGGCCTATTCCTTGGATTTTCTGATCCAAAATTCTTTGACCGGATCCGAAGCTTTCTCCTTTCTCATATCCCAAACCGTACTTGTCATCTGTCTTCTTTTGACTTCCAAGAAGTACTTCAAGTTGGGCAGAACTTATCTTGAATTTTTCTTTATATTCATTTGCTGTTTGAAGATCTCTTTTGAGAGAGACAATTTGATCCTCAAGTTTTTCTTCATTATCTTTGGCATCTTCAAGATCAGATTCAAGATGTCTGATAATCCTGTCCATCTGGTGGCATTCTTCTGATTTCTCTTTAAGAGATTGTCTTAGATTGTCTTCAGCTTTTCTTTTTTCTTCAATCTCTTGAGTAAACTTTATAGTTCCTGATTCCATTTCATGTCTTAACATAATGACTTCTTTTGATAACTTTTCACATAACTTGATTTTCTCAGTCAATTCTTCATTTGTATTGCTTTCTTCAGTTTGGCTTGCCAATTGTTGGAGCAGCTCCTTTCTCTTTTTCATAGAGAGACTTAATTTGTCTTTTAGTTCTCTCATGAATTCATCAGCCTGTTTGAGTCTTTCCTTTAATTCATTGACTTCAGAATTTGACTGTTCAAGATCCTCAAGGGCAGTCTTGAGTTGCTCCCTTAAACCATATGCATCCATTTGAACTCCCAGATCTTCCTCAAGCTGTTAGGCTCTATTAGGAGGAACCTTGCTCTGATACCAATTGTTGATAATTGAGAGGGGGGTGAATCAGTTATCCAAATTGTTTCTTCTTTTGAACTTTCTTATTAATCAAAGCAGCATTGAATTAAACAAACAAACATTATCATGAAATGAGAAACACATGACACAATATTTTTGACATGGAAACCCGGTTAAGGGAGAAAACCACGGGGTGATTAACCCAAAGATTATTCTCTGTTAGAAGAATAAGGAGTTACAAAAATGGCACTTGCCAATTAGGGCTCACTGCCTGAGCACACTGCTCACAAAGAGGCTCACTGCCTACAAGAAGACACACTGTCTACAAGAATAAATGTTATATAATACTTGAACTGATTGGAAGCACCTACATATGCTGGGGTTCAGTTCCGGTTAGGCTCAGTACACTGATCTGCTACACTTCATCTTTCCTCTGTTCTTTATTCTGCTATCTTTTCACATACCGGATCTTTCTTACTACTTCTGCTCTGCTCTGTACTAATTTGCATCACATCATCACACTCTTACACCCTTCACAACTAAATCCATCCTCTATATATATCCGCAAAAGTAATTTCATCACTTTTCTAGTCGGCATCCGGAACAGTCTAGTTTCTTACAAATTCTATTTTGTCGGCTGAATCCTTGCTCACCAAGTAATGCGGATCAAGCATATACTTGTAGATATCATTAATCATGTTAGCCAAACATGATTCATGCCTTCACAACCTTTACCATCAATAGTAACACATCCAGAAAATAGTCTGATGTTCTGTCAGTTAGTTCTTCCTCTGTTCTCATTGTCACTCAGGAATCTGGTACTCAACTATTCATAACTTTTTCCTTGTCCATCACCGGAGGCTATATCCTTGGAATATACCACTCAAGGTAGTCCTCTTGACTTCCCCAAATCCGCACTGCACCAAGACACTTCCTCTGAGAGGTCCGGACCAATCTATCGGACCTTGCCACATGCTCTGTTCTTGTTCACCGGACCACAACAGTGCTTCATCCTGACTTCCGGTAGAGGCACACCATGACTTGCGGATATGTGGGATGACCTTTGTTGCCATCAATGACAACAACCATGAATCCATATAGTGTCTCTTGCCAACAATTGGCTTGTGTCACTGTTCAACTCTCTGAGTTGCCTTTCAAATGCCTACGAAATTGTAAAAATCTAATGAAAATTGAGAAAGTTATGCTAATTTGAACAAAACAGTGTCCAAGGGATAAAAATGGGCACTCTGGCCACTGACGGGTTGCACGGGATTTGTTCACATGTGGCAATTTGTCAAGCTGATGGTTGGGACGCAACTGGTCACATGCAAATGGTTTTTTTGGCAATTAATTGTGGCAGAAAAAGTTACATATGGCGATTATTACACCGTCAGCAGTTTCACCTCGAATGAGCACACGCAAAGTGTTAATCCTTGGTGGTTAAGGAGAAACGTAATAATTTTAACCAGAAGTTAAAAGTAAGAATTCCATAGGTGACAATCTAGGAATAATTAACAATTAATGGTTTTAGATAGTAATCAGGTGAATATTAACAATCAACGTTTATATCTTTTAAACCACGGTAAATGATAAAGAGCTAACCGTCGATGATTAACAATGATTAGTGACCATCTATATAGACCTCATGACCATAAAGATTAGCAAACAATGCACATACCTCACACACTAGCCACAATCAGAAATTATATTAAGAACAGTACTTAGGGTTAAAAACTCACAATCTTAACAACTTCTTTAACCGTTAATTAAGATATTACAAGAAACAGTTAATAGAACAGCAAGGCAGGTAGATCTAAAAAACTTAAGACTTCTAGGTACAATTAAAATCGGGCTATTTCTGACCACTCATGAGATCTTGAAAACATGCAACAAATGAAATAACAATTTTTCAATTGTAGATCTCAAAATTGTATGAAATGTAATTCTAATGAGAACCATATATAAGATAACCGTAACCTTCTGTTTTAGGTCAGACACCAAGTAGAAAACGGGTACATTCCATCATCATCTCTAAAAATATTATGGAATATATGAATCATTGTATTGTGACTCAGTACATTTATCAATTCCTGGTCCTAAAAAGGAGCATTGCAGTTCAAAAAAACGCCGCTAAAAGCTTATACCAGCACTTGCACCCATTGGATGTTCAAGGAATACATCGATAGGAACAACCAACGAGTTCAGAAAAATTTCCAGTATGAATTTTCTTCTTTATAGCATGTGACAACTTTCCCGAGAACTATAATGCTCACATATAAACAAACAAGTTCAGAAAATTTTCCAGCATGGATTGTTCTTTTCTTTACAACACGAGATAATTTTCCCGAGAACTATAATGCTCACATATAAAAGCCTATCGTCTAATAATAAACCTCCATCACCCCTGCAAAAAGATGGATCAAACAATAATCTTGCAGGTAAACGTTATGGATGAAAGAAGTACCAGATAAAACACCCCTCTACCCAATGGACGTTACGCAATGCTGAACCTGCGAAAAACACAGATCAAATAATGATCTTGCAGATAAAAGCGATAGATGAAAGAAGCAATAGATAGAAGATTTTAACTAGACAACACAACCCTTTTCCTGCAGACAATTCTAAAACTAGTGAATTCGTACGCTGCACAGAGGGTCAAAAATTAAGAAACCAGTGTAGAATAATACCAAAAAACCAATGGACAATGATGCCAGAAAATCCAGTGGATACAAGCATATGATGAACCAGCAAACAAGACTTTAACCGTACAATAAAACCGTACAACTGTTTAAGGGGCCAAAAGGCTAGGCTTAAACAACACACTCTAAGCTTTGAGGAGATGGGAGTTTTGGAGCAGGCTGTATGCATTTGCGAAAGCAAGGAGGACAAAGGAATTTTATCAGTTAAGGGAGAGGGGCCAGTAGCCGCCCACTCTAACTTCGCGCATGTCAGGTACATAGCTAGACATATGGAATTTCGACAATTTTTTTTTGGTTTTTCCGTATATGACGGAAGAGCTTAAAGCTATTCTTTCGGCTTCTGGGCACTTACAGGGAAAGACACTATGTGCACATGGGTCGAAAAATGGTCATTTCGACATGTCGCCCCATACATCTGCATTGATGTGCCAGTAACCGCTCACCATCACATTTGTACACTTGTCTTAATTTCATTGGTTAATTTACAAATGTATTAGTGCATTTGTGGACATGTACAAGTGTTGTGAACATGTATTGGTGCATTTGTGTTAATTTATTTGGTTGGTATTTTACATGTATTGGTTCTTTTTAAAAAATTAATTGGGGGGTCAACTGATTAAAAACGTAGCGGTTATTGGGGCGTGGGCGGCAACTGGCCCCTCTCCCTTAATGTAGTTGGATATTTTCTATGCATTTCCAACTACATTTTATTATAGATTTTTGAATAAGAAAATGAATGGCTAGGATTAACTTGATCAAATTTAAAAAGTTGGGACTTGATTTAGAGTTAACTTCTTTGATTGATTAGTTTTCTGATTTGATTGATGAGTTAACTGATTTGACAAAATAATGACATGTGATGACATGGAGTAGAATATGGGTGAGGATAATTAGCATATTATTTATTTATTTTAAATAATTGTGTGCAGGCATGGATTAACTAGGAATTAATTAACTAATTAATAATGATTAACTAATTAATTAATTAATTATATGGTGATGTTAGGAGGATTTAAATGAAATTAACGACAAGGTCTAATTAATGAATGTGTGAAACCAAAATTTGCATTTACATCTCTAAACAAATCATTAAATCATTTAATTTATTGTATTAAAATTACTCTAGAAAATACAATTTAATTTGGTAAAATAACTTAAATTCAATTTTTTTGGTGAGGATCCCGCATCTTTGTCTTTCTTTTTGTATCATTATTATTCCATAAAAGAGAGATTAATAACTCCAATTCAAACAAAATATACAATATGTATGAAATTTGCTTCGTACATCAAGTAGGCAAAAGGGAAAAAATTGTGAACGTCTGCATTGCATGCAGGCAAACACAATAAAAAAAACCCCTTCACTTTATTTTAATTAATAATAGTATAACTATAACTATATAAAACTACAACCTAGGTACGAGTTTCATTTGGCACAAGAAGTCGTGTGATGTCCCACACAAATGCGTCCGAGGTGTCCAAGGGAAGAAATTTAAGCGGTTGGTTTTTACCCATATACTTTATCGCCTTTCCCTCGTTTGAAGCGGCGCCTATAAGTCTGAAGTGACCACCGACAACAGCCTGTTTAGTCCACCAATATACCCTTCCTTGTCTTGTTATCACCTGTAGCATAAGCAATCGATGACAATAGATTATATCTCATATCCTACAGTATTAAGAAACTAAAACTGCAGAGAAAGAGACCGGAAAATATTCCTCACAGTGGTCGTGCAGGAGGTTATTCGGTTGAGGTTTAAATGTAACCGTCAAAAAGATATGATTTACTCCATCATGGGCGCGGGAGGCAAGAGTGATGCGGGGGTTTTAGATATGGAAAAATGGCGAGTTAAAGGGCATGCATTCCATCGTCGTGAGGAGGAGTATTTTCTGTTGCTTGGAACTAGAAATGAGGGGAAGAAGGGGAGAGAACCTTCTTCGCTGTGCGAAGGCGAGAGAACCTTCTTCGCTGTGTGGGGGGGAATGCTGAAGAATAGTTCCGGACTGTGAGAAATCAGGGAGTGTGAGGGTTCAAGTCGGAAGCTTGTGAGCATATAGTGCTCAGGAATTTGATTCACATCGGTGAAGTTCTATATAGAGAGGTTATTCCTATCGACGTATTCTTTAAAACCTCACACGGTGCAAGTCCACAATGGTGATGCCTTTAAAAGGCCATACCGGTGGAGTTTGTGGGAGAGAGGACTGTGAGAAGATGTGCAAAAGGCATACACAAGGGGAACTCTCTTGTTATGCAAGGGGAATGATTCTAGATCTTTCTTGTGAAGGATGTCGTTAGTAAGGAAAGAATAATCTGGCTTATTCTATTTCAATTCCAACCAGGTTCCTTTCTCCTCTCAAAGCTTTTATGTAGATTAGAGAATTTATTCTTATGAACATCCAATATTATATTTCTTAATGAGTATATTAGGCCGATGTGATAGATACAACATTGTATTTAAGGCCGACAAACTCATTTACTATTATCACTGTATAAGATTTGTTTCACTGTGCATAAGCTTTATTATCATGGAACATAGACTCTGTTATTATTACGTAGAGTAAGAGGTTGAACTGGGTATATGAGGCCCTATTTAACTCTCTTCATTATGAAACTAACTTATGTGTATGTATGAGAGATCAAACTTTGTTATTTAAGGCTGAACTGTGTAAAGTGAGACCATCGTATATTTTTAAACCCTTATAATTTTCTTGAGGCTGGTATATATATAAATATAAACCTTTGAGTTCTAAGAGGCCATCATGTACATAAAGTTTTGTATTATGAGGCCGTCAGATACAATAGTATGAGGCTGACAAACATAAAACTTGTTTACCTCTGTACAACCCTTTTTCTTATTGCCTCATGGTTTACCGTATTCTAAGGTCGGGAGAAGGAATTTATTCATCTCTTAGCAAGTATAAACCTAAAACTAGTTCTCTTTATGAAGAAAGATATTAGAGAAAAATACGAGGTGTTTATCCTTGGTTTCCTCCACTATCAAATGAAGCCATGATGTCCAATGAGGCCGCAGTTTTTGCAGTCAGTTGGAATTATTCTAGAGGAGTTTGTAGGTGATTGTCTTGATCAAAATGAATAAGTTATCTGAGATAGATACCTCTCTTTCTTAAAAGTCTTATGTATATAGTATTACTATTTTAATCACAAGAGTCTGTGATAGGATATTTATTCATGTTGAGATATCTGAGGACATTTACAACCTTAGTAACTTAGACATGGAACGTAGACGAATGTAACCAGCAAGTGTCTTATTCGTTTTATACCTTTAGTTAGAGGTCGACAATGTGTTTGGTCATCTCTAATGTCGAAAGAATGGTTCCAAATCCTTTATTATCTTATATACGACTCTTACCTCATTGAACCATGTGAAACCATTTGACTTGGAAGGAGGAGTAGAGTTAAGTATTAGTATTGGTCAAAAACCATCATGATTTTGTAATAAAAAGATTAGGGTGGGAATCCCACATTTTGAGTCAAATATAACCTGCATGCGATGATTCTTGTGTCGCTACTACCTTGTAGACCCTTATGAGTCTAAAACTTTAAATTCCTGACTCACGGGAAATCATATTATATACTTGAGTATGTTGTATAAACATATGGGAATTGAATAGCCACATAGAGACCACTTAGGAGTGGATATTTATAAATGATGTTTTATATGATTATGGGATTATGAATTGCATTACAAATGCTATCCATATAATCAATGAAATAGAAAACCCATTGTACATCGCGTGAACGGACATGAATCCATAAACTCAGGAATAGAGTAAACCTTTGCGCCGTGCACTAATGCATGAGGAATTCAATTACCTTGAGGGTATTGAGGATGTTTTTATAGAGCTTATAAGTGGCGAACTCATTTCGTGAGTAGACATTAATGTGACATGAACCCTAATCTTAGTAAATGCTCATATCTATCTTGATGGAAAGAGATTTGTTACTAGCCAACAAAGATTAACCTTAGGTGGGGAAAACTCCTTGTTGAGTTACAAGTCGAATTGATTATAAGCCGTGAGCCTCAGGTTTTGCAAACATGCAAGAGGTACCATTAAATGGTTAAGTCAAACATTAATTCGTTATACCTTTTTATCACAACTTCTCTAAGCTATTACTTGTCGACAAGGGGGATAAATCTCAACGTTGCAAAGATGCAAAGAAAGAAACCTTAGAATGGATAGTCAATCCATAATGATTACTAGAGCAACGATAGTGTCTTGTGAATTTACCTAAGTCAGAAAGACTAGGTTCAAGTTAGGCCAAACTCATCAGTTAAATCTAAATCCTAGAGATGGTAATTATTATATTAAGGCTTTGAGAGCATTATCTAGATCGTGATTGAAGGGTCTTGTGCCTTGACTATGTGTAATGAGTCTTACTTGCAAGAAGGGAAATTAGTTTCCAAGACCATATTGTTTAACCTAGGTAAGGTTATCATCTTAGTCATAATTAGTCTATCTTTATTTATTATGAGTCAATAAGTCATGGACCTCAGGAATTGTGATGAAGCAACGAGAGTCCTCATAACGAAAGAAAGTTGAACAGGTCTATGGATTTTAGACAGCGTAAGAAAACATGTATGGGTCGGGAAGACTCAATTGTTCAAACATCATACTTCTTAAGTTAAGCAAAGATGACCAAGTCAAACTGTAGGAATATGATAGTATCCAAGTCGAGTTGGAGTGGGTGAACAATACGACATCGTTCTTTGTGAACGTTAATTTATATTAAAACTATGGCCATAGTAATGCATATGTCTCTGCATGCATTGTCGGTTCACTGTATCTGGATTGCACGTCCTATCAGGAATCATACTTAGCTAGAGGGTATCTAGGGTTGTATGATAGATAGAGTTGTGTAAGATACAACACTATGTACTCAGAAAGGCAAATTACCACTGGTCTCCTTGGTCTATACTTCTCGTGAAGGGAAGGGCCACTTCCAGTTAGGAAAGAGTACGGGAGACCGACGGTCTGTGGTTGGAGGTAAATCACTGGAAAGATACTCTCTCTCTCTCTTTAGTAGAAGACATGCTGAGGCTTGCGATAAAGATGTCAGATTTCTGGATGCAGTATATTATTGAGACTTGTGTTTATTGAAACCTAAGTAAAACATTATCTGATTCAGGTATTTACGATTGATTTATTATTGTAAAGATTGTACTTGAGAAAGACAATATGGTTTATTAAATTTGTAATGAGATATCTTGTAATTGTTGTTACTCGACTATCTGTTGAATATAAGAAAAATTTTCTCTGTCTCATTTTTACCTTGTAAATTTACTTAAAGTTGAAATTTTTGGTTTTTACTATGTTTCTAGAACGTGGATGTTACATATGGTATCAGAGCTATCAGGTTCAACACTAGGGCTTATGAGTCCACTGGGCTAACCTATAGCCAACATTATGCGGTTAGCTAATGTTCAAATTTTCTTGTGCCAGAATGACGTGGAGAGGAACAAAGAAAACAGCTAGGAAGTCTGTTCCCCAGCATTTGCCTAGATTAGTGGTTAAGAAGAAACCTATCAAGGAGGTTGAACTTAAAGAGAATATTACCTACTCTGTAGGTGCATGGATGGAGGATTCAGAGACTTTTGCTGATGCACTTAAGCATATTCGGCTGGAAAGAAAACAACATTCTGAACTGGCCAAGAATCCTACTATTTCTACTAGTGTAGTAAAACCTAGTAAACTGTAGCCAGCTACAACATGTCACTTGCATGTTGATGTAATGTTTCTATTTTAGGAAAAAGGTGTTGGAGTACTTGTGTGTACCTCCACCCTCTATGTTTGTTAAACTGGATGATTGTAAAATGATAGTGACATATAGTTTTGTCGTATCAATTATATTAATAAGGATTTGATTACTCTTAAATACTTTATAATAAAGATGACAATGTTTTATATCAATCTTTGGATTATTATGAGGTAAATATGTGTCTTGATGTTGTGAGTCGCTTTAGATTTAGAAAAACTGTTAGATAACTTAATTATCTGGTATGAGGAAAATGAGAGCATGTATCATACTAGAACCAAACTAGGGTGAAGGTCTAAAAGAGAGCAAATCTTTAGTTAATCTCTTGATCAAATTGGAGCAATCCTCACCATGTTTAAAACCAAGGAGATACCTAGTATTTTGGAAAAGAAATCCTTTCCACCAAAGTTGAGGGAACAGTGATTGAATCAATAGAAAACCTTAATCCTTTTAGAATTCTGGGATGAGTTACCTGGAAAAGTACCTTATCCTATGACAACTTTAGGATTAATGGAATCAAAAGCCCTTATAAGAATTATTGGCTAAAAGGTTTGGTTAGATCTAGTATGTTACCATGGGGTACACTAGATATTGTTTTTGTCAAGAAGGACACAACTCTACAAATGTGTATTTGGTATCTTTTGCACATTAAAACCACGATAAGGAGCAAACATCTTTCACCATGTATCAATGACCTCTTTGATTTGATGGGTTGAGTTGTTATGTTTTCCTAGATTGAAGGATGAGGGTACCCTTGAAACAACCTTTGGACAAGAATGGGCACTGTGAGTTTGCAGTGATGTCCTTTGGACGTACAAATGCCTTGTCGTATTCATGAATCTCATGAGTAGTGTGTCTAGAGATTGTTTAGACATATGTGTTCTAGTCTTCTAGAAGATGTACTTATTTATTTTAAGCATGAAGGAGAACATTAATCCATATGTGCAAGTGATTCTATAATGATTAAGAGAAATTACAACAGCACCAATGCTATGAATTCCTATTCTGAAGGACAGTTTGAGGGAAAATTGATGCCTCAGGAGTTGGTTTAAGGGGTGTACCTTTACATGATGAGTAAATTTAGAAAGCTCTTGTGGTAAAATTTAAAAGATTCAAGGTATGAAAGGTTTTTCATTTAAAGTCTCACAGACTATTGAGTTTCGGAGAAAGAATGTGTGTTTCTAATTCTTCTGAAATAAGAAAACTGATGTGAAAATAAGTTCATACCCCACCATACCCAAGACATCTAGGGTTAACCAACTACTAACAGATATAAAACCTCTTTAATTCTCTAAGGAATAAAGAATGATGTTGTGAGATTTGTATCATATTGTCTGGAGTGCCAGAAGGAAAGAGTAGAACATCAATTCCTGTAGGATTGATGTACCCGCATGACATACCAGAATGGAAATGGCAAGTTGTTTGCATGGATATTGTACAAAGTCTTTCTATGTCTGGGAAAAGACATGATGCCATTTTGAGATGATAAACTCTCGAAGGTAGCACATTATATACTAGGGGATTGGACTGATGGAGCATCAGTGTTAGCACACATTTTGTGCATGATGTGTTTTGCATGATTTCCTGAGAAGGTTATCTCAGATAGAAATATGCGTGTAATGTCAAGGTTTTGGCAAACTTGTCCTCTATTTTAAGGACTAAAATTTAAAAGAGTATAATTCATTATCCTGTGAATAGATGGTTAAACTAAGGAAGTTAACTAGGTTTTAGAAGTTTTGTTCCAAACATGTTGCATGGAATAGCAATGCAAGTAGGGAGACTACTTATTACGTGAAATTTTTGACAATACTTAACCTTTGCTATTAAGATGGCTTGAATTGAAACATTGGATAGAAAGATGCCGAACTCCTATAAGCTAGGTAAGCTAGAAGGTAGGATTAGCATTAGTCTGGAAATGTTATTAGAATGCGTAAAAAGATTTAGCTGATCAAGAAAGATCAGAGGAAATGGATAATGAAAAAAAAAAGGGCTACGTTAATGATTAAGCGTACACCAAGACAATTCTCGGTGAGAGAAGGAAAATTCTTTTAAGGGTTAAACCCCTGAAAGCGTTTCCTAAAGAATGGAATGTACTCTAAACCAGTCCCTAAGCATAATGGACCTTTCTAAACTTTACGGTTAGAAATTTTATTGATATCTAGAATCAATCTATTATCAATTATTGCCATGAGGCAACATGCTTTTTGTGATTTATATATGAGGAATATATATTCTTGTAATATATAAATGTTATAACCTATGAATGATTTAAAAGTACAAGAACCTAGGAAAGGTTATGATCAAACTTCTGAAAAACTTGGAGATCGCAAGCAATGCTTGTGTAATGTAGAGGTTATGAAGTGTAAGGTCCAGTGGGACCAGTATGCATAGAATAGTTTTGCATGGGGAGAAATTACCATGAATTCTAGTAGAAGTTGCCTCATTTACTTTATGCTGATAGCAATTAAACAATGAATATGCTTTTAAGTTGTGTTTTGATGCTTTATATCATCAAGGACGATGAATCTTTAGGGGAAGGATATGCTACATCCCTATTTTCTAACTTGCTATACTTTTACTTTTTACTTGGGCATAAGTAAATTCGTTGAGATGTTATAGACTTAAGATAGGATATGACATGGAATTGTATTGAATATCAATTATGAAATCATGGAAATGATTATGTTATGGTCAATTTAATAACTGTATTATAAGATTTTATTTATTAGTTGAATTTATCGAATAAAGATGCACTGATCTCTTGGTGTTTGATGACAAGTGAAACAGGATTACAGGGTATCGACTCTCAGAGAGGAGAGAGAGAGTATCTTTCAAGAAGAGAGAGATAGACCTTGGATTATGAGTGGTCAATTTGCCAAACGAGTCTAGTGTTAAACGATAATGTGAACCAATGAGTCGTATGAGGTAAGTCTTATCTTGCCAGTTTTCTTTTGAATCTAAATCGACAGGTAGTCAATATCCTAATTATCATTTAGTCAAGTCGATGGTGAGTCGACATAGTCATTTGTGAAGTAAACAACGTCATTGACGTAGAACGGTTGTTTTTATCTCCTTGAGTCACTTGAGGTTTTATTGTCACCTCTTAGATGTTAAGACGTTCCCATCAAGTTGGATGATGCTGATATTATTGTCGTTTAACGTCAACAGTTGAACCTATTTTGAGGCAGATTTGTGAATCACGTCTCATAGTCAAAAGATGTGAGAAGTCATCTTGTGTGTCTAACGATTTAGAAAACTTGTGTTGCGTTATGCCCAATCCGTCGTGATTGCCACCAAAACTTGTTGATCATGTGTTGTGAATTTATTTCCTTTTGTAAATCGACGAAGTCAAAGGTGAAGTCGATTCATGCTATAACTGTTTTGGACATTTTCCTTTTGAATGCGCTTTTTCTCTTTGAGTTTACGACTTGAGTTATCTTAAATTGAACCCACACCTTCTTTCTCTAGTTGGTCTTGATCCTTTTTCTCTTTTTCGACCTTGGAGGCACTCTTTGCACATATTATTCACCACCTTGTAAGAGCATTCAGTTTTAGTGCAAATGTAGAGGTTTAAAAGCCATGACGCCTGAGCAAGTAGGCGAGGTTGTTGTGCCACAACTGCCACATCATGTAGTGGAGCTCCTTATGGAGAGTGGTTGCATTGATATAGGAGTCGTGTTGGCATTTGTCAATGGAGAAAAATTGGTTTTGAGTAGTGAGTCGAATGGTTAAATCTGGTATCTACCACCTCGTAAAGTTGAGAACTCCATCCTAGAGATTAACCGTTTGATGAATGGTGAGAGTAACTGTTTTCTCATAGTGGTCGCATTTCTTTAAGGAGGATGTTATGCTATTGAGATAAAGGTGGAACGGTGAGTTCAATGCTTTTCTCCTATGTCGTGGGAAGAAAGGAGGAGTGCGGTGGTAGTTTAAGAAACTAAAACTGCAGAGAAAGAGACTGGAAAATCTTCCTCACGATATGATTTACTCCATCATGGGCACGGGAGGCAAGAGAGATGCAGGGGTTTTAGATATGGAAAAACGGTGAGTTAAAGGGCATGCATTCCATCGTCGTGAGGAGTATTTTCTGTTGCTTGGAACTGGAAATGATGGGAAGAAGGCGAGAGAACCTTCTTCACTATGTGAAGGCGAGAGAACCTTCTTCGTTGTGTGGGGGAGAACGCTGAAGAATAGTTTCGGACTGTGAGAAATCAGGGAGTGTGAGGGTTCAAGTCGGAAGCTTGTGAGCATATAGTGCTCAGGAATTTGATTCACGTTGTTGAAGTTCTATATATAGAGGTTATTCCTATCGACGTATTCTTTAAAACCTCACACGGTGCAAGTCCACGATGGTGATGCCTTTAAAAGGCCATACTGGTGGAGTTTGGGGGAGAGAGGACTATGAGAAGATGTGCAAAAAGCATACACAAGGGGAACTCTCTTGTTATGCAAGGGGAATGATTCTAAATCTTTCTTGTGAAGGATGTCGTTAGTAAGGAAAGAATAATCTGGCTTATTCTATTTCAATTCCAACCAGGTTCCTTTCTCCTCTCAAAGCTTTTATGTAGATTAGAGAATTTATTCTTATGAACATCCAATATTATATTTCTTAATGAGTATATTAGGCTGATGTGATAGATACAACATTGTATTTAAGGCCAACAAACTCATTTAGTATTATCACTATATAAGATTTGTTTCACTTGTTTACCTCTGTACAACCCTTTTTCTTATTGCCTCATGGTTTACCATATTCTAAGGTCGGGAGAAGGAATTTATTCATCTCTTAGCAAGTATAAACCTAAAACTGGTTCTCTTTATGAAGAAAGATATTAGAGAAAAATACGAGGTGTTTATCCTTGGTTGCCTCCACTATCAAATGAAGCCATGATGTCCAATGAGGCCACAATTTTTGCAGTCAGTTGGAATTATTCTAGAGGAGTTTGTAGGTGATTGTCTTGATCAAAATGAATAAGTTATCTGAGATAGATACCTCTCTTTCTTAAAAGTCTTATGTATATAGTATTCCTATTTTAATCACAAGAGTCTATGATAGGATATTGGTGCAGGAGCACCTTCATATCAGGGTTTATTTGATCTTTGATTTGTTTAATGAGGTCCTTGAGACCACTAAATGGTTGTAATGAGGCTTTAAGTCATGTTTGTAATGGACTATGTCCAAATTACTAGAATCTACTATTGTTAGGTTATTGGTCCTAGGTAGGACAGTTTTGTAGTCATAGGGAGTCATTTGAATTTTAATGTTTATACAAGTTAGTCATTTAAAAATTCATGTTGTAAGCCTTTAAAGGCATGCCAAGGGTTATGTGGAAGATTAGAACCTTGCCAAAGATTAATCCAAATGTTTCAAAAAGCAAGATTAAACCAAAACAACCGGTGGAAGAAGACAAGTTTCTAAAAACAGTTTTAAAGCTGCAGTTACAAAATCATGAAGAATTCGATGGTTGAGGAGTTATAGGGAATTCCAAACATTTTGATGCATTGTATAAGGCTTATTTTAAGCCAAGGAAAGTTGTAATATGGAGAACATTCTGAGGAATAGAAAGAAACAGCAAAAAAGACTACTATTTTACTGTTTTTCTATTTTTTCTAATTTTTTTATGCTTTTCTCAGGCCGTACCCGCGCCAGTATGGAAGTGTTATGGCATATGTTGGTAATGAAATGTGAGAAGGCTGAAGTAGCTTTGAAATGGATCCTATTTGGGGTCTTGATAATGACCTAGGTGGGAGAAATCCCTATGAAACCTTAAACTATTTTTAAATCTGTTGTTTACAGTCAAGGAAATTCACTGTTTTATGCACAAATCCGTACATGTACGGCCTGGAGATGGAGGTTGCTATTGATGGTCAGTTAGTGGGGAGTGTTACCTAACTTATGCAGCTTATTTGAGGTCTTAACAGTAGAGATAAGAAGAGATCTTCATACTTTTCCTTAGACTATTTTTGGGAGTGACTATTTTCTGAATTTGCCATTGTGACAGTCCGTACAATATAGAGGTAAAGAATTGATTCTTTCATTACATGATTTGATCAGTAATATTGAGATGTTAGCTTTCCAATAAAGTTGATTTGAGGCCATGAAACTCATTTAGGAGGAAGTAATAAGGATTTCTTTTGGATTTGGTTTGATGAAACCCTAGCTTAGGTTTTAGTGGAATTTCTCACTTTTACCATCATAAGACCTCACCAATCAATGGAGGGGGGATGTAAAATAGTTTGTCTATAACCTTGTGAAGGTTGCAGGGGCAGGAGATTGGGTATGGTGAGTATGGGCTTGTGAAAGACCCTTGCAGAATCATGAGTTATGATTTTTACCTCTGCATCAGATATTTATTCATGTTGAGATATCTGAGGACATTTACAACCTTAGTAACTTAGACATGGAACGTAGACGAATGTAACCAACGAGTGTCTTATTCATTTTATACCTTTAGTTAGAGGTCGACAATGTGTTTGGTCATCTCTAATGTCGAAAGAATGGTTCCAAATCCTTTATTATCTTATATACGACTCTTACCTCATTGAACCATGTGAAACCATTTGACTTGGAAGGAGGAGTAGAGTTAAGTATTAGTATTGGTTGAAAACCGTCATGATTTTGTAATAAAAAGATAAGGGTGGGAATCCTGCATTTTGAGTCAAATATAAGCTGCATGCGATGATTCTTGTGTCGCTACTACCTTGTAGACCCTTATGAGTGTAAAAATTTAAATTCTGGACTCATGGGAAATCATATTATATACTTGAGTATGTTGTATAAACATATGGGAATTGAATAGCCATGTAGAGACCACTTAGGAGTGGATATTTATAAATGATGTTTTATATGATTATGGGATTATGAATTGCATTACAAATGCTATCCATATAATCAATGAAATAGAAAACCCATTGTACATCATGGGAACGGACATGAATCCATAAACTCAGGAATAGACTAAACCTTTGCGCCATGCACTAATGCATGAGGAATTCAATTACCTTGAGGGTATCGAGGATGTTTTTATAGAGCTTATAAGTGGTGAACTCATTTCGTGAGTAGACATTAATGTGACGTGAACCCTAATCTTAGTAATTGCTCATATCTATCTTGATAGAAAGAGATTTGTTACTAGTCAACAAAGATTAACCTTATGTGGGGAAAACTCCTTGTTGAGTTACAAGTCAAATTGATTATAAGTCGTGAGCCTCAGGTTTTGCAAACATGCAAGAGGTACCATTAAATGGTTAAGTCAAACATTAATTCATTATACCTTTTTATCACAACTTCTCTAAGCTATTACTTGTTGACAAGGGGGAGAAACCTTAGAATAGATAGTCAATCCATAATGATTACTATAGCAACGACAGTGTCTTGTGAATTTACCTATGTCAAAAAGACTAGGTTCAAGTTAGGCCAAACTCATCAGTTAAATCTAAATCCTAGAGATGGTAATTATTATATTAAGGCTTTGAGAGCATTATCTAGATCATGATTGAAGGGTCTTGTGCCTTGACTATGTGTAATGAGTCTTACTTGCAAGAAGGGAAATTAGTTTTCAAGACCATATTATTTAACCTAGGTAAGGTTATCATTTTAGTCGTAATTAGTCTATCTTTATTTATTATGAGTCAATAAGTCATGGACCTCAGGAATTGCGATGAAGCAACGAGAGTCCTCATGAGGAAAGAAAGTTGAACAGGTCTATAGATTTTAGACAGCATAAGAAAACATGTATGGGTCGGGAAGACTCAATTGTTCAAACATCATACTTCTTAAGTTAAACAAAGATGACCAAGTCAAACTGTAGGAATATGATAGTATCCAATTCGAGTTGGAGTGGGTGAACAATACGACATCGTTCTTTGTGAATGTCAATTTATATTGAAACTATGGCCATAGTAATGCATATGTCTCTGCACCCATTATTGGTTCACTGTATCTGGATTGTACGTCCTATCGGGAATCATACTTAGCTAGAGGGTATCTAGGGTTGTATGATAGATAGAGTTGTGTAAGATACAACACTATGTACTCGGAAAGGCAAATTACCACTGGTCTCCTTGGTCTATACTTCTCATGAAGGGAAGGGCCACTTCTGGTTAGGAAGGAGTGCGGGAGACTGATGGTCTATGGTTGGAGGTAAATCACTAGAAAGATACTCTCTCTCTCTCTCTTTAGCAAAAGACATGTCGAGGCTTGTGATAAATATGTCAGATTTCTGGATGTAGTATATTATTGAGACTTATGTTTATTGAAACCTAAGTAAAACATTATCTGATTTAGGTATTTATGATTGATTTATTATTGTAAAGATTGTACTTGAGAAAGACAATATGGTTTATTGAATTTGTAATGAGATCTTGTAATTTTTGTTACTCGACTATCTGTTGAATATAAGAAAATTTTTCTCTGTCTCATTTTTACCTTGTAAATTTACTTAAAGGTGAAATTTTTGGTTTTTACTATGTTTCTAGAATGTTGATGTTACAATGCCGAAGGATGCGATAATCAAATCAGGTGCACACCTAATAGATTAAGATGACGACAATCCAAAATCATGTGTATATGTATGTAGAGAATGAATATTTGAAGAGGATAATGTTGATGCAACTTCATCGAAACTGTCATTGAAGAGAAGACTAATGTCCTCAATGTGTGTTCCTAATTCAGTAATGTAGGACTCTACAAATAGACAAGCAATTTTAGGTTAAAATCTGTGACAATTAGCAATGCTAGGAAGACTGATATATGTATCTTGCTATAAAGAAGTATTGGAAGATTTCAAATAAGTGACTCTAAAATCTAATGAAGGAATAAGAGATGGTAGAGGAATGATGATTTCATTTATGTCAATTGGACATTTTGTATATGTATCATGATGTGGGATGTGTGTTGTGATCATAACAAGATCATACGGGAAGGGAGAAATGCTTGAGTCTCCGTGTATATCCCAAATTTTGATCCATAAGGCATGTGGACATTCAATATCCATGATGGCATACAAAGTGGCATCAGGTATATGTAAGATGATTAATCCAAAAATATGATCACGATTATTGAGCCACTTATCCTTCTGAGATGGTTTACCTAGCTTAGGGATATGTCCATACAAATATGACATGAGATTATGGTACCTGAGGTGTTTCAGAATTCCAACACACCAGGACTTATAATTACCCTTGTTTAGGTTGATTACAAAAGAGTGGGTATCAAATCCTATGATTACAAATAGGTTAATTACTTTAGACCAAGAAAATCAACACATTTAGGCAACCTACCTGATTCAATATTTTAGATACCCTAGTGTTGGCACTTTGTAACTTAGTGTTCTTTTAAAATGTAAATAGGTCTAATGCATGGGAAATGAAAAACATTAACTTTTACAAAACATGGTACTGAATTTGGAGCTACTGATCAAAAGTTATTACATAATCATTTTTCTCGTAAATGGTCTAATTTAATACACTTGCACTAAAAAATAGAAGAAAATACCCTCTAGCAAGATGAGCCTAGCCATCCAACCACTCGTTGGAGTTGGAAAAGATTGAATAATACAATGGTTTTGATTCTTGAGGGGGAATTGGCCTCTAGGCAACCAGGACCTCACCCTTCATCTGCAACCAATGAAGATACAAGGGTTTGTTAAACCATTAATCCTACAAAGGCAATTTTCCCCAAAGATTGAAGAACCCTCTAAATTTGGTACTTGATTTTAGTGCATTAGACAATTATATTAAAAAAGACTACATATTTTAAAACTAAAGAGATTCACAAATCCCAATATACGATAAAAAACTCCTAATCCAAGAAAGGGGAAAATTAGGGTTGAAAAATCCCAAAATGATGAATTTTTAGGGGAATGTAGGGGTGGCCAAGGTTGCAAGGCGATGCCAAATCTGTTTGTGAGGGTGTGTGTGGACTCCAGATTGTGTAAAGGTGCCTTTAGAAGCTATCACAAGACAGAAAAAAACCTTTGTTGTGCGTGCCTCCCTAGTTTTCAAGTTGAAATCCTGTGTTGGCCACTTCTGTGCATATGAGGGCATCTGTCTCTAAGGTAAATAGTTTCTCTATGTTTTGGCCTAAATTTGGTGAGTGTCATGCATAGACACGGGTGAATTAGGGGCAAACAAGGCGGAACCACAAAGGTCAAACATGTATCAAACAAAGGGTGAATAGGGGAAGACCTTCGACCTCATGCAAGGAACTATTTGGGTGCTAAAAATTTCAAGACACAAGCGTCAAAGAGGCTATGGGCCTGTGTAGAGCATTCCACGAGCCAAAACGCAATGGGTGCCTTTGGAACTACAGGCTATCACGAAGGAAAAATAAGGGTGTGACCCTATTTGATGTTTCTCTAAGTGCATCCGGACTTCGAATTTAACTTGGCTCTATCCACTAGTGCATCCCTCCTACCTACAAATAGCACCTCCCAACATAGACAAACAAAGAAAATATAGGCAAACAATAGTATAATTTCAATGCAAAAATGCATATAAGCAATTACCGCCTGTCACTGACATTCCCCTACTATGATACCATATAGGATTCCCTAATGATGAAGAAGACTGAAAAGAAACACAGAAGATTGTAAATAATACAAAGCATGAAAATGTATGTAAAACTAATAAATCCACCATATCCACTATGTACAACAGCCAAAACGTAAATACATATAGGTGAGGATGAGTGAGGAGGTTGAGTCGACTTCAACACTCCACTGACCAAGTGGCAAAAGAGTGTCGACACATAGCTTGGAGAGTTGTGTTGAACTCCCCAAGTCAGCACCTAGCCACCTAAGGTGGCATAAATCCATGTGCTAATTATATTACTTAGAATAAGTAATATACAATAAAGTTTAGCAATAACATCTATATCCTTGTTGTCTAGAGATTTTCTAAGTGTGGTAGGATTCTTTTTGCCTCTTGTGGTTGACTCGACCATGATGGGAGAATTTTTTTTGCAATAAATCACACAAAATAAATCCAATTAATATATATTTTTTGTTGTAAATTATCAAGTCCTAGATCTCACTTCCAAAAAAAAAATCTCCAAAAAATTCATTAATTTGCAGTCTTGAGAGTGAAATTGATGGAAACCCTAATTTTGCAATAAATTTTTCAAATATGATACAAGTAACCTCAAATATGGATTATAGTAGCTTCAATATGACCTTAAAAATCCCACTAAAAATTTTGATAATATTTTCCAAAATGAGAGAGATATGCAGTTCCCAAAATTTCCTCTAAAATAAATTAAAAAAATGCCTTATTTTCTTCCTTCGAGGTGCCAAGATCATGCTATGATACCACGTTTAGTTAAACAAATTGCATAATTGAGAAATAAAGTAGGAAATATACTATAAATACTTGATAATAATATGCCACTTCAAGGGACCAACCTCCAAAAGTCTCCAATTAAGAACATAATTTGTAATGATCATAATGAGTAACCTCTAACTTACTCAAGCCTTGGATATCACCTAGGCTAAAGTAGATACCACAATATATCATCTAAACTGACCTAAATACCTATATAGGTTTATATTAATGATTATATAGATAAATAAAGAGTTAAGGTAGCCACAAGCCAACTACTCATAACCCTATACCAATGTAAGATTAAGGGCATAGCAGCATTGGACCACATAAATCAATGTGCAAAGATTCTAATGGTGCCCTTTCTCGATAAGATAATCATATTGGAAAACTTTCCCTATGTTGATTTGGTAAGATACAACTCTCACATGAACTAGAAAAAAAAATCTCCAAAAAATTCATTAATTTGCAGTCTTGAGAGTGAAATTGATGGAAACCCTAATTTTGCAATAAATTTTTCAAATATGATACAAGTAACCTCAAATATGGATTATAGTAGCTTCAATATGACCTTAAAAATCCCACTAAAAATCATGATAATATTTTCCAAAATGAGAGCAGTTCTGAAAATTACCTCTAAAATAAAAAATGCCTTGTTTTTTCCTTCAAGGTGCCAAGATCATGCTATGATACCACGTTTAGTTAAACAAATTGCATAAATGAGAAATAAAGTAGGAAATATACTATAAATACTTGATAATAATATTCCACTTCAAGGGACCAACCTCCAAAAGTCTCCAATGAAGAACATAATTTGTAATGTTCATAATGAGTAACCTCTAACTCCTATATATATTTTACTCAAGCCTTGGATATCACCTAGGCTAACTTAGATACCACAATATATCATCTAAACTGACCTAAATACCTATATAGGTTTATATTAATGATTATATAGATTAATTAAGAGTTAAGGTAGCCACAAGCCAACTACTCATAACCTTATACCAATGTAAGATTAAGGGCATAGCAGCATTGGACCACATAAATCAATGTGCAAAGATTCTAATGGTTCCCTTTCTCTATAAGATAATCATATTGGAAAACTTTCCCTATGTTGATTTGGTAACATACAACTCTCACATGAACTAGCTGGCTCATCAATTGGTGGTAATCCTCTTACCATCTCATTCTTTTGCAATAAGATCAATTCTATGAAATGAAGGTTTCCATACCTTAAATTTCATATCCATGTCTGATCTAAATAATTTCCTTTGAAATTTTCTTCAAGCTTTCCTTGAAAAAAAGGATCTCTTCATCTACCCTTTTCACTACCATGACAATATTTACTTATTCCTATAAATGTTTCATGTTATTATGGTACCATTTGGATGACCTTATCATGAAAATATGTTAACTAATAACAACTCTTGTTATGGTTTTCATGTCAATAATTCATTGACAAAGGCTCAAAGAACCAGACCCACATTGATAGTGATCCACATAGGGAAGCGTCAAGGCATAGAGGTTGATTGATTTTGGTCTATGAAGATTAGCCACAAAGGATGATCGTATTGTGAATTTGATCCACAAGCGTCAAATGTACTATGAAGGTCAATCAATCCCAGACCATGGAGACTGACCTTTGTCTCAAAAATTTCCCAAGTTGTGGAAGGGAGATTTAAGACCAAGGTCAATTCACCAAGGGCAATTGAAGACTAATCTGGCAAGGGCCAGACCATAAATTTTTAGGTGACAAGAAGGTTGATCCAGGCCCAAATAGAGGGCAGTCCATTTGGCCACATAGTTGAGATTGCACTAGGGTTGTCTCACCTACACAAAAGGGGAAGGAGGTGCATGAAGAGGCCATTAGAATCTTGGAATGACTTGTGCAAAGAAGATGTGGAATATGCCAAAAAGGCACCTAAAACAACCTACAAAAACCTTATTATTTCTCCTGTTCACCCTAAAATGGCTTGTAGAAACCCCATTGGTGTCCTTGTTTGTTGACGTCAACATCTCCCACATTCTCTCCAATTTAATTTTACAAAGGAAAATTTTTTATTTTGTAATTTAATTGCGGGCTTGTTTATGCACATGCACTCAACTTATAAAGGGCCCTTTTATGTATCAATCTTGGGGGGATTATACATGCATTTTGTAATCAATGAACTCACATAAAGTTTTAAATTTACTAAGGGAGTAATCTATTTATGTTAATAATGGGTATAATAAATCATTCCTCTGTCATTACTTTGGAAGAAGGAAACTACAAGTCCTGGTGCAATAGAATCATAAAGCACTGTCTATGGATTCATCTATTGCCACATTTATACATGGACTTATTCCTGAACCAAGTATATATTGGTAGAAATTTGCATGGATAAATAGAACTTTTCAAGTCTTATGATTAATTGGTTTAAGTGTTGGGGACCATACATCGTGGCCTCTATCAAACACTGAGTTCCCTCACACTCTCTAGACCACACTATGGGAAATGTATGGAGATTTCAATGAACCTCCATTCCCAGATGATCGCGTTACAGACATACATCTTCCCCTTAATGATGTTGAGAATTATTTGTATGATGATGATACTAAATAGGAATATTCTTATTGGAGAAGTCTTGAATGTGATGATGACATAGAGACATCTCCTCTTGCTTCTCCTCTTTGTACACCTCTAGCATTGGTAGCTATTATGCCACCTCCACCTGCCACTTTGATAGAGATATTGGCTTCTTCACATGTTAATTCAGATTCACTCTAGTAGGTTCACACTTGTCCTCTCGATCAATGAGGTATCATCTTATTAGACATCCATTATTTCTTTGTATAATCTCTCATTCTCAATCTTGATGACAACATTGAGGATCTTGCCCTTCTCTTTGATGGCAATTCTTTTGTCCTTACACTTGTTGCTACTACAGAGTTCATTGAGGCTTCACTAAGGGCTTCTAGAGATTCTTTGTAGAAGGACATCTCATGGGATTTGTATTGTAGACACATGGCATGCATTGATGTTCCACATCCATACATCACTTCTTTGGATACCAGTGGTCTTCATTAATTTCCACATGATTTTGAGAGGTCATTTATTTTAGTTAGGCCAAGGACTCCTGATTTGATAGTGATTCATTTTGACATCAGCATGAAGATATTTGAGCAATGTTCTAAGATAGGGTGGATCATGAGACTTCCCACCTCACCTTGCCTCTTTGGGTTGGAGTTACTTCAACATTCACCATTGGAGTTGTTTCTTCCTAAGGGGAGAAATGTCATTTCCACAAATGGATCATTTTGAAGATTCATACACGGGCATCCTCTTTTGGCATAGGGGCTACTTCATTGTGGGGGGCTACATAGTGTATTTCTCTCTTGTATGGGAGGTCTCTCTCTCTCTCTCTCTCTCTCTCTCTCTCTCTCTCTCTCTCTCTCTCTCTCCTTTGAGGGGTTCTTGTGGTATTAGTGGTTTGGCCACAATCAAATATCTCTATCTACATCATCTTAGTTAGTATGACATGGTTTCAGGCTTGGTGCAGAGTTATTATCTTTGTGGGGGGATTTCTAGTCATCTTAATTTTTCTTCTCTTTTTTGGAGGGAAGTTTATTCCTACTAGGTTTTGTTTCTTTCTCAACTTTATGAGAGATTGCATTGTAATTAGGTACCTCATTGGGCCCTATTGTCGGGACCCATTTTTTTGTACCCACAAAAGCTATCATTAAGGGGGTGTTAGTGTAGTATATTATTGGAATGTTCCTATGGATGTACTTCACATGGATTACTCCTATATTTTGGCTTAATCTTTCTTAGGTGTGTTTTTTCACATAGAGTTTTATGGAGTTCACATGCCACCAGTTTTAGTTAGTGAAGTTACATTCCTATTCCTAGGCTCCTTCACCACTACTATATGCGCAAGTTGCACTTGTCTTGGACTATATATGTACACCAATATTTTGAGTTAATTAATTAATTCATATATTTATTTCATATCTTGTTTGTATTGCATAATCTCATTTTTCATAACTTGCAGAGGCATGTGTTTTTTATCTTTTATGGCTCCACTGGTACTAACATTCTATCTTGTTGATCTGGGAGCTCTAAGACAGATCTTTAGACTTCAATCACAACTAATAGCATCAAATTTACTAGGTAGGCTTCAAATAATATTTTATACAATCTTTTGATTAATAATCTCATCTTCATGTGATTTATTTTCATTAACAATATTCGTTAATTGACTTGAAAATTGGTCTATAGACTCTGAGTCCTTCATTTACAAAATTTTAAAACTTCTCCTAAGAGACTATAATTTAACCACTTTTACATTAGTTGTTCCCTAATATGTAATTTATAAAATCCATCATGCCCTCTTAGATGTAGTTATTGTTGCAACCCATAGAAAGATAGAGTCATCCATTGCTTGTTGAATTTAAAATAGGACTTTTGCATCCTTTTCTCTATTTTCCCTAAGATTAGAGTTTTGTTCTCTAGTCAAATCTTGATAGGCCGCCCGATCTAGAGGTTCTACAAAACTATTTTTGACTTTATCCCAAACTTCTTGTGAATAGAATAAAATCTTCATTTTAATAAACTAGAAATTATAGTTCTTACCCATCAAAATGGGAACTTGGGGCTATGTGAGATTGTTTCTCAATGCCATACTTGTGATCTAATATACTACAATGAATTGACTCTGAGAAAAATGATTATAGTGATTGATTTCAATAGCTTTATTTGCCTTCACTCACTTTGGCTACAATCTCCTTGCTCTGCCATCAATAATTATTTTCAAAATATTAGATTGGGGACAAAAGATTCTTTAGATCTATAATTATCTCATTATTGGTGCTTCAAACTCCCTTGGAAGAGACTAAACCCTTTTGCCTATGATTTTCTTTTTGTAATGACTTTACTTTTAAACATGGTGATTACTTTATGTGAATTGGTCATTTGGTGTGAACTATAATCAAATAGCTCAATCTTCCTTTGGTATCGTGAGGAAGGTATGGAATATGAAAATGTGGTTGGATTTTGAAACATGAATTGGATATAAGGATCTTGTTCTAAACTAATGCTTCACTTGTTGAACGTATCGTGAGGATATTCACAAAACAAATGTTAACTTGGATTAGCATGATAACTAGACTTAAGATAATCACTAGATAAAGGTTTGGAAGTGGTATGATAGCTAGTGTTAGGATTTTCAATGTAAGGATCTTTCGTGAGTGTGACAAGCTTATGATCAATCATCTTATGATCAAATCTATCATTGTTGAGATATTAATCATGATCCACAAGACTATCATCATCATCATCAGGATAGTATAGAAGACTCTCATTATCATCATTGACAAGTTGAGGACCACTTTTGATTATGATTTTAGGCTTGACATATTCTTTACTGATAGTTTTAGGACTAGGAATTTTGATTTGCATGATAAATTTTTTAAACCAAGGATCTCTAATGTGCATGATGGAGGATTGCAAAGGTATTTCAGATGCGATAAGGAGCTAGGATGGATTTGGACTTGGTAGAATTGATATGAGATTAAGATGGACTCGACACAAGATGTATGTAAAATGGTGGCTTGGATTGTGAGATTTGGGAAGATTTCAACTTTTTTAGTGAAGTGTTCAGTCATGGTCTATACAAAGTTTGATGATTGGGTTCAACTATAAGCTTACAATTAGGATGTGTGCAAGGATTTGTTTGCAAAAAATTGACTAAAAGTGACTTGATAACAAACAAGAATACACAATGGCTGACTGACACTTTAAGGTGATAGAAGGCTTATTTGCTTTTATTGGTTTCACACAGAGAAAACATGCTAATCACTTGATTACAAAACCTAAATTAGTCAAGTAGGTGTGACATATCTAGTGGATCTCACAAAATGGTCGTGGGTCAAGCCCAAATCAAAATAGAGAATATATTTCCACTCCCATTAATACCATAATTATATAGCTTGGATAGATAGGGAATATATGGTCCTAGACCACCATACAAACCTTACCTTGGAGACTTTTGTCCTACCCAAAGTAGCCCCTATCTGAAGTATAATGGTATGTGTGAGCATCTTCCCCTCTTACTGCAGTGGTGCACCACAAGATATGATGACTGATGGTCTTAATCTAGGTTTGACAAGGTTTCTAAGGAGTTTCTAAGGAGTCCCCTATATACACAAAGTACGTGGGTCTCAAATTGTGAATAGGATTCAACATCAACTAGCCACAAACATCACCAAACCATGTCTTGGCAGACCGATGGTCTCGGGGACCACTTTGGACTTATCAGGTTTATCATTAAGGAATATATTTCACTCTCCCTCCTTTATATACCCCTCTAGAGTACGTTGTTGAGGTCATCCCTACCCTATCAAGCCTCCTAAAGGGAAGGAATATTATTAACTTTTGATCTCCAAGATAGTGCAAAATGCAAGGAGAGAGCATATGTGACATAATGTCTCGGGATTGAACAAATAACAAAGAGGAAAATGATGGATTTTTTATCCCCAAGATCACTCAAGAGTGCGAGGGGAGAGTATACATCCAATAAAGATCATGAAGACAAAGCAAATAAGTTCTTTCCAAACTACTTTAATTTAGTGCAACTAAACTAGTGGAGAAATTTTCAAGTATTTGACGGTGCTGCTGCTGATAATAATTAGTAGTTTTGCAAAATTGTATGTCTTGGACAATGTAAGGCTACAAGAAAATTCTTAGTACAAAAACAATAAATCCTATAAAACAAACCAAACAAAACATTAAATGCAAAGTGAAAAGTTATGGTTGTTTAATATTTTGAAATACATGTCTAATTTTCAGAGGAATGTACCTACAAATTTGAGTTGATTCTGACAAAGTGGCTTGTGTCACCGTTCAACTCTCTGAGTTGTCTTTCAAATGCCTATGAAATTGCAAAAATCAAACGAAAATTGAGAAAGTTATGCTAATTTGAACAAAACAGCGTCCAAGGGATAAAAATGGGCACTTTGGCCACTGACGGGTTGCACGAGATTTGTTCACATGTGGCAATTTGTCAAGCTAATGGTTGGGACGCAACTGGTCACATGCAAATGGTTTTTTTGGCAATTAATTGTGGCAGAAAAAGTTACATATGGCGATTATTACACTGTTAGTAGTTTCACCTCGACTGAGCACACGCAAAGTGTTAATCCTTGGTGGTTAAGGAGAAATGTAATAATTTTAACCAGAAGTTAAAAGTAAGAATTCCATAGGTGGTAATCTAGGAATAATTAACAATTAATGGTTTTAGATAGTAATCAAGTGAATATTAACAATCAATGTTTATATCTTTTAAACCACGGTAAATGATACAGAGCTAACCGTTGATGATTAACAATGATTAGTGACCACCTATATAGACCTCATGACCATAAAGATTAGCAAACAATGCACATACCTCACACACTAGCCACAATCAAAAATTATATTAAGAACAGTGCTTAGGGTTAAAAACTCATAATCTTAACAACTTCTTTAACCGTTAATTAAGATATTACAAGAAACAGTTAATAGAACAGCAAGGCAGGTAGATCTAAAAAACTTAAGACTTCTAGCTACAATTAAAATCGGGCTATAGCTGACTGCTCATGAGATGTTGAAAACATGCAACAAATGAAATAACAATTTTTCAATTGTAGATCTCAAAATTGTATGAAAGGTAATTCTAATGAGAACCATATATAAGATAACCGTAACCTTCTATTTTAGGTCAGAAACCAAGTAGAAAATAGGTACATTCCTGTAAGGAAGTGAAGACCAATGGACACATTACCTTTTCCCGCCAATTGCTTGTCTTTTTGCATTCCTCTTGTGATGTATAATGAAGCATTATATATGCTTGATATCTCATTGTAAAACATAATTCAATTATCAATACAATTCCTTTGCTCGGTGTGGATGTAGCCAAGTTTGGTGAACCACGATAAATCTGTTGTCTGATTTCTGTTTGCTTTCTAATTACATCTGTGCGCTGTTTTTACTTCTCTTTCTGCAATTGAGTTCTACTTTTAGTCCTAACAATTGGTATCAGAGCTGTATGGTGACGGTATAGCTGATTGCAAAAATTGGTGTTGGATTTTCGAGCCATGGAGGAACCAAAGATTGAGAAGTTCTCCAGTCAGAATTTTGGACTGTGGAAAGTACATATGGAGTCTTTGCTGATAAAACAAGACCTATCACTCACGCTTGAAGGGTCAGCAAAGAAGCCAAGCTCAATGACGAATGAAGAGTGGGAGAAGATGGATAAGAAGGCAAGAGCTACGATTTTCCTCTCGCTGTCCAGCAATGTGTTGTTTAATGTTTCAGCAGAGAAGACTTCGAAGGAGTTGTGGGATAAACTTTGTAAGATGTATGAGATGGCTTCAGCATCCAATAAAGTTTTTATTATGAAAAAGCTTTATAACCTGAAAATGAAAGAAGGTGAAATCATGTCAAACCATTTGAATGAGTTTAATACCTTACTTACCCAACTGACTTCAGTGGAGATAAAGTTGGAAGATGTAATTAAAGCAATCTTGCTGCTATGCTCATTGCCCAACAGCTAGGAAGGTGTCATGATAGCCATAAGTACTTCAGCTTCAGCCAAAACAAAATTGGTGTTTGATGACGTAGCAGCTACACTCCTTAGTGAAGATATGTGTAGAAAGAACCAAGAAATGTCTTCTGGTGAAGCCTTAACCGCTGTTAGTAGAGGAAGGCCTCATAATAGAGGCAAAGACAATAACAGAAGAAGATCAAAATCAGTGAAGAGGTCAAAATCCAGAGGTAGAGTTGGTGACTGTTGGTTCTGCGATAAGCCCAGTCACACCAAGAAAAATTGTTATTCCTATAAGAAGGCGCAAGAGAAGGTTAAAGACAGTGAGGTCAATGCTGTTTATGACAAGGGTGATAATATTTTGGTTTTGTTCGTAAGTGAAACCACTTCAGATTCATGGGTTCTAGATTCAGGCGCATCCTTTCATGCCTCCTCTTGTACGGATGCCTTCTCTAATTATCAAGGAGGATAGTTTGGGAAGGTCTACTTGGGGGATAACAATTTATTGGACATCATTGGTAAAGGTGATGTTCTCCTACAATCTAAAAATGAAAGCAAATGGCTTTTATAAGATGTTAGGCATGTCCCAAAACTGAAAAAGAATCTGATTTCTATAACCCAATTGTTCTCACAAGTCTGCAATACTACCTTCTATCCAGATTCATGGAAGGTTACTAAAGGTGTCATGCAGATTGCCAAAGGAAATAAAGAGGGCAGTTTATATGTTTTTGAGAATGACTCTCAAGTGGGAGCTACTATGACAGTGACGGATAGCGAAACCGAGTTGTGGCATCAAAGGCTTGGACATATGAGTAGAAAAGGTCTTGAAGTCATGATCAAAAGAGAACAACTACCGGGGTTGAAATCCGTGGATTTAGATTTTTGCCAACAATGTCTCTATGGCAAGCAGAAGTGGATTAGCTTCATAAAGATGGGTCATGAGAAGAACACCTCACCTTTGGAGCTGGTTTATTCAGATGTTTTTGGGCCAACTGAGGTAACTTCTCTTGGAGGTGCTAATTATTTTTTAACTTTCCTTGATGATTGCACTAGGAAAGTTTGGATTTTTATGCTTAATAAAAAATCTGAAGTGTTCAGCAAGTTCAAAATTTTTAAAGCTCTAGTTGAAAATTAGAGTGGGCATAATATCAAGTGTTTGCAAACTGATAATGGCGGCGAATTTTGTTCACTAGAGTTTGATAGTTTTTGTGCTGACAATGGTATTCGGAGAATCAAAATTGTTCCTTATACACCGCAAGAAAATGGGGCTGCGGAGAGGCTAAATAGAATGATTTTGGAAAAAGCATGGTGTATGCTTTCCAATGCTGGACTGGGAAAAGAGTTCTGGGCAGAAGCTTGCAACACAGTGGTTTACCTCATTAATCGAGCTCCCTCATCTTGGTTAAATCTTGACATTCTCGAGGAAAGGTGGATGGGCAAGCATATTTCTTATAGTCATCTACGGGTGTTTGGATGTGAAGCGTTTGCTCTTATTCCTCCTGAGAAACAATCCAAATTGGATCCCAAATCGTAGAAGTGCATCTTTGTTGGGTATGGCGAGGATTAGTATGGATTCAGGTTATGGGATCCCGTCACCAAAAAGGTCACTCGCAGTCGGGATGTCGTCTTCAACGAAAATGTTTTCCCAGGTTTGCACAAAGAAAACACATTTTCAAATGAATATATTAAGGTTGATTTGTTTGACAATGGTGTTTCTTGTTCTTAGCCTCTGACTACATGTTCACAGTCTTTGGGTTCTAGCGTCCCTCCACATATTTGTGTGCAACCTGTTAATGTTGCTAATTTTAGACAAACGCAGCCTCCCTTAATAGATGGTCATACCCATCCAACACAGCCTCCCTCACTGCCCACGCAACCTCTCAATGATCAAACACTGCCTCTAAATCCAACGCAACCTTCCACAGTGACCCCCTAACTCATTCGCTGCCTCCAGTTATATATATGCAGCCATCATCTAATGATCAGCGTCCTCAGCAAACTGGATGCTAGCTCATTTCAAACTCCACACAGCTTTGTCAAAGCACGTCTATAGTTGATGGTGGAAGTCATTTATTTTCCCCAACTTCTATGCTGCCTCCTTTTGCTATATCGCTGCCCCCCACAAGTTCGCTACCAGCTCACCAGCAATTAGACGTTGGGCACTAATTTGCATTTTCACCGCTACCTCTAACATCAATGCAACCTTCACTAAATCATACGCTACCTCCTAATGATAGTTCGCTGCCTCCTCAAACTCATACGCTGCCTTCCTCCAGCCACACGCAGCCTATGCTTGATGCAACGCAGCCTCCTACAGTTAATATGTTGCCTTCTCTTACATAGCAGGAGCATGGATACTTTGGTCAAGAAAGACAAAGGCAGAACATTGGAGAATTTGCACAAGGAAATGTGCAGGCACAGCGAACTGTGCAACAGGGAAATATATAGAGTCATGAAGAAAATGTTCAGAACAGAGCTAATTTGCAAAATGACATTGCAAATATTCAAAACTAGTTACACAGAATGAATCTGGATGATTCAAATTTGCAAGAGGAGGTTTCTCAGTTAAGGAGGTCTACCCGGGCGAGGAGACATCCTTCTAAATTTTTTGATTATGAATTGTTGTATTCAGAGGAGGCACAACCAGAATCATTGATTGATCAACCTGAACTAGCTACCTATAAACAAGCTTGCAAGGTAGTTGATTCTTCGAAGTGGCAAGAGGCGATGCAAGATGAAATGACTTCTTTGCAGGCTAATAACACTTGGGATTTAGCACTTCCGCCTAATCGAAGACCCCTAAAGAATCGTTGGGTATACAAGTTGAAAGAGGAAGATGGAGGCAACAAGCGCTATCTCGCTAGACTAGTTGTCAAAGGGTATGATCAACAGAAAGGAATAGATTTTAATGAGATTTTTTCACCAGTTGTGAGAATGACCACAATCCGGGTAGTTTTGGGTTTGGTTGCAGTTTGGGATCTTAAACTTGATCAGTTGGATGTTAAAACAACGTTTTTACATGGTGATGTTGATGAAGAACTCTACATGGAACAGCCGGAAGGATTTAAAAAATAAGGACTAGAACATCTTTATTGCAGATTGAAGCACAGCTTGTATGGGCTCAAGCAAGCCCCACGCCAATGGTATCTCAAGTTTGATCACTTTATGACTGAGCATAACTTCTTGAGATGTGAATCAGATCCTTGTTTCTACTATAAGTGACTTCCTAATGATGAGTTTGTCATTCTCTTGCTCTATGTTGATGACATGTTGGTAGCTGGCACAAGTATGAGGATTGTTTCTGAATTGAAGTCTCAATTAGCTAAGAGATTTGCTATGAAAGACTTAGACCCAGCAAAGAAGATTCTTGGAATGACCATCACTAGGAATAGACAAAAGAAGGAGATCATGTTGTCACAAAAGGCATACATTGACAAGGTTGTAGACAGATTTGGTATGGCTGATGCAAAGGTTGTTTCTACCCCTCTTGCTGCCCATTTTCATTTATCTTCTGATTTGTGTCCAAAAAGACAAGAGGATAAAGAGTTTATGCAAGTTGTTCCTTATACATTAGCTATTGGTAGCATTATGTATGCTATGATCTCCACTCGTCCCGATATTGCTCATGCAGTGGGAGTTGTGAGCAAGTTCATGAGCAATCCCGATAAGCCTCATTGGGAAGCCGTCAAATGGATATTAAGGTATCTTAAAGGTACTTCTGATTATGCTTTATGTTTTGGTGGCAATAAGGCACAGCTGCAAGGTTTCACTGATTCTGATCTTGTCAGAGATTTAGATAAGCAGAGATCTACTACTGGCTATGTTTTTATGTTTGCTGGAGTTGCCATTAGTTGGGTCTCAAGGCTACAACATTTTGTTGCTCTTTCTTCTGCCGAAGCTGAGTACATGGCTCTTTCCGAAGGTGCTAGGGAGATGATTTGGTTACAACAGTTGTTTGGTGATTTGAAATGTCAATAAAGTGACTATGTTTTGTTTTGTGATAGTCGCAGTGCCATTTTTATGGCTCATAATCATTCATCTCAGCGCCGTTCTAAGCATATTGACATACATGCTCATTTCATTTGTCATGTAGTTGAAGAGGGCAAGTTACAAGTTGCAAAAATTGACACAAAGGTCAATCCGACAGATATTTTTACCAAGGTTGTTCCCAAAGAGAAGTTTGAATGTGCCAGGACTTCTCTTGGTCTAGTTAAGAAGAAGTAATTAGAAGTTTAGACCAGGGGAATGATTGGCGAGTTGCAGCATCCGTTGACCTTCAAGTGGGAGATTGTAAGGAAGTGAAGACCAACGGACACATTACCTTTTCCCGCCAATTGCTTGTCTTTTCACATTCCTCTTGTGATGTATAATGAAGCATTATATATGCTTGATATCTCATTGTAAAACACAATTCGATTATCAATACAATTCCTCTGCTCAGTGTGGATGTAGCCAAGTTTGGTGAACCATGATAAATCTGGTGTCTTATTTCTGTTTGCTTTCTAATTACATCTGTGCGTTGTTTTTACTTCTCTTTCTGCAATTGAGTTCTACTTTCAGTCCTGACAATTCCATCATCATCTCTAAAAATATTATGGAATATATGAATCATTGTATTGTGACTCAGTACATTTATCAATTCCTGGTCCTAAAAAGGAGCATTGTAGTTCAAAAAAATGCCACTAAAAGCTTATACCAGCACTTGCACCCATTGGATGTTCAAGGAATACATCGATAGGAACAACCAACGAGTTCAGAAAAATTTCCAGTATGAATTTTCTTCTTTATAGCATGTGACAACTTTCCCGAGAACTATAATGCTCACATATAAACAAACAAGTTCAGAAAATTTTCCAGTGTGGATTGTTCTTTTCTTTAAACACGAGATAATTTTCCCGAGAACTATAATGCTCACATATAAAAGCCTATCGTCTAATAATAAACCTCCATCGCTCCTGTAAAAAGATGGATCAAACAATAATCTTGCAGGTAAACGTTATGAATGAAAGAAGTAGCAGATAAAACACCCCTCTACCCAATGGACGTTACGCAATGCTGAACCTGCGAAAAACACAGATCAAATAATGATCTTGCAGATAAAAGTGATAGATGAAAGAAGCAATAGATAGAAGATTTTAACTAGACAACACAACCCTTTTCCTGCAGACAATTCTAAAACTAGTGAATTCGTACGCTGCACAGAGGGTCAAAAATTAAGAAACCAGTGTAGAATAATACCAAAAAACCAATGGACAATGATGCCAGAAAATCCAGTGGATACAAGCATATTATGAGCCAGCAAACAAGACTTTAACCGTACAATACAACCGTACAACTGTTTAAGGGGCCAAAAGGCTAGGCTTAAACAACATACTCTAAGCTTTGAGGAGATGGGAGTTTTGGAGCAGGCTATATGCATTTGTGAAAGCAAGGAGGACAGAGGAATTTTATCAGCTAAGGGAGAGGGGCCAGTAGCCGCCCACTCTAACTTCGCGCATGTCAGGTACATAGCTAGACATATGGAATTTTGACAATTTTTTTTGGGTTTTTCTGTATATGACGGAAGAGCTTAAAGCTATTCTTTCAGCGTCTGGGCAGTTACAGGGAAAGACACGTTATGTGCACATGGGTCGAAAAATGGTCATTTCGACATGTTGCCCCATACATCTGCATTGATGTGCCAGTAACCGCTCACCATCACATTTGTACACTTGTCTTAATTTCATTGGTTAATTTACAAATGTATTAGTGCATTTGTGGACATGTACAAGTGTTGTGAACATGTATTGGTGCATTTGTGTTAATTTATTTGGTTGGTATTTTACATGTATTGGTTCTTTTTAAAAAATTAATTGGGGGGTCAACTGATTAAAAACGTAGCGGTTATTGGGGCGTGGGCGGCAACTGGCCCCTCTCCCTTAATGTAGTTGGATATTTTCTATGCATTTCCAACTACATTTTATTATAGATTTTTGAATGAGAAAATGAATGGCTAAGATTAACTTGATCAAATTTAAAAAGTTGGGACTTGATTTAGAGTTAACTTCTTTGATTGATTAGTTTTCTGATTTGATTGATGAGTTAACTGATTTGACAAAACAATGACATGTGATGACATGGAGTAGAATATGGGTGAGGATAATTAACATATCATTTATTTATTTTAATTAATTGTGTGCAGGCATGGATTAACTAGGAATTAATTAACTAATTAATAATGATTAATTAATTAATTAATTAATTATATGGTGATGTTAGGAGGATTTAAATGAAATTAACGACAAGGTCTAATTAATGAATGTGTGAAACCAAAATTTGCATTTACATCTCTAAACAAATCATTAAATCATTTAATTTATTGTATTAAAATTACTCTAGAAAATACAATTTAATTTGGTAAAATAACTTAAATTCAATTTTTTTTTGTGAGGATCCCGCAGCTTTGTCTTTCTTTTTGTATCATTATTATTCCATAAAAGAGAGATTAATAACTCCAATTCAAACAAAATATACAATATGTATGAAATTTGCTTCGTACATCAAGTAGGCAAAAGGGAAAAAATTGTGAACGTCTGCATTGCATGCAGGCAAACACAATAAAAAAAACCCCCTCACTTTATTTTAATTAATAATAGTATAACTATAACTATATAAAACTACACCCTAGGTACGAGTTTCATTTGGCACAAGAAGTCGTGTGATGTCCCACACAAATGCGTCCGAGGTGTCCAAGGGAAGAAATTTAAGCGGTTGGTTTTTACCCATATACTTTATCGCCTTACCCTCGTTTGGAGCGCCGCCTATAAGTCTGAAGTGACCACCGACAACAGCCTGTTTAGTCCACCAATATACCCTCGGTTGGTTTTTACCCATATACCCTTCCTAGTCTTGTTATCACCTGTAGCATAAGCAATCGATGACAGTAGATTATATCTCATATCCTACAGTATTAAAGCATATACTACTCATAATAATAATCTATTCTCACCGCCTCCCCGTCTGGCTGCATGAAACCGCCAGTTAGACAATTTTTATATGCGTACGCGTCCTTGCGTGCTCCATCCGAAATTTCATACCATTTCTGTTAAGCAAGCACTGAGTAATGTCTAATTATTTCTGTCCAAATTAAACAATACATTAGTTGTGCAAAATACAACATCCATTCAAAAACTAACCTGATTTATTGTCCCAAATTTCTCCTGGGCATAAACAATTTCATCGTTCGCTAATTTATCTACATCCACATTCTGGTCCCGGTCTAGTACGCTTGTGATCACAACTATTGTTTTGGCCATCGCCTTTTGTTGGATTTCTGCATAAGTAAAGAAATTAAAGAATTTTCAACTCATTTGAACAATACAAATAAATTATAGAAAAACAGCTATACTCTACAAACCAAATTTCCTTCCTTCCAAAGCGCAAATGGAAATGGTGTTGGCTGGATGCAACGAGGTGGAAGCAGGTATGGCTTTATAGAGCAAGGAGAGGAGACCATTATCTATGCGTCATTCAATTCAACTACTAATACAGCTACATTGTTTAATTTACTAAAACACTATAACTCACTAGAAACGACAGCACATGCATAGCGGTACACAAACAATGAATACAAGGAATTCAATATTTTCGGTGGGAATTAATTAAATTAAGATAATTAACTAATTAAAAATAAATAATTATTTATTTGATGTTTGAAATTTATTTTATTTAATTATCTAATTTTGTATAATTATTTATTTGATGCTTGAAATTCTCATTAATTTTATTGTTGGGAAACAATAGTTAACATACTACCACTGAACCCCTTCACTCCACAACACCTGTTGGAGTATTAATTTCTCCCACCACATTTAGTTGTTGTATTTGTCATTATAATTAAATAAAAAAGCTAAAATTAGAAAACTGTTGCCTTACCCTCGTTTGGAGTGGCGCCTACAAGTTTGAAGTCACCACCGGCAATAGTCTATTTAGTCCACCAATATTCAGGTGGTCCTACTATTACTTTCACCTATAGCATAAGCAATAGATTATATCTCATACCCTATAGTATTAAACCTCTCATGCCTCTCTGCAAACTCACTCACCAAACCTCAACTTAGAAAATAGAGACTTTTTCTTTGAATCAATGGGCTTATTCTCATAACCATTCAATGTCATTCTTTTCTTTTGCATCCTGTTTTCTCTTTCCATCAGACCGCCCAACCCAAACACCACATTCTTCCTTTAAGTTTTTGTCTCTATCTACAGGGCATTGTCCTTTTGTATCCAAACACCTCCCTTTTATATAGTTTTGTAAACTTTTCAGAATGTTTGCTTGGCGTTCCATTCAATTCGTTGTGTCTGTGATGCTTCAATTCTTCCCATCTAGCCACTTGGTCTTCTCTGTCAGACACACTCGAGCATCTTCATATCTCATCTCTTTTCAATCTCTATATATTTTTTTTAAAAGAAAGATGGTAAAAACTTTATTCATCAAAGATAACAGTACAAAGCAAAGAAGCACCATGAGACCCCGAAATGCCAAAATACACCAAACAAGAAATCAAAGACTATTCATACAACATTGCATATCCTCAGCAACCAACTCCTCCAATTCCTAGGCAAGATCCCCAGGTAAGCCGTCCCAATCATCCACCAACCAGGTCTCATTCTTCTCAGAAGCCCATTTGGCCAATCCATCAACCACCTTATTCCATTCCCAAGGGATATGAGAAAAGGTGATATAATCAAGGATCTCTCCTAGACTGATGATCTACCTAACCATCACCGCAAGCTGCCAACTCACATCGTCAAACTGCCACCTATTTATTAAGTCAATCACCGCCTGAGAATCTGACTCACAAATAATCCTTGTCCAACCAAGGGCATAAGCCCTTTTCAAATCTAAAAGAATAGACAGAGCCTCCATAAGGTTCTTGGATTGTTACCCCTTGTATTCAGAAAAAAAAGAAAACCACCACCCTAGAACTATCTCTGCCCACCCCCCAACACCAGCATGCCCAGGATTGCCCCTAGCAGACTCATCCGTGTTGATTTTTAAAACTCCATTGGGAGGAGGCAGCCAATGTCCCTCCTATTAACCTTCCCTCTAGAACACCTCCTATGCCCATTCTTAGGCAGGTTCCAGATCCACCAACAGAAATTCCCAGATTACGGATCACCCCAGCATCTCCAGGATCCACAATTGAGATGAATAGATGCTATAAGTTCATCTCAATTGTTCCTAATGTGCTGATCCACTCTACTCCAAACATAATATCTACCACTCCATGGGAGTGGCAAACATTAAATAATCAAGTTGATATTCTCCATCATTAATTTAATGCCATGGCATTTTCCTAAACAGCTGATAGTACCACCATCTGCAATTTGAACGTAAAATTCTAGAGCATGAAATATAAAACAATACAAATGTGTTTCAAAGGTGCCAAGATCATGCTATGATACCACGTTTAGTTAAACAAATTGCATAAATGAGAAATAAAGTAGGAAATATACTATAAATACTTGATAATAATATTCCACTTCAAGGGACCAACCTCCAAAAGTCTCCAATGAAGAACATAATTTGTAATGTTCATAATGAGTAACCTCTAACTCCTATATATATTTTACTCAAGCCTTGGATATCACCTAGGCTAACTTAGATACCACAATATATCATCTAAACTGACCTAAATACCTATATAGGTTTATATTAATGATTATATAGATTAATTAAGAGTTAAGGTAGCCGCAAGCCAACTACTCATAACCTTATACGAATGTAAGATTAAGGGCATAGCAGCACTGGATCACGTAAATCAATGTGCAAAGATTCTAATGGTGCCCTTTCTCTATAAGATAATCATATTGGAAAACTTTCCCTATGTTGATTTGGTAAGATACAACTCTCACATGAACTAGCTGGCTCTTCAATTGGTGGTAATCCTCTTACCATCTCATTCTTTTGCAATAAGATCAATCCTATAAAATGAAGGTTTCCATACCTTCAATTTCATATCCATGTCTAATCTAAATAATTTGCTTTGATATTTTCTTCAAGCTTTCCCTGAAAAAAAGGATCTCTTCATCTACCCTTTTCACTACAATGACAATATTTACTTATTCCTATAAATGTTTCATGTTATTATGGTACCATTTGGATGACATTATCATGAAAATATCTTAACTAATAACAACTCTTGTTATGGTTTTCATGTCAATAATTCAATGACAAAGGCTCAAAGAACTAGACCCACATCGACAGTGATCCACATAGGGAAGTGTCAAGGCATAGAGGCTGATTGATTTTGGTCTATGAAGTTTACCCACAAAGGATGATCGTATTGTGAATTTGATCCACAAAGATCAAATGTACTATAAAGGTCAATCAATCCCAGACCATGGAGACTGACCTTTGTCTCAAAAATTTCCCAAGTTGTGGAAGGGCAATTTAAGACCAAGGTCGATTCACCAAGGGCAATTGAAGGCTAATCTGGCAAGGGCCAGACCATAAATTTTTAGGTGACAAGAGGGTTGATCCAGGCCCAAATAGAGGGTAGTCCATTTGCCCACATAGTTGAGATTGCACTAGGGTTGTCTCACATACACAAAAGGGGAAGGAGGTGCATGAAGAGGCCATTAGAATCTTGGAATGACTTGTGCAAAGAAGTTGTGGAATATGCCAAAAAGGCACCAAAACAACCTACAAAAAGCTTATTATTGCTCCTGTTCACCCTAATATGGCTTGTAGAAACCCCATTGGTGTCCTTGTTTGTTGACGTCAACATCTCCCACATTCTCCCCAATTTAATTTTACAAAGGAAATTTTTTTATTTTGTAATTTAATTGGGGGACTTGTTTATGCACATGCACTCAACTCATAAAGGGCCCTTTAATGTATCATTCTTGGGGGGATTATACATGCATTTTGTAATCAATGAACTCACATAAAGTTTTAAATTTACTAAGGGAGTAATCTATCTATGTTAATAATGGGTATAATAAATCATTCCTCTGTCATTACTTTGAAAGAAGGAAACTACAAGTCCTGGTGCAATAGAATCATAAAGCACTGTCGATGGATTCATCTATTGCCACATTTATACATGGACTTATTCCTGAACCAAGTATATATTGGTAGAAATTTGCATGGATAAATAGAACTTTTCAAGTCTTATGATTAATTGGTTTAAGTGTTAGGGACCACACATCGTGGCCTCTATCAGACACTGAGTTCCATCGCACTCTCTAGACCACACCATGGGAAATGTATGGAGATTTCAATGATCCTTCATTCCCGGATGATCGCGTTACAGACATACATCTTCCCCTTGATGATGCAAGGAATTATTTATATGATGATGATACTGAATAGGAATATGCTTATTGGAGAAGTCTTGAATGTGATGATGACACAAAGACATCTCCTCTTGCTTCTCCTCTTCGTACACCTCTAGCATTGATAGCTATTATGCCACCTCCACCTACCACTTTGATAGAGATTTTGGCTTATACACATGTTACTTCAGATTCACTCTAGTAGGTTCACACTTGTCCTCTCGATCAATGAGGTATCATCTTATTAGACATCCATTATTTCTTTGTATAATCTCTCATTCTCAATCTTGATGACAACATTGAGGATCTTGCCCTTCTCTTTGATGGCAATTCTTTTGTCCTTACACTTGTTGCTACTACAGAGTTCATTGAGGCTTCGCTGAGGGCTTCTAGAGATTCTTTGTAGGAGGACATCTCGTGGGATTTGTATTGTAGCCACATGGTATGCATTGATATTCCACATCCATACATCACTTCTTTGAATACCAGTGGTCTTCATTAATTTCCACATGATTTTGAGAGGTCATTTATTTTAGTTAGGCCAAGGACTCCTAATTTGATAGTGATTCATTTTGACATCAGCATGAAGATATTTGAGCAATGTTCTAAGATAGGGCGCATCATGAGACTTCCCACCTCACCTTGCTTCTTTGGGTTGGAGTTACTTCAACATTCACCATTGTAGTTGTTTCTTCCTAAGGGGAGAAATGCCATTTCCACAAATGGATGATTTTGAAGATTCATACACGGGCATCCTCTTTTGGCATAGGGGCTACTTCATTGTGGGGGGCTACATAGCATCTTTCTCTCTTGTATGGGAGTTCACTCTCTCTCTCTCTCTCTCTCTCTCTCTCTCTCTCTCTCTCTCTCTCTCTCTCTCTCTCTCTCTCTCTCTCTCTCTCTCTCCTTTGAGGGGTTCTTGTGGTATTATTGGTTTGGCCACAATCAAATATCTCTATCTACATCATCTTAGTTAGTATGACATGGTTTCAGGCTTGGTGCAGAGTTATTATCTTTGTGGGGGGATTTCTAGTCATCTTAATTTTTCTTTTCTCTTTTTTGGAGGGAAGTTTATTCCTACTGGGTTTTCTTTCTTTCTCAACTTTATGAGAGATTGCATTGTAATTAGGTACCTCATTGGGCCCTATTGTCGGGAACCATTTTTTTGTTCCCACAAAAGCTATCATTAAGGGGTTGTTAGTGTAGGATATTATTGGAATGTTCCTATGGATGTACTTCACATGGATTACTCCTATATTTTGGCTTTATCTTTCGTAGGTGTGTTTTTTCACATAGAGTTGTATGGAGTTCACATGCCACTAGTTTTAGTTAGTGAAGTTACATTCCTATTCTTAGGCTCCTTCACCACTACTATAGGTGCAAGTTGCACTTGTCTTGGACTATATATGTACATCAATATTTTGAGTTAATTAGTTAATTCATATATTTCTTTCATATCTTGTTTGTATTGCATAATCTCATTTTTCATAACTTGCAGAGGCATGTGTTTTTTATCTTTTGTGGCTCCACTTGTACTAACATTCTATCTAGTTGATCTAGGAGCTCTAAGACATCTATCTTTAGACTTCAATCACAACTAATAGCATCAAATTTACTAGGTAGGCTTCAAATAATATTTTATACAATCTTTTGATTAATAATCTCATCTTCATGTGATTTAGTTTCATTAACAATATTCGTTAATTGACTTGAAAATTGGTCTATAGACTCTGAGTCCTTCATTTACAAAATTTTAAAACTTCTCCTAAGAGACTATAATTTAACCACTTTTACATTAGTTGTTCCCTAATATGTAATTTATAAAATCCATCATGTCCTCTTAGATGTACTTATTGTTGCAACCCATAGAAAGATAGAGTCATCCATTGCTTGTTGAATTTAAAATAGGACTTTTGCATCCTTCTCTTTATTTTCCCTAAGATTAGAGTTTTGTGCTCTAGTCAAATCTTGATAGGCCGCTCAATCTAGAGGTTCTACAAAACTATTTTTGACTTTATCCCAAACTTTTTGTGAATAGAATAAAATCTTCATTTTAATAAACTAGAAATTATAGTTCTTACCCATTAAAATGGGAACTTGGGGCTATGTGAGATTGTTTCTCAATGCCATGCTTGTGATCTAATATACTACAACGAATTGACTCTGAAAATTTGATTATAGTGATTGATTTCAGTAGCTTTATTTTCCTTCACTCACTTTGGCTACAATCTCCTTGCTTTGTCATCAATAATTATTTTAAAAATATTAGATTGGGGACAAAAGATTCTTTAGATCTATAATTATCTCATTATTGGTGGCTTCAAGCTCCCTTGGAAGAGACTAAACCCTTTTGCCTATGATTTTCTTTTTGTAGTGACTTTACTTTTAAACATGGTGATTACTTTATGTGAATTGGTCATTTGGTGTGAACTATAATCAAATAGCTCAATCTTCCTTTGGTATCGTGAGGAAGGTATGGAATATGAAAACGTGGTTGGATTTTGAAACATGAATTGGACATAAGGATCTTTTTCTAAAGTAATGCTTCGCTTGTTGAACGTATCATGAGGATATTCACAAAACAAATGTTAACTTGGATTAGCATGATAACTAGACTTAAGATAATCACTAGATAAAGGTTTGGAAGTGGTATGATAGCTAGTGTTAGGATTTTGAATGTAAGGATCTTTCATGAGTGTGACAAGGTTATGATCAATCATCTTATCATCAAATCTATCATTGTTGAGATATTAATCATTATCCACAAGACTATCATCATCATCATCATTAGGATAGTATAGAAGATTCCCATTATCATCATTGACAAGTTGAGGACCACTTTTGATTGTATTTTAGGCTTGACATTGTCTTTACTGATAGTTTTAGGACTAGGAGTTTTGATTTGCATGATAAATTTTTTAAACCAAGGATCTCTAATGTGCATGATGGAGGATTGCAAAGGTATTTCAGATGTGACAAGGAGCTAGGATGGATTTGGACTTGGTAGAATTGATATGAGATTAAGATGGACTCTGCACAAGATGTATATAAAATGGTGACTTGGATTGTGAGATTTGGGAAGATTTCAACTTTTTTAGTGAAGGGTTCAGTCATGGTCTATACAAAGTTTGATGATTGGGTTCAACTATAAGCTTACAATTAGGATGTGCGCAAGGATTTGTTCGCAAAAATTTGACTAAAAATTTGACAAACAAGAATACACAATGGCTGGCTGACACTTTAAGGTGATAGAAGGCTTAATTGCTTTTACTGGTTTCACATAGAGAAAACATGCTAATCACTTGATTACAAAGCCTAAATTAGTCAAGTAGGTGTGACATATCTAGTGGATCTCACGAAATGGTCGTGGGTCAAGCCCAAATCAAAATAGAGAATATATTTCCACTCCCATTAATACTATAATTATATAGCTTGGATAGATAGGGAATATATGGTTGTGGACCACCATACAACCCTTACCTTGGAGACTTTTGTCCTGCCCAAAGTAGCCCCTATCTCAAGTATAATGGTACGTGTGAGCATCTTCCCCTCTTACTGCAGTGGTGCACCACAAGATATGATGACTAATGGTCTTATTCTAGGTTTGACAAGGTTTCTAAGGAGTTTCTAAGGAGTCCCCTATATACACAAAGTACGTGGGTCTCAAACTGTGAATAGGATTCAACAACGACTAGCCACAAACATCACCAAACCAAGTCTTGGCAGACCGATGGTCTCGGGGACCACTTTGGACTTATCAGGTTTATCATTAAGGTATAGCTTTCACTCTCCCTCCTTTATATACCCCTCTAGAATATGTGGTTGAGGTCATCCCTACCCTATCAAGCCTCCTAAAGGGAAGGAATATTATTCACTTTTGATCTCCAAGATAGTGCAAAATGCAAGGAGAGAGCATATGTGACATAATGTTCCAGGATTGAACAAATAACAAAGAGGAAAATGATGGATTTTTGATCCCCAAGATCACTCAAGAGTGCGAGGGGAGAGTATACATCCAATAAAGATCATGAAGACAAAGCAAATAAGTTCTTTCCAAACTACTTTAACTTAGTGCAACTAAACTAGTAGAGAAAATTTCAAGAATTTGATGGTGCTGCTGCTGAGAATAATTAGTAGTTTTGCAAATTTGTATGTCTTGGACAATGTAAGGCTACAAGAAAATTCTTAGTACAAAACAATAAATCCTACAAAACAAACCAAACAAAACATTAAATGCAAAGTGAAAAGTTATGGTTGTTTAATATTTTGAAATACACGTCTGATTTTCAGAGGAATATACCTACAAATTTGAGTTGATTCTGGCAAAGTGGCTTGTGTCACTGTTCAACTCTCTGAGTTGCCTTTCAAATGCCTACGAAATTGTAAAAATCTAATGAAAATTGAGAAAGTTATGCTAACTTGAACAAAACAGCATCCAAGGGATAAAAATGGGCACTTTGGCCACTGACGGGTTGCACGAGATTGTTCACATGTGGCAATTTGTCAAGCTGATGGTTGGGACCCAACTGGTCACATGCAAATGGTTTTTTTGGCAATTAATTGTGGCGGAAAAAGTTACATATGGCGATTATTACACCGTTAGCAGTTTCACCTGGACTGAGCACATGCAAAGTGTTAATCCTTGGTGGTTAAGGAGAAACATAATAATTTTAACCAGAAGTTAAAAGTAAGAATTCCATAGGTGGCAATCTAGGAATAATAAACAATTAATGGTTTTAGATAGCAATCAGGTGAATATTAACAATCAACATTTATATCTTTTAAACCACGGTTAATGATAAAGAGCTAACCGTCGATGATTAACAATGATTAGTGACCACCTATATAGACCTCATGACCATAAAGATTAGCAAACAATGCACATACCTCACACACTAGCCACAATTAGAAATTATATTAAGAACAGTGCTTAGGGTTAAAAATTCACAATCTTAACAACTTCTTTAACCGTTAATTAAGATATTACAAGAAACAGTTAATAGAATAGCAAGGCAGGTAGATCTAAAAAACTCAAGACTTCTAGGTACAATGGTTATCGGGCTATAGCTGACCACTCATGAGATCTTGAAAACATGCAACAAATGAAATGACAATTTTTCAATTGTATATCTCAAAATTGTATGAAAGGTAATTCTAATGAGAACCATATATAAGATAACCGTAACCTTCTGTTTTAGGTCAGACACCAAGTAGAAAACGGGTACATTCCATCATCATCTCTGAAAATATTATGGAATATATGAATCATTGTATTATGACTCAGTACATTTATCAATTCCTGGTCCTAAAAAGGAGGAGCATTGCAGTTCAAAAAAACGCTGCTAAAAGCTTATACCAGCACTTGCACCCATAGGACGTTCAAGGAATACATCGAAGGAACAACGAACGAGTTCAGAAAAATTTCCAGTATGAATTTTCTTCTTTATAGCATGTGACAACTTTCCCGAGAACTATAATGCTCACATATAAACAAACAAGTTCAGAAAATTTTCCAGCGTGGATTGTTCTTTTCTTTACAACACGAGATAATTTTCCCGAGAACTATAATGCTCACATATAAAAGCCTATCGTCTAATAATAAACCTCCATCGCCCCTGCAAAAAGATGGATCAAACAATAATCTTGCAGGTAAAAGTTATGGATGAAAGAAGTAGCAGATAAAGCACCCCTCTACCCAATGGACGTTACGCAATGCTGAACCTGCGAAAAACACAGATCAAATAATGATCTTGCAGATAAAAGCGATAGATGAAAGAAGCAATAGATAGAAGATTTTAACTAGACAACACAACCCTTTTGATATCGGGAAAGTGTTTGATTGCAAACAAAAAAAGAGCGAGTCTCATGGAAGATAGGTCTCCAACCCGCGATCAGTTAAAAGTTTAATGATTCAGTGACTTTGCTTGATTCACCTATTGAGGAGATGGGAGTTTTGGAGCAGGCTATATGAATTTGTGAAAGCAAGGAGGATAGAGGAATTTTATCAACTAAGGGAGAGGGGCTAGTAGCCGCCCACTGTAACTTTGCGCATGTTAGGCACATAGCTAGACATATCGAATTTCGACAATTTTTTCTGGGTTTTTCCGTATATGACAGAAAAGCTTAAAACTATTCTTTCAGCTTCTGGGCGCTTACAGGGAAAGATGCGTTATGTGCACATGGGTCGAAAAATGGTCATTTCAACATGTCGCACCATACATCTGCATTGATGTGCCAGTAACCACTCACCATCACATTTGTACACTTGTCTTAATTTCATTGGATAATTTACAAATATATTAGTGCATTTGTGAACATGTATTGGTGCATTTGTGTTAATTTATTTGGCTGGTATTTTACATGTATTGGTTCTTTTTCAAAATTTAATTGGGGGGTCAAGTGATTAAAAACATAGCGGTTATTGGGGCGTGGGTGGCAACTGGCCCCTCTCCCTTAATGTAGTTGGAAATTTTCTATGCATTTGTGTCGTCTAGAGCATAATTTCCAACTACATTTTATTATAGATTTTTGAATGAGAAAATGAATGGCTAAGATTAACTTGATCAAATTTAAAAAGTTGGGACTTGATTTAGAGTTAACTTCTTTGATTGATTAGTTTACTGATTTCATTGATGAGTTAAATGATTTGACAAAATAATGACATGTGATGACATGGAGTAGAATATGGGTGAGGATAATTAGAATATCATTTATTTATTTTAATTAATTGTGTGCATGCATGGATTAATTAGGAATTAATTAGCTAATTAATAATGATTAATTAATTAATTAATTATATGGTGATGTTAGGAGGATTTAAATGAAATTAGTGACAAGGTTAAATTAATGAATGTGTGAAACCAAATTTTGCATTTACATCTCTAAACAAATCATTAAATTATTTAATTTATTTTATTAAAATTACTCTAGAAAATACAATTTAATTGAGTAAAATAACTTAAATTCAATTTTTTTTGCTGAGCATCCTGCATCTTGTCTTTTTTTTTCGTATCATTATTGTTCCATAAAAGAGAGAGATTAATAACTCCAATTCAAACAAAATATACAATATGTATGAAATTTACTTCGTACATCAAGTAGGCAAAAGGGAAAAAATTGTGAATGTTTGCATTGCATGCAGGCAAACACAATAAAGAAAACCCCTTCACTTTATTTTAATTAATAATAGTATAACTATAACTATATAAAACTACAACCTAGGTATGAGTTTCATTTGGCACAAGAAGTCATGTGATGTCCCACACAAATGTGTCCGAGGTGTCCAAGGGAAGAAATTTAAGCGGTTGGTTTTTACCCATATACTTTATTGCCTTACCCTCATTTGGAGCGGCGCCTATAAGTTTGAAGTGACCACCGACAACAGCCTGTTTAGTCCACCAATATACCCTTCCTTGTCTTGTTATCACCTATAGCATAAGCAATCGATGACAGTAGATTATATCTCATATCCTATAGTATTAAAGCATATACTACTCATAATAATAATCTATTCTCATCGCCTCCCCGTCTGGCTGCATGAAACTACCAGTTAGACAATTTTTATATGCGTATAATGCATCCTTGCATGCTCCATCAGAAATTTCATACCATTTCTGTTAAGCAAGCACTGAGTAATGTCTAATTATTTCTCTCCAAATTAAACAATAGATTAGTTGTGCAAAATACATCCATTCAAAAACTAACCTAATTTATTGTCCCAAGATTCTCCTGGGCATAAACAATTTCATCGTACAAACCCTCTTACAAACCCTCATGTGTTTCTTCACATTTAGTGCTAAGAATTGATAGCAGCATGGTAAGGGCAGCTTAAATTAATGCTCTACAATATACTGGTCAAGTGAGAACACCTTTATAGTAGGGTCATGCTAAAGAACCAACTATCAAGCTTTTTCACCAATAGCCAAGTACAACACTTAGTTAAGTTTCATCTACTAGAACGGTTCTAGGACTAAATTTTTACATTTAACATCTCTTGGGGCCAAACGGATGGTGCCAACACATCTAGGTGGGTTTGTAAATTCTAGGAGAGGTGTCTTTTTGATGGTGAAGCCTCATGGTCATTCTCAAATACATTGGATTGTGATAGTTTGTTAAGAGCCCTAAGACAAAAAAAGGTGTCGAACTTTTGACCGACTATTCTGTCAAACCATGATACCTAGGAACATCTTCTTTGCTTCTATAGGTTGATGTCAAGTCCACCTACAAATACCAACCTTGGTTTTTTAAAATTAGTTTCATTTGTCTATGGTGGCAAGGAACACATTGTTCTAAAATGCTTTAGTTTCATGCAGTGGAAAGGTGCTAGGAGTGAAATTTTGCATTGCACGCCTCATGGGACCCACCAGACTATGTCAACACGTTAAGGTGGGTGGGCAAACAATAGGGGAAGTCTCTTTTCATGCGCCAAGTGTTACAGACATTTTAGGCTGCAGACTACTAGCAAAGTCACTTGAGATCCCTGAGAGCAAATAATTGCCATACTTTGACGTAGTGGTTCTCAGAATTTGTGACACTTGGAAATATTAAGTTTGGACCCATAGGTGAATGTGATGTCTTTCCACAATAACCTTTCTCATTTTTTGTCAACTCCAATCTATTTGACCATGCCGAAATTAAACGCATTCTTGCAAAATGCTTCAATAGCATTGAACACAACCTTGGCAAGGGCCCTTTTTTTGTTCTGCTCATTGTGATGCCCAATAGACTATGTCAACATGTTAGGGTGGGTGGGTAAATGCTTGAAGAGGTATCTTTTCATGTGCCAAGTGCCCTAGACGTTCTGGGCTGCATGCTATTGACAAAGTCACATTTATGGACTTTGTTAGTAGCTTATAGCCCGAGACTTGTGGGGCACTTGACGCATGAAAAGAGATATCCCCAAGTATTTACCCACCCACCTTTACATGTTGACCTAGTCCATTGGGCCCCACGAGAAGTAGAACAAAAATTAACTCCTAGCAAGGTTGTGCTGAATGCTACTGAAACATTTGGCAAGAATGCGTTTAATTTTGGCATAGTCAAATGGATTGGAGTTAAGAAAAAATTAGAGAGGTTATTATGGAAAGACCCCATGTACAAATGTAGGTCCAAATTAAACATTCCTAGGTACCATGAATTCCAAGATCTGCTCCATCAAAGTTTGGAAACTTTTTACTCGTAGGGATCTGAAGTGACTTTGTCGGTAGCCTACAACTCGGAACGTCTGGGGCACTTGGCACACAAAAAGATAGCTCTCCAAGCATTTACCCACCCACCCTAATATTTTGGTGTAGTACATTAGGCCCCACGATGAGAAGAACAAAAAAATATGGCTCCTGACAAGGTTGTGTTGAATGTCACTTAAGTATTTTGGAAAAATGCATTTAATTTTGACATAGTAAAACGGATTGGAGTTGAAAAAACTGAAAGAGGTTATTGTGAATAGAGCCCACATGCACCTCTAGGTCCAAACAAAACATTCCCAAGTATCAGTAATTTTGAGAACCACTCCATCAAAGTTTGGTAGTTTCTTACTCTCACGGATCTTAAGTGACTTTGTCGGTAGCCTATACACTAGAACATTTGGGGCACTTGGTGTTGACCTATTTTCCTCTAGCAGGAGTCAAATAATCCAAGCAGTATCAGTCAGGGTGCATATCCCCAATGCAAGCTATGTTTGTGATCTTGAAGTCTGAACCCAAATCTCAAGGTTAGAAGCCTACCATGTGAAAGAGCTTGAAAAAAATAGGCAAGTTTGCTTTTTACATCACGTTGAGATTCACTAAAATGAGGAAGTTATGTATGGTCAATGTCATATTCCAACCTGATTTTCCAAGGGGGGGTGATATTCCAAGTATTGAGTGATATTCTAAACATCAGGTGATATTTGTAATATCACCCTGATATCTGAAATATCACCCGATCCTTTCCATATCACCCTGATATCTCCATATCACCCCGATATCTGAAATATCACCCGATCCTTTCCATATCACCCCAATATCTGAAATATCACCTGATCCTTTCTATATCACCCCGATATCTAAAATATCACCCGATCCTTTCAATATCACCACAATATCCAAAATATCACCCGATCCTTTCCATATCACCCCGATATTTGAAATATCACCCGATCCTCTCCATATCACCCCAATATGCGAAATATCACCCGACCTTTCATATATCACCCCAAGCGTCCATGATGGTGACGTCACCATCATATCCCAAAACTTTGACCGCCTGTATCTCCTCCGTCCTGACGAATTTCGACATGATGTAAGAGGTAAAAATGCATGTTTTTACCTCCTCTTTCATATGGCAGGCTTTTCAAAGGAATTTTCTTACTTTTCAATTTCAGATCTGGATTTGTATATCTTCAATGAAGGGACGTTTTCAGTGACCATTTTGGGACAGATGCAGATATTTCCTGCATTTATTGCTACAGAGAGAGGAAGTAGCTCGCATTCAATACTAAAATATCTTCCACCATTTCATGGGAGCAGATTGATGATGCAGCTGCTTACATTAATGACTCCAAAATATCTTCTATCTGCCCTGTCCCAGATATTTGACGTCATAACTAATGCAGCTGGGACGTCCTTTTTAGAGGAGATATTTTCTGATATAGCTCTTTGAGTGAATCTTGTAACCGACCTAGGGTATTATTTTGGAATTCTATAAGCTAAGGCTTATGATGTAAAAAAAAAGGAATTTTTTTGGCATACAAGCTCTTCTTTTTCCAAACAGAGCTTTTTCTACCACTGTAACCTTACCTTCCTACTGAATATATGCAAGTTATCATACCTCTTTGACTTATTTGCTGGTTCTATGTGAATATGCATATGGTTGTCTGTGAATGTCTTGGTTCCTCTCAATCATATTGCTTCTTGCCTCTGCTAGAATCATCTAATCTGTGTATACATCCTTGCTATATCCGATTGTGCTGTGCATTTTTCAGTTCTGTGAAAGTCTCTTTAAATCTATCAGGTGCATCACCCTTTTGTTTTTCAAGTTTTCTATTTTCATCTTTACTTTAAAGCATTCCTTCTCCCTTTTACCCCCTCAAAGTTTAGTAGTTTTAGGTGATAAATTAGGTAAGGAAGCTGGCCTTCTCCAGAGGTCTAATCTCTTTAAGAAAGGTCCCACACTTCGATATTATTCCCATTATGTCATTGGAATGCTTGGAATCCTTTGAAGTAGGGTGCAATTTCATTTGACAACAGTTTCTGGCACGCCCGATGGGACTGGATAATTTTTATTATTGGTTTTGATGTGCAGCCAGTGATTTTCAAACCTATAAGAGGTTAAACCTGCATATCTGGTGAATCACACTAAGGAAGAGAAAGTAGATCAGTTTTGCTAATACATTTTTATGAGAAAGATTCAAACCAAGAGTTCAAGCTCATTTGACTATTTGCAACTGTCACCACCTAGAAAAGAGGGTAGAGCTATAGCAAGGACTCTAGTTGCCAAAAGGATACAATCAACTCCACCAAATTTCAGACTAGTTGTCCCTGTAGTTCCTATAGCAACTCAAGCAAATCTACCCCTAGTCATTCAGATGGCAAGAAATCAGCCGTTTGTGGCTTTTGATGGGGGCAGCCCTCTAAACCTGATAGTACATGATGTTATACTCATGGCAGCCTTGAAGAGTCTGCCCTATTTCATAGGGGAGAATCACACTACCCTTATTGAGCACATTAGAGACGTAGCATCTCTATGTGGTGTACATCATGTCACTCAAGAGAATGTAGCCATCAGACTACTGGCTACCTCGTTCAAGGGGAAGGCATTACAATGGTTCAGGAGCCTACCAGTGCAGACTATAGGAACCTGGGATGATTTGAGTGACAAATTGAACAAACAATTCCAAGATAAATCAGATAATCTATCATTGGTTGAATAGATGACCACTATAAAGAGAGCTCCTCAGGAGCAAATGATAGATTTTAATTTTAGATTCTAGAAGACATGGGACAAAATCCCTGCTATGGTAAGACCTCCAACTGAATATGCTTTTTTGTATTTTTTGAAAGCTCTGAATAGTGATATTTCAGTGATGATACAATCATTAGGAGGTGCTAGTTTACCTGATGCTTATGAAATAGCTATTAGGGCAGAGAACAATTTGATTCAGGCTAGAAAAATAGCACCTAGACCACCAGTGCCTATCTTTCCTGAGATTCAGGCTTCAATGCCTTTACCAATCCCATATTTTGCCCCTTTACCTACTGTAGCAACATTACCAAGCACTGCCAGTTCTAAACCTGCTGCTTCTAGCTCATCTCAAGAGTTGAAAGAAATCAAAAATAACCAACAAAAGATAGAGAGCATCCTACAAACTTTTGGAAATGAGCTAGTAAACATGAAAAAGTAGAAGTCCTAGAATAGGCAGCCTTATCAGCAACCTAGTCAAGGGTAGAATCAAACATATCAAGGCCAAAATCAGCCTTACCAAGCTAATAGGCCACCTTATCAGAGCAACTATCAAGGTGCTAGGAAAAATGTGAATCAAAGGCCTTTTCAGCCTTATAATCTGACACCTATTAATGCAGTAAGGGACTTTGTCCCTACTCAGAACAACCTTGCAGTTGAGTATGAATGGTGCTATCCATGCAATCAGCCACATAGTCAAGCAGCCTGTTCAAATGGAGTTATAAATCAGACTTTAATTGTGTAAAATGTGGCAGTCTCACAGTCAAACATACCAAATGATTGAGCTGTACAACAACAAGAGCAACTTCAGAATGATTCTACCTTCATGAATTGGTAAGAAGGTGAATTCTGTGGTGGAAACAACGATAACACCTCAGTTGCAACAACTACAAGAGCCAAGAAGAGGGGTTATGAGATAGACCAAGCAGCAAATAAAGGAAAGGGACTTGCTAATGCTTCTACATCCCATTTTCCCCACATTTTACAAAGAAATACTTCAGCAACAAAAAGGGTGATGCCTCATTTACAGGCTGAAATTGTTGCTGCAAAATCAAATTAGAAGGTAAGTGTCACTCCACCCTTCAATATTATTGAAAGTATGAAGAAGATGAATGTAACAATGTCCATGTGGGATTTCCTAGTCATCCCTGGCCAAAAGAAGATGTTGCAGTCTGCCTTATTTGATTTGAAAGTATCCAATGATACAACTATTGACCCAAATAGGGTTGTGCTTACCAATTCATCCTAGGATAACAGCAATCAGCCCAACAAAGGTGCTAAACCACTCCCATTTTATGTATCATTGATAATTGGAGACAAATTAGTTCATAATTACATGGTGGATAGTGGAGCAAGTAGTTCTATGATGCCTAAGCAGATTGCAGACCAATTAGGGCTCAAGTACCAGCCCCTTGAGAAGGGTGTACTCTAGTTAGATGGCACAACTGTTAATACTATGGGTGTAATAAAAGACCTAGGTCTCACTCTGCATACCTATCCTAATGTTTCTATTTCACAGGAGGTGTTCATCATAGATTTACCTCCTTATTTTGCCATGTGCTTATCAAGAGAATTTATAGCCAAGATAGGAGGATATTTATCCTCAAACTAGTCCCACATTTTTTTCAGGACTAGATATGGCACCAAAGTAACTTTAAAATATGAGTTGCTTTCAAATCATCACATAGAGCCTTTCACACCAAGTGTTGTTAATGTAAATTACATTATTTCTAATGATCCTGAATTAGTTGCTGCTCAAGAACTACAAGCTGAAAGTATACTAGAGGTACTCTTAAGGGAGTGGGCCTTAGAGAATAATGTGGATGATCTTGAAGGGCACATCTAAGAGACTAGTATGGGGGTTTACATACTGCATGAACCTGAAACAACAATACCAAGCCTTGTTAAGGATGCAGAACAATAGATAGAGTAGCATAATGAAGTATAGAAAATGTACTTTGATGGCTCAAGGAGTAGGAATGGATTTGGAGGTGGTGCAATGCTGGTGTCACCACAAGGTGAAAAATATTATTCTTCTTTCCATTTTACCTTTGCATGTACAAATAACACTGCTGAATATGAAGGATTGATCCAAGGTTTGCAGTGGGCGAGAAAAAGGAAAATAGGCTATTTGCAAGTCTGTGGTGACAGTGAACTCATTGTGAATCAGGTAAGAGGACTGCATCTTACAAAAAGTGATATTCTGAAATGCTACAAACATAGGGTCTGGAACATGATTGAAGAGTTTGATGCTTTCAATCTGATCTCCATTCCAAGAAATCAGAACTCTCATGCTGATAGGTTAGCTGTAATTGGGGCTCAGTTTGACATCCCTAGTGATATTCAAAGGGAGAAGGTACAACCTCATGTAAAATAGTTGATAGGCCCTCTATCCCTGATAATAACATTGATTGGCAAGTTTTGAAAGTGTTGAGTAGATCCTACGTTTCCTATTGGAGGAGGATGAGTTTTCCATGATGAATTAGGATAAACTCAAATAGAAGTATGGCAATGATCAAATTGTTCAGTTGAGAACAAATAAGTTGCCCAAGGGATTGGTAACCTTGGAGTCTATTTTTAGCACAGATGACCAGCTAAGGAAAAGTAAGACTAGCATGCAGGTAAAAGAAGAGCTTTATGAGGAACTAGAAATTTTCAAGGCTAAACTTCTCAAAATAGGTAGAATCTGCTCAGCTGAGGATAGGAGAGCTTTTATTGCTCTCTGTCAAGAATTTGAAGATGCATTTGCCTAGGATTAGTTAGACCTAAAAGGTTTTGACCCTCATATCACCCAACCTACCATAGAATTAGAACTAGATACTAAACTTGTGAGGTAGAAGCAAAGACCTTTAAATCCAAAGCTTGAGCCTCTAATGATTAAAGAGTTGACCAAAATGATTGAGGGGAAAATCATTTTTCCAATGAAGCATACTTCTTGGGTATCCAACCTTGTCCCTGTGAGGAAGAGGAATAGAGAGATTAGGCTGCGTGTCGACTTCAGAAACCTCAATAGAGCCTCCCTAAAAGATCACTACCCATTGCCCTCAATGGAGCAGATTCTACAAGTAGTGGCTGGTTCTGAAAGGTTTTTTTGGCTTGATGGATTTTCTAGTTACAATAAGGTGTTAGTCAAGGAGGAGGATTAATTTAAGACTGCTTTCACCACCAAATGGGGCACCATGGCCTACAAAAGGATGCCCTTTGGTCTGTCCAATGCTGGCTCAACTTTTCAGAGAGCTATGGACATGGCTTTTAAGGGTTTGCTATATAAACTGGTGCCGATATACCTTGATGACATAATAGTCTTTTCCAAGAATGCATCTAAGCATTTATCTCATCTGAGGTTAGTAGTTGAAAGATGCAAGGAATTCAGGATATCTCTCAATCCCAGGAAGTGCATATTCACTGTGCACAAAGGCAAGCTATTACGGCATGTGGTGTCAAAGGAGGGCATTACCATTGATGCTAAAAGGGTAGAAGCTATTCTGGAGCTGCCTTTACCCAACCACAAAAGTGGACTGCAAAGTTTTATTGGCAGAATTAATTTTCTACAAAGATTTATTCCTGACATTACAAATCTTTTGAATCCTTTGACATCCATGTTGAAGAAGAATACAACTTTCGGTTGGACAAAAGAGGCCAAAATCAGCTTTGAGTCCATAAAGGAGGCGTTAGTGACTGCACCAATGTTGGTAAATTTTGATTTATCCAAAGACTTTATCTTGTATGCTTATGGTGGCCTGGATACAATTTTTGCAATTCTAGTATAGCAACAGAGTGAGGGTTTTGAGCAACCTATCGCTTTCTTTAGTTAGGGACTGGAGGACTATGAACAAAGGTATAGCTTCATTGAAAAGAACGTCCTTGTAGTGGTAAGGAGCCTCAAGAAATTTAGACATCTTGTTTCTAATAACAAGATATATTTGATGGTAGCTCACCCTAGTGTGAAAGAGTCCTTGTTGAGTAAAGATGTTAATGAGAAAAGGGCTAGTTGGATCACCAAAGTCATGGAATATGATGTAGAGATAAAGATAACCAAGCTTGTAAGAGGCAGATGACTCAATGAACAACTTGCTACTAGTTCAGAGAATGAAATAGAAAATGAAGAAGAGGTGCTTCTGATCATTAAGGAGGAGCATCATAATGATACAACACCAGTAGGCACCAGTTGGGTTAATGACATGTCTCAATTTTTGCAAGCTGGTGAATGTCCAACAGGTCTAGATAGAACTAAAAGAAGATATTTTAGACTACAGTCTATTCCATATATTTTAATAGGTGGCATCCTTTTCAGAAAGGACTTTAATGGTGTATTGTTAAGATGCATTGATAAAGATCAGACTAACAAGGTGCTACATGAATTTCATGATACAACAGCAGGGGGTCATTTTGTCCCAAAGACTACTGCTTGGAAAATAATGAGAGCTGGCTATTACTGGCCCAACTTATTTAAGGATGCCCATGCATGGGCTAGAAAATGTTTAAAGTGTGTCATTTTTGCAGGCAAAGAAAGGCTTCCAGCTTTACCTCTGCAGCCAATTTAGGTAGAGCAACCCTTTATGAGATGGGGTATTGATTTTATAGGTCCCATTAACCCACCATCAAGTGCAGGCCACAGGTGGATACTCACAGCTATAGACTATTTCACAAGATGGACTGAAGTAGTAGCTCTAAAGGAATCCAATGAGAATGTTGTTTTAAATTTTTATGGTGATTTGATATCTAGATTTGGTGTGCCTGAATCAATCATCTCTGATAATGCTCTAGCCTTTGTTGGCCTAAAGATAACTGACTGGGCTGTTAAGAATGGGATCTATCTGAACACTTCACCAAATTATTATCCACAGGGTAATGGTTTGGCTGAATCTACAAACAAAAATCTCATAAGGATCATTAAAAGATCAATGGAGGATAACCAGAGGACCTGGCACACTAATCTAAAGTATGCATTATGGGTAGATAGGATAACTCTTAAAAAGTATATTGGGAACTCCCCATATCTGCTAGTGTATGGGAAAGAGGCAAGGTTGCTCATGTCTATGGAACTGCCAACACTAGACATCATGAATCAACTGGAATTGTTTGAAGCAAAGGGCCCCCATGGCTGTTAGATATGCTTAGCTTATGGAGCTTGAAGAGAGCAGAGATAAAGCCATGAAAGCTATGGAGTATCATCAGCTTCAAACAAAAATAAATTTTGACAAGAGGGTCACCCCTAGAAATTTTAGAATGGGTGATATGGTGCTCAAATGGGATGAATTGAAAAGAAGACCAGGAAAGCATTCCAAGTTTGACACCATGTGGAGTGGACCATTTCTCATTACTGAATGCAAGGAGCACAATGCATTTTAGTTATCAAATATGGATGGAGAAAATTTGGCTATCCCAGTCAATGGGATACACCTAAAGAGGTATTTTGAGGTATGAGTGCTTTGTAAATCAGTAGGTTAGGTCTCTATGTTTCCAATAAGTGCTACTGCACATTAGTTTAGATCCCTTTTGCTTTCCCTAAGTGTTGTCTAGCACAGTTGAGGGGGTTGCTTTAAACATTTCTATCTTGGGTTGGTCTTCCAATGATCTTCACTGCTATGCTGAGTTGCTAAGGTTAGAAAATATCTGTATATTTTTAGTCTATGTATGACTCCATGCTCAATGGATGCTCAAGGCCACTAATCTTATTGCTTAGCAGGCAAACATCCCATAGAAGTTGCCAAATTGTTGACCTATTTTCCTCTAGCAGGAGTCAAATAATCCAAGCAGCATCAGTCAGGGTGCATATCCCCAATGTAAGCTATGTTTGTGATCTTGAAGTCTGAACCCAAATCTCAAGGTCAAAAGCCTACCATGTGAAAGAGCTTGAAAAAAATAGGTAAGTTTGCTTTTTACATCACCTTGAGATTCACTAAAATGAGGAAGTTATGTATGGTCAATGTCATATTCCAACCTAATTTTCCAAGGGGGGGTGATATTCCAAGTATCGAGTGATATTCCGAACATCAGGGGATATTTGTAATATCACCCCGATATCCGAAATATCACCCGATCCTTTCCATTTCACCCCAATATCTGAAATATCACCTGATCCTTTCCATATCACCCCAATATCCAAAATATCACCTAATCCTTTCCATATCACCCTAATATCTGAAATATCACCCTATCCTTTCCATATCACCCCAATATCTGAAATATCACCCGATCCTTTCCATATCACCCCGATATCTGAAATATCACCTGATCCTTTCCATATCACCCTGATATGTGAAATATCACCCAACCTTTCATATATCACCCCAAGCATCCATGATGGTGACGTCACCATCATATCCCAAAACTTTGACTGCTTGTATCTCCTCTGTTGTGGCAAATTTTGACATGATGTAAGAGGCAAAAATGCATGTTTTTGGCTCCTCTTTCATATGGCAGGCTTTTTAGAGGAATTTTCTCACTTTTCAATTTCAGATCTGGATTTGTATATCTTCGATGAAAGGACATTTTTAGCGACCATTTTGGGGTAGATGCAGATATTTCTTGCATTTATTGCTACACAGAGAGGAAGCAGCTCTCATTCAATACCAAAATATCTTCTACCATTTTAGGGGAGTAGATTGATGATGCAGTTGCTTGCATTAATTACTCCAAAATATCTTCTATCTACCTTGTCCAAGATATTTGATGCCACAACTGATGCAGCTGGGATGTCCTTTTTAGAGGAGATATTTTCTGATACAGCTCTTTGAGTGAATTTTGTAACCGACCTAGGGCATTATTTTGGAAGGCTATAAGATGATATTTATGATGTAAAATTAAAAAAAAAATTGTCATACAAGCTCTTCTTTTTCCAAACAGTGCTTTTTCTACCACTGTAACCTTGCCTTCCTACTAAATATATGCAAGTTATCATACCTCTTTGACTATTTTGCTGGTTCTGTGTGAATATGCATATGGTTGTTTGTGAATGTCTTGGTTCCTTTCAATCATATTGCTTCTTGCCTTTGCTAGAATCATCTAATCTATGTATACATCCTTGCTATATCCAATTGTGCTATGCATTTTTCAGTTCTGTGAAAGTCTCTTTAAATATGTCTGGTGCATCACCCTTTTATTTTTCACGTTTTCTATTTTCATCTTTAGTTTAAATAATTCCTTCTCCCTTTTCCCCCCTCAAAGTTTAGTAGTTTTAGGTGATAAATCAGGCAAGGAAGCCAACCTTCTCCAGAGGTCTGATCTCTTGAAGCAAGGTCTCACACTTCGAGATCATTCCCATTGTATCATTGGAATGCTTGGAATCCTTCCAAGCAGGGTGCAATTTCATGTGACAACACTTGGTGCATGAAAAGAGACATCTCCTAACATTTACACACACTCCTCAACATGTTGGTGCATTTTGTTTAGCCCCACGAGGTGTGGATTGCAAAATTTCACTCCTAGCACCTTTCTGCTGCATGAAATTGAAGCAATGTGGAACAATGTGTTCCTTACCACCACGGTAAAATAAAATTGATTTTAAAAATTTGAGGTATGTATTTGTAGGTTGATCTGACATCCACCTATACATGCAAAGACGATATTCCTAGGTGTCATGGTTTGACAGAATAGCTAGTCCAAATTTCAACACCTTTTTTTGTCTTAGGGCTCTTAAGAGACTGCCTCTATCCAATGTAGCTAAGAATGACCAAGATGATTCATGTCCAAAAATATAAATCTCCTTGCATTTACTCATCCACTCGGATGTGTTGGCATCATTCGTTTGGCCAAAGACATGTCGAATGCAAAAATTCAGTCCTAGCACCTTTGTAGGGCATTAATCAAAGGTTCAAATAGTCTTGAAGATGATGAACCCATTCCAATCCATGTTAGCATAACAAAAGTGTAATAATAGGCTAGATAACATCATATAAAACAACTAAATATAATCTTGTAAGCACATGTATCTAGTGATTAAGTAGAAAAAACATAACGGAAAAACACACCTTAAAGAGTGTGCTAAAAAAATCACATGAAATGGTTATCAAACTAGTGTTTATGATTTTTTTGGAGAAAATAGAAAAATTTGCTTCTATTTTGACTATTCCAGCTATGGTAGAAGTTTCAAAATGGATTAAATTTCATCTTTTTAGACTTACATTATGGTTTCATGGTCTTCCATGCATATTTGATTAATGTTTATGTATAGGGTTATTAAATATGGTTGTTAGGCTTCTGTCTTTAGTATTACATCATGGGCTTGCCTTTCTAATGAATCCATGAAGTTGTCCTATTGAGTTAGTCATTAGATCATCAAGGAAAGCATTATGAGGATACTATGAGCATGTCATAAGTGGAGGGTAACCTTGTTCGGGATCCAAAACCCTCGTTAACCTTGTCAAAAACATACAAAATTGTGGCAGTCCTAAGATTGTACCAACAAGGAGAAGATGTCTTACTCATAAGCAAAGACCCTAGTTTTTATCAATGGTGTTCTCCCTATGTGTTAAATTATGTTGGTCACTAATGTAGGTGCATATAATGTGGGTAAGATTTCCATATTTTGTTTCAAATTACAAAATGAATAGGGATAAAGAACAAGATTGCAAATTACAAGTTCAATGAATAATTTGTATAAAAATAACCATTATTATTTTATGTCCAAAATGAACACCACTACTAATTAAAGAACCACTCGCCTAAGTCAGTGCATGCTTTGGGATGTTGTATCACATGTATACTTTTTGTTAAGCACATATACAACTTGTAGTGGTTTATTGTCACATGTTGTAAGCCATGTATGTGAAGATGAAACATTGTTTATCCATTTGTATGAGAAAGTATGGGATATAACATGTATTGATGACATGAGAAACACTAGTACATATTATTAAGTGTTGTATATATGCTTCTTATTTCATCATGTTATTCTCCATTGTCGCATGAATCACTTGTTGTAAGCATGTATAATTATAACATGTTGTGCACATCACAAATGAAGGAATGTTGTAACTCCAACACAAGTTGACATAAACATGGGGGAAATGTTGTCTCATGGAATGTAATGATTGCAAAATGTGTAAAAAATGGATTTTTTGATAAGTCTTGAAAGGAAATTCCAAGAAAATGCAATTGGCGAGTGGAAATCCAAATTCTACAACCTTATCTATCATCCTCCTTTGCCTATGCAAAAATGGCATCTTCAAAATAGGGTATGGATAGCTATCAAAGCTTAAAGGAAATAGGAATTTTGTCAAATGTATATGCAACTTCCCTTGTAGACATGTATGCAAAGTGTGGAAGCATAAACAAGGCATGTGAACAGATTGGAATGACACGTCAAAGAGATGCCATCTCATGGAATGCAATGATTACAAGATATGCACAAAATGGATTTTTTGAAAAGGCTTTAGAAACTTTCAAGCAAATGTAATTGGCACATGTTAAACTAAATTCCAAATTAGGATCTTTGGAATAGTGTATGGACATCCATCAAAGAATAAAGGATATAGGAATTTTTTCAGATATTTAACTTACAACTACCCTTGTAGATATGTATGCAACTTGTGTGGAAGCATAGACAATGAACATGAATTGTTTGACATGATGCCTCGATGAAATCTTGTCTCATGGAATACAATGATTGCAAGTAATGCACAAAATGGATTTTTTTATAAGGATTTAAAGAAACTTTTAGGCAAATACAATTGGCAGGTGTTAAGACAAATTCCACAATTGTATTCAACATCCTCCTTGCCTATGCCAAAAGGGATTCTTCGAAACAAGGTGTGGATAACCATCAAAGCATAAAGGATATAGGAATTTTTCCAGATGTTGTAGTTGCAGCTACCCTTGTAGACATGTATGCAAAGTGTGGAAGCATAGAAAAGGAATGTGAATTGTTTGACATGATGCCTCAAAGAAATGTAGTCTCATGGAATGTAATGATTGCAATATATGCACAAAATGTATTTTGCAAGGATGATGTCAAAATATATATAATGTCATGAAAATATGTATAATGTCATAAAAATATAATGCCATGAAAATATACATAATCGTATATTTACAAAATTTCATGAAAATACCATATATAGTATATATATCAAGCCATATAGGCATGTACAACGATATACATTGATAACATACAAAAGTATGTTTACAAAGATAAATAGGCATATGTAGCAAATGTCCCAAAATCAAATCTCCTATGGACTTCTATCAAATAATCAACGACTCTTGCTAGGCTGTAAAAATGGTGAACCAGTCAATGACTCATCCTCTATCACCCATTGACTAGACCTCCTCGATAGAGATTTTTGAAGTTCCACCTATTAATACAATCAAACAATATCCACATTACTATAGAAAATATTCAAAATATATAAGATGACATAAGTAATCAATCACTTACCATCAACTGGTGATCCCTCTCAATGATTTTTTATCTCTCTTCTTCTATAGTTGGATGGGTAGGAGTTGTGATGTCATGTCAGAAGCATGAAGAAGCACATTTAAGTAAACATGAATATCGTTTATGTTCATTAATTGAGGTGAGATAAAAAAAAGAAATATAAAATGACATTTACACATTACTGGCTCATACCTTGGTCAAAGGATTTGCAGACAAAATAGTTGCAGCATTGCCCACTTCTATTAACTTATGGAGATGAGGAGTCTGCATATTCAACATCTGGAAATAGAGTTCAAGGTTATTTGAGGAAAATAGATGCATAACATTATTTAAATGGATAATGATTAGAAATGGTAAAATTTACCTCAGTGAAAGTGGCTCTACCTAGGGACCAAGGAAATCATCTTAATGTTGATGCTCCAACATTTGCTTGTTCCTCATCAAATTGTAACTAAATATGATCACCATTAATATAGTACAAAAAGTTTACATGTACTATATTTATGATATTGCGATAAATTACTTAGCTGTTGAATAGACCTCCTCTCATAACCCTACATTGGGTGGCTTACAAACGTAGTATGAATACTTTGACCCTAGAATTTCATAGTGTGGACAGTTACATACATTAATTTTGACTTATACTATCTACTCATATAATTAATTAGAGGTTTCAAATACACATAAATTAAATTGAAGAACCTTGTAAAATATTACCTGGGAGTCAATACCAAATGTATGATGTAAGAGGTCATTTGTGAGAACAATATTATCCAAAATTGATGTGTACATCACCTACTGCTACCACTACATCACATCGTCTTGACTCTCTTGAATGTTTGCTTCCTGGGTCCCAACATCGCACAATGCCCTACATGACCCAGAAATATGGGGGGACTAACAATGCCTTCTTCTCTCACCCTATCCATCCTGTGAAAGATAACCACCATGTTGTGCTAAAGTCTAGGTGAGGGAACTTAGGCAATGTAGTGTCTCCACCTCAACACTCTCCTTCAAACTCGAAGGAAGTGAGACATGTTGTGGCCTCATGATGGGTCTTGGTGGATGGTCTTGGGCACAATGTGCACCCTCTATATCCTGTGCAGAGCCACTACCTCTACTTTGTAACTCCTCGATGTCAAAGTAGTTTGAGATGTCCTTGAGGACAAACTCACAATAGAGTTTCCACAAAAAATATTGGGGGACCTTGTTATTATTACAAGTGAGGTTATAAAAATGATGTTCCATCTATCCTAAAAGTTTTTGGATATTTCTTCATGTGTACACCAATGAATTGGGAATTGTTTACAACTACCATGTAGTGTTTGTTGCATTTTAGGATCAATTAAAAGTGTGCATAGATCACCTTTCAAAAATTTCTTATCTTTGACTTATTTGTATGAAAATTTATCAAAATAGAATTACTGACACTCCTCCCTATAGTCCTTCCAATTGTTGATTTACTTTGTAACTGAGTCGATATGAGAAATAATAGACTCTAGTGAAGTGGCAAGGGTTCTCCTGTGATTGTTGGTTGTATTCAAAATTTTCAATGTTTTAACTAAAGATTGAAGTTGTTGTTTGTTTTCTTTGATTTGGCTTATATAATTTTGTGGGGTGTCATGTGGAGGGTGAGGACATGCACATGGAGTTTGAGGCTTTTGAGGTTGCTCTTCAGTAGGAATTTCAACATTTGGATCGAGGTTTTGTAATGATTCATTAACTAAAAAATTAAAAAGAAAAATTTAATTAAAACAATGAAACATAAATTCATTTTGTTTTGAAATGAAGAAAATTGATAAAACCCTACCTTCTTTAGTTGCCTAACTTTGTTTCCCTCATCTATGGTGGGATTGGTGATGTGGTATTATGTTCGATGGTCTTCTCCTTCAAAATTTTAAACACTCGCTCGCGCTAAAGCCCTAGTCATGTTTTCGATGCAATAGGAAAATGAAATTGAAAAAGTGAGGCCAAAGGACTATGTTTTTTCATTTTATTTTAGCAGTTGAAAATGTGATCATTTTATTCTACCATGGGAAAGTGTAGAAGAAATAAGAGTAGAACTCATGTCAAGTCACATACTGGTCAAAAGGCATCATCTAGACCAAAATCAAATGTTGATATACAATCATTTGATAGAAATTCTTCACAAGTTGAGTTAGGTATTAAATTAGAGGAAGAGTTTTCTAAAGTTCCTTTCTTTGATGGTTTAGATTTTTCTATTTGGTATATTAGAATGCAAGTCTATTTATCCTCTTTACGATATGGTGTGTGGATGTCAGTTTGAAAATGGGTATTTTATTTCTTCTCAATCACCTAATACTACAAGTAACAAAGAGGCTTATGAATGCAATCATATAGCAAAGAAGGCCATTTTGTATGGATTATCTAATGATGTTTCTTGTAAAGTTATGCATTGTGAGATAGATCAGGATGTGTGGGAGGGGTTGATAAGAATCTATCAAGGTGATGCACTTGAAGAAGAGGACAGCTGGGTGTCTGAGGAAACTAATAATGACAGGAAACATTTAAATGAAGAAGATAAGATTCAATCTGATTCAAAAGAAGATCACATTATGATTGATGATGAAGAAGATTATGAAATTGATGTTGAAGGAGAACCCATGTGTGCTCTGGGTGAGATCAAGAAATACAAAAAGGAGAACCAGAGATTAGAGTTCTAACTACAACAAGAAAAAGTCTCTAAAGTCAAAGTACTTTTAGAACTTGAAAGAGTATCTTCTAATCTTGAAGAGGCAAGAAATCAGATTATGCACTTAAAGAGTCATGTTGATGAATCTGACAAATTGATTATCAGTGTAAAGACTAAAATTGAGGAAGCCAAAAGAATAATAGATGTAACAAAATCTAATATTGAGGTTAAAAGAATTGAAAATCTAAAATTGGAGGCTGAAATTGTCAATCTTGGAAAAGATTATGAAGGTCTCAAGGTTCTGTCCAAGAAATATCAGGAGTTTGGAAAAAGCACAAACAAGTTACATGAAATGTTGAGCAAACAAAAGTATCATAAGGACCCTACTGGTCTAGGTTATGAAGAAGGAGAGTGTTCCAAATTTAGAGAGACTCCTAGAAGGAAAATTGATATGAGTTATCATGTTGCTGCTCTTGAAGGCAAAAAAAAGATTGAAGATGGAATGAAAACCAAAGATGAGTTTGTAAAAATGCACAATCAAAGAAGAAATTTTAGAAGAACTGCTCCAGTAAGACAAGTTGGTTATTGTTATACATGTAATCATTTTGGACAGAAAGCAATTGATTGTCGAAGAAGAGGTCAATCTACTTCAATAAGGAATATAATCTTGTATGTTTCAAATGTAATTCTCTTGGTCACAAAGCATATAGTTATAGAATAGCATCATCCAATTTAAAAGGTTGGAAAAGGAAAGAGGCTGAAAAGGTTTGGAAGAAGAAACTTGAACAAAAGAAAGAAGCTGTGAAAGTTTAGAGACTAAAACAAAGCCAAGAGAAGGTAGATCCTAAACTTGTGCATAACGCACAAGTCACATCATCAGTTGCATGAGATGGAGCATGAGGATAAGGGAAGTTGATTAGTGTCCTATCTCCCCCCAAGGAGTTTTAAGAGATTTGTTGATGTAGTAATAAGCAAAGGTGTAAGGTAATCCCTACAATCTTTGATTAGTATTCATGTTACTTATGCTGCAATAAAGGTTTTTGGTTAGTGCAAGGACAAAGGATTTTCAAAGGTATTTCATAGCATTAGGAGTGAAGAATACTTAGAGATGCTAAAAGATTTCATTGGAAGAGGAGGGCAGTGATATTGTTAAGTGTGGAGTATCTTGATGACTTGATGATCTTGCAACTGCACATTCACTGATAGACACATCTGCAAAATCAAGGACAAACATGAAAGTCAAATATGATAGTGTAATGCAGTAATACTACTCTTTAATAAGTTTCTGATAGTGATAAGTGCTTGGTTGAGTACATCAGTGGTAAAAAGTGATAAGTTCTTTCAAATTTATTCATAGCATAGTGATACCATGATATCAGTGTTCAAGAGGCAAAGCATTTCAAGGTGAAGGTTTGTTGTTGATACATAGTTTACAAAGTTGATAGAGCATGATTGGTTCATGAGGTAGTTCTTGTTTTCTCCAAAGGTTTTGCATTATTGGTGGCATCCTTAGTAAACTTGATGAAATATTCTTATCAATGAATGCTCTTCTATTTGCTTCTACCAGTGATTTCCTATGTTTATTAGATTGAGAAGATTATTTATGTTAGGAGAGATAAGTGTATGATAATGAATCAATACAAGGTCTACACAATGGAGTTGAGAGTTCTTAGTGTCTTAATGTTTGGAGACAGTGATAGAATATGATCAAGAAAATACAGTTGGCATGTGTATAATTAGAGTTTGCAACCTTTTTTGTTAGCATTCCATAACTCTATGAGTGTCTTGGAACATGATATAATATTTATCTAAGTATAAAGCAAGAGGATTGTCATTGCATTATATGACAATGATTTTCATGATTGACTTCGGAAAGCATATCAGACATAATAGTTTGCTGCATTGGTATCACTGTCAGTGGTTTCTTTTAGATATATGTTAAAAGGAAGTAGACTTTGATTCCATTCTTACTTTGTGATATATAATGATGTAATTCTTGGACAATGATATTTGTTATTACTCATCTCAAGTTCCATGTTTATTGTTGTAGCTTTTATAAAATACAGTGTCCTCCTTGAATGTTTTCTTAATCACAGTTTGCACAGTGATGTCTTGGATAAAATATGGAATTCATCAAGGTTGATTTCATCAAGTTCCAAGATGACAAGGGTATAATTTAATAATAGTGCTATAAGCAAGTGCCAATGAAAAGTTTAGTCATGATATGTAAAGATTGCATTGTGAATAGTGTAGGGCTTGCAAAGAATATGACAGTGGTGTTCAAGTTGTTCAAAAAGCAAATGTGTTTATATCTATATGACAATGACAATCCTTTATGATAGTGTCTTGATGATAGTGGAAGTAATTTTGTTAAAAATAGTGACAGTGTGTAATCAAGATAACAATTCATTGGTGTGGTAATGATCTTGATCACAATCAATGATGATAGTGTTTGTTCACACAATGGTGATGATAGTGGTACTCACTCTTGCCAATAGTACTGCATTAGAGATGATATTTCTCTTGAAAAAGATTTGATCTATGTCATTGACTTGATGACAGTACAAATGAAGCCCTTGTTCTATTGTCAATAGTAGATTTGTTATTTGTCTCCATTAGCAGACTTGCAAAGATTGTAGACCTGCTTGATTGGTTGTCTTCTTTTAGGGGAGCTTCAAAGTCTTTTGCTTCTGAAGACATGGTGATAAGACTTCATGCTGGATAGATCTTTCACTGTAGAATAGAGAAGATTATATAACTTGACCAAGGAGTAGTGGTATCTCATTCTCTCACTAATCTTTATGTTTTCTCATAGCAATGTAAGATTTGAGGGTGAATGTAAGTTATGTTCAATCTCAGTTTAGCAGTGCTCTTTCATTTGATGTCAATAAGGAGGTTTGTAAAAACATGAAAATATCAATTCAAGGGTAGTAATAATTCTGATGTATGTGTGTTGAATGACTGCATAGTGGACGATTTCAAGTTGCCTTGAGATCATATTGAATTGTTGGTTGTTGATGCTTGGAATTAGGGGGTGTTTGATAATATGACAGTATTTAGTGTTAAAAGTCAGGGGGATTTTTTCATGTCTTTGTCATTGGATGTCAAAGGGGGAGTAGAAGTGTAGATGCAGATGCTTGATTAGTTTTGCCATCAATGACAAATGGGGAGATTGATGAATGTTGTTGTCATTGATGTCAAAGGGTTAGTTACTTATTCAGGATGTTCTCATGTTAGGGTGTTATGAAGACTGTTCTCAAGTAGTGAACTATAGTTCATGTTCTTCTATGTTGCTTATCATGATGTTGCCTAGGACAAATGTTATTTTTAGGTTGGTATGTTGTTGAAGTGCTTCTCAAGGTGCTATCATGAGATGCTTGTGTCTTAAGATCATTAGTTGGAATTGTAAGTTTTCTAGTTTTAGTTTGAATTGGAAATCATTATCAATCAAGAGAAGAGAAACTTTAAAGGTTGATATGTAGTTGATATGCAGTTGCTTCATGTAGTCATGTTGATTGATCTTACCTTTAATCCAAGTCATCATATCATGGGATGTAGAGGAGGTTGTTCATGTAATACATGTCATATAAGATGTTTTGTTTATTTCATGACATATCCATATATGCTTCATATCATAACTTACGATTCAAGGATATTAGTTCCATATGCTTTTGTTCTCTTATAACATTGGTCTCTATGTTTCTTTCACCTCTCACATTTTGCATGGTCATGTTGATCAGAAAGCCTAAGTATACCTATTACCTTTTCTAAGATCTACTCACACTTGTCCTCATAAGCTGCTAAATCCTTAAAAATTCCTAACTCACTATACCCTTAGCCCTCTGTTGCCTGTCATATGGTGTTTGCACTTTTTGTTATGTTTTAAAAGTGACTTGCCATTGCAGGTCATATCACTTAAATAAACTCCTTAAGGGGTCTTAAGTCATTCTATCTACCCACCCCATTGACCTCCCTTACCATTTGCTTCAGTCTCATATATGTTTATCAGGTGGGAAAGCAGATCAAGGTCTTAAGTTTAAAGTTTGAAGGGACGCACAATGGAGAATCAGTGGTCGAAATTCAAACCTTGACATTCTCCCTTAAGTATGTTTTTTGACATGCAAAAGGTCATCATATATATTTTAATTAAAGTGTATTGCTTTTATAAGGCTATTTTTAGTATGTTTTTAAAGGCAATTTTTTAAGGAGATTTTTATGGAGATTTTTTCTGAATTTAGACCCCTTTGTGCAGATAAGGGAGTGAATAAATTCCTCTTTTATTTTAAGAGTTTTTATGCAATATTAATTGAATTATTTAAAGGGAAGTTTTCTATAGAAGTGGCTTTTCTTTTTGAAAAGAAATATTCATTGCAGGGAATATGAACAGGTGATATTTCATTGTGACTGAGGAATTTTTATGCAGTATATAGTGTCTTTTTGAAGACATTAATTTTTTATTATGAGAGCCAATTTTTTGTACAGATTGAAAGTTATTGAAGAGTTGGGAAAAGGAATATGAATGGTTATGAAGAGAAGAGATATATGATCTTACTTTTTGCAAGTGAATTGATTTTATGGAGAGTTGTTAATTGAAATGGTGAAGATGAATATGCAAAGGACAGGAATATCAAAAGTCATTTCATTTATATTGTAGATGCTTGTGAGTTGATGCAGAGGCATCCACACTAAAACCTTGACATACAGCATGTATGTCCGCAACCCTTCATCATCATCATCATATTTCCCTTAACACTGTCAGCATCATCATATTTTCTTCTTGCCGACCGATATCCTCCTGCAGACAAACCTTCAACCCTTCGCCTGTCAGCAGCATCATCATATCCGGCTATCGGCAGCATCATCATATTCGGCAAGCGCAAACATCCTCCTGACGTTCATTGTTCATCTCACCGCCAAACACTTTCTCCAGCATCATGATGTTCAACATCATGTTCATCAGCAGGATATAAAATATCCTGTTCCCTCCATATATCCTGATGACAACAACTTCATGCACCTTTCTTTCGATGCTTACGTCACCCTGATATCCTGATGACGATTATCCTGATGACGATGACATCACATGCAGTTCCTTCGATATCCTGCTGTCAGCCAAACTTAACATTATCGGCCCGCGATGGTTTTATCAACCCGATCTTCTACCTTATGCCGATACACTCCTTCTCGGCAACACCTGATGATGATCACCCCAATGCACATTCACCTTATGCAAACGATTGCATCATGCTCACCTCCATCTACTCGGATGATGCCTGAAGTAACTGCAGGATATACACAGAAATATCATGATGATGCCGTTGTGATGGATTTTCCAACCTTAGCGAATTTCGATCCGCCGAACCTCCTAGGGTGACCCGATCCGCTTCCTGGACAACTTTCCAAACTTGAATTACCAGCACGACCTAGCACATACCCATGCTAGGGTTCTCAAGACCTCTCGACTGCGATCCTGCAAACATACATGTGAACAAACAGAAAATGCAGACTAAATCCTAAACTACTGTACACAACCATTCCACCGATTCGATGAATCAACCGGTGGAATGGATCAGCGAATCCATGAAACCACCAGAACAGCAAATCGATCACACAATGGAGATCAAACAGAAAATGAACACAAACAGGATCTTTATTGATTTCAAAAGATGCAATTACAATACTCAGTCTCTCTCTCTGCAATCTAACTCCACTGCTCAATGTCTAAAACCAACCGATCCTCATGTATAAATAGGATCTGCTTGCGAGTACTACCACTCGATTCCTAGCGGCTGGGAGCTTCCAAGTGGCTAGGAGGATCCAACCGAACATACAGCATAACAGCTGTCCTAACAAACTATCTAAAAATAGTAAAGCATGGTCAACATGACCTTATTACATGCATTGGTCTTATACGACCTTCTTGGAAACATTAACCAGACCTATAACAAACTAACTACCTCATGGAGGCCAGCTGTCAGGTAGGTGCTCCTACACCATACTCCCCAACAGAAAAGAACTCATGTCCCATGAGTTTAGTTGTGGAAGTCCTCCACCTTTACACTTTGCCTTTGCAATATTCTGACCTGTTCCAGCTTTATCCTCTGCTGGCTCTCGGCTACTCCAAGACTTCTGAACTGTAACTTGCCTTCTTGCAAGTAAATCCTCATGCCTGTCAATGTAGGCCCTTCTCTCACATACCTTGTGTTTGTCAGGTTGTCTGACCAGAACCTCTGTCTGAACTGCCTCTTGAACTTCTGCAATGTTCAACTCTGTCTTTCTTTCAACCTTTATAGGACAAACAATAGTCCCAACTATGACAGCATCCTTGTCATTCCTTTCAACTGGTTGCTGTTTGCAAACCTGTTGCTGAACCTGCTGCTGACCTCTGTCAGTCAAAACTGAAACTGTCTTCAGACTATTGTCCTTAACAACTTCTTTCCCTGCAGTGTCCTCAACTGCCTTTATGCCTGCTCCTATAGGCATCTGTACAAATTCCTTCTTTCCCACTAAAATGATTTTTGCTGCCTTCTGTACTACAGCTGCTTCCTGTAATGGCATCAACATAATAGTTTTCCCATCTTTCTTGATGGTGTAGGTATTAGCATACCCATCATACAGTACCCTCCTATCAAATTGCCATGGCCTACCCAACAGTAGGTGACAACATTCCATGGGCAAAATGTCACACAAAACTCTATCATGATATGCTCCAATCTGAAAATCAACATATGCCTATTCATAGACAAAAAGTGATTGACTATCACTCACCCAAGATGCCTTGTAAGGGTTTTGATGTGGAATCCTTTCCAAATGCAGCTTATCCACCATTTCTTGAGATACCATGTTGTCTGTTGAACCAGTATCAATGACAACCTTACATACTTTACCTTTGCTCTTACATGTGGTCTTGAAAAGAGCTCTTCTTTGCATCATATCCTTTGATGTCTGCAAACTAATTCTCCTTAGCATCAATGCTTCTCCCTCCTCAGGATACCCATAACCGTCAGGAACTCTATCTTGATAAGTGGTTGAACTTTGTACACATTCCTCTACTTTCTCTTCTTGCACAAGTTGTACTCTCTTGTCATTCGTTCTATCATTTCTGGATGATGAACCTTTGCTTTCTGGACATTTGAAAAATGGATGACCAAACTCACCACAGGTGTAACACTTTCCTAAAAATGTAGTAGAACCTCTACCACTTCCAAATCTGCCTCTATTACATTTCCATCCACCTCTGAAATCAGACTGTCCCTGTACTTTACCAGTGTCTTCTTGACCCTCATTGGTTTGCCTTGTTGTAGGGGCTGCTCCTCTTCCCCTCATATTGCTGCCTCTTCCTCTCATGGACTTATCTTGGCTCCTATTCATCTTTTCTTCAATCCTGATTGCCATTTGGTAACAATCCTCCACATTCTTAGGGTTAGCTAAAACTAACTCATCCTGTATGTTCAATCTCAAACCAGCCAAGTACCTAGCCACCTTTTCTACCTCATTCTCATGATGACCAGATCTCATACTCAACTTATAAAACTCCTCAGTATATGCCTTCACATCCATTTCCTTCTGCCTTAAAAATTGCAGCTTCTTAAACATCTAAATTTCATAATTCCTAGGCAAGAATTTACCTTTGATCCTTGCTACCATTTTATCCCATGACGTGATCTTTGACTTCCCTTGTTTCCTTCTCTCGGATTGTACATAATCCCACCATACCAAAGCATGACCTCCTAACTTGGTCTTTGCAATCTTTACCTTCTGATCCTCAGCAACATCTTCACATTCAAAGTGATTATCAAGTGCAGCAATCCAATCCAGTAACTCATCTTCATTCAAACTTCCATTATACTTAGAAACATCAACCTTTACCTTAGGTTTATCACTTTGCACTGCCTTTAACAGTTTTGCAAATCTCTGGTCTTTAGCATCCAGATCTTCAGCTACCTCTTCATACTCTTCAACAGCATCTTCATCTTCTTCTGATCCACTGTCTTCCACTTCCCTCTTTTTGTTCTTCTCCAAGGCTACAAGCCTGGCTTGAAGTGCTTCAGCAAGCTCCTTCATCTTCCTCATCTCTCTGGCATGTTTTTCCTTCATCTCCTGCAATTCCCTTGCAGTACCATTACCTTTCGGAGGCATTTTGTCAACCTCTCGCTCCTCTACCTCTGTCCTTTCAGTGACAGAATCAACTCTACCTCTGCCCTTTCAGTGACAGAATCAACACACAACAGCCCAGACCTTTTGCTGAGCTCTGATACCACTATGATGCAGAAGCATCCACACTAAAACCTTGACATACAGCATGTATGTCCGCAACCCTTCATCATCATCATCATATTTCCCTTAACACTGTCAGCATCATCATATTTTCTTCTTGCCGACCGATATCCTCCTGCAGACAAACCTTCGACCCTTCGCTTGTCAGCAGCATCATCATATCCAGCTATCGGCAGCATCATCATATTCGGCAAACGCAAACATCCTCCTGACATTCACTGTTCATCTCACCGCCAAACACTTTCTCCAGCATCATGATGTTCAACATCATGTTCATCAGCAGGATATAAAATATCCTGTTCCCTCCATATATCCTGATGACAACAACTTCATGCACCTTTCTTTCGATGCTTACGTTACCCCGATATCCTGATGATGATTATCCTAATGACGATGACGTCACATGCAGTTCCTTCGATATCCTGCTGTCGCCAAACTTAACATTATCGGCCCGCGATGGTTTTATCAACCCGATCTTCTCCCTTATGCCGATACACTCCTTCTTGGCAACACCTGATGATGATCACCCCAATGCACATTCACCTTATGCAAATGATTGCATCATGCTCACCTCCATCTACTCGGATGACGCCCGAAGTAACTGCAGGATATACACAGAAATATCCTGATGATGCCGTTGCGATGGATTTTCCAACCTTAGCGAATTTCGATCCGCCGAACCTCCTGGGGTGACCCAATCTACTTCCTGGACAACTTTCCAGACTCGAATTACCAGCACGACCTAGCACATACCCATGCTAGGGTTCTCAACACCTCTCGACTGCGATCCTGTAAACATACATGTGAACAAACAGAAAATGCAGACTAAATCCTAAACTACTATACACAACCATTCCACCGATTCGATGAATCAACCGGTGGAATGGATCAGCGAATCCATGAAACCACCAGAACAGCAAATCGATCACACAATGGAGATCAAACAGAAAATGAACACAAACAGGATCTTTATTGATTTCAAAAGATGCAATTACAATACTCAGTCTCTCTCTCTGCAATCTAACTCCTCTGCTCAATGTCTAAAACCAACCGATCCTCATGTATAAATAGGATCTGCTTGCGAGTACTACCACTCGATTCCCAGCGGCTGGGAGCTTCCAAGCGGCTGGGAGGATCCAACCGAACATACAGCATAACAGCTGTCCTAACAAACTATCTAAAAATAGTAAAGCATGGTCAACATGACCTTATTACATGCATTGGTCTTATATGACCTTCTTGGAAACATTAACCAGACCTATAACAAACTAACTGCCTCATGGAGGCCAGCTGTCAGGTAGGTGCTCCTGCACCATGAGTTGATTTTGCGTGTGGACAAAATGCAACATTGAAGAGATAATTTATGTAAAGTGTTAGATATATTATTGTAGGAATAACATATGCAGATGAAGACATGTTATGGCAAAAATCATGTTATGCTGTGTGTGATTTTGACACAGAGGGATAGAGAATTTTGCTTGAAGATGAATTAGGGTATGAAGATATTTTTTCAGTGAAAAAGATAAAATGCAGATGTTGATTCTTGAACAGAGGAAGACATTGTAAATTGTAGAGATTGTAATGTGTAGGTGATTGATAGTCATGTGTATCAGAAGCTTGGTTGATCATATTATGCATGAAAAGAATTTTGTCAAGTGAATACAAAAGGAGAGATAAGTTTATTTTGTGAAGAAGTGAATCATGGAAACCCCTTGAATTGTTTTCTTATGTCCAAGGTAACTAAATGTATATTGTAGCCAGTGAGGCTTGCATGGTTAATGAGATCTCTTTGTAGCCAGTGAGGCTTGTATGGTCAGGGAGACCTATTCATCAGCTAGTGAGGCTCTATAATTTGTGATTTTCATGATTAAGCTAGTGAGGTAGTTTAGAGTGGTTTTTCATCGCTATGAGGGTTTTCCACACATGAAAAACTTGTGTTTTGGTTCATAATGTTTGCCTCTATCAGTGTGTATCCTAATGTTTTGTTCATAAGGTCATGTTCAAGCTATTCATCATCATACTTGTGAATATGTGTTTGATAGATTATTGATCTCTCTTTCATTGTCTATCTTGTAAATTAATAAGTGCAATAAGATGTTAAAAATTATACAACAAAAATTCACCCCCCCTCTCAGTGTTGTCCTGTACTCCAACACTAACACCCCCCTTAAGTGCAAACTTTGGGAGAATTATTATGCAAAATCAAGATGCAATATGGGTCTAGGATACACAACCATGTTAGGTACCCATTTACAATGCAAAATACAATGCAATCTCTCACAACCAGAGAAAAGGAGAAAAAACCTGTGGGAAGAAACCCCTCTCCAAAAGAGAGAAAAGAAAACAAAATGATGCATGGATGGAGGACTCAATTACAATCCCCAAGGACTAAAGACATCATGTATATACAATCAATGACCCCCATAAGAGGGAAAGAGAGAGACTATGTAGTCCCCCCACAATGTATAATCTCCTACAAAATGGTAAGTGCTTGAAGACAAAACATGATCTAATGTTGACAAACAACTTGTCTTCCTTTTGGAAGAAATAAAAATAGGTACAAATGCAAGTATGCTTCCCATTCTAGATAAGAATTAGCAAGTGAAATCCAAATGTAGGATGATAATGTCTCTAAAATTTGCTCATGTATCACCAAGACCTTGGAAAATGATGCCATGAACCAATCAGGAACATGCCCATTCATAATAGAAGGTGACAAATAGGGTACCACTGGAAACTAATTTTGAACATTCTCCAAAGACAGAGATGGAGTGATAATAGTTGTACCACAACTATCATCAAATAGGAAAATTAAACCATCAAATTTGTCTTCCAATTCTGAAATGTGAGATTCCACGAACAATGAACCAATGTTTGGCAAATACAAATCCCAATTAGGAAGACAATGATAATCCTCTTGCTCAGGAATGATGGAAGTACTTAATTAAGGTGGATCAACTATCCTTGACAAAGAATCAAGAACTTTTGAAGCAACTGCAACCTCATCTGAAGTGTCAAAAATCTCCAAAGGATCATGAGCATTATTTATCTTCTATGAAGAATAACAAGACACATTGGTATTGAAAAGAGGGTCATCGAGAGATGGTAGAGTATCATGATCTCCAATGATTCTTGAATGTATGTCCAAAGAGAATAAGGGCACTCTTAATGAACAAATGAATTTAAAAAGTCCTCATCATTTATATGCTAAAAAATAACTCTAGCCCTAAATCGTTTCCAAATCATATACCTACTATGTGTGTCTGGAATAGGAGCTTCATTATAGAGATACATCAATAGATTGTGCTCACTAAAATGAGTGAGGATGTATTCACTCCACTGTCTATAGTTCCCTTTCTCCAAAGAAAAACCCATTATAGCTATCAATTCTTAAAAAAAAAAGATAGTACCTTCCATATGTAGAAACCTCTAAAAGAGATGATGGCAATTGTTTCAACCAACAACAATCTACACCAAATCTAAGTCACAAAGCAAGCACTCCACTCTACCCATGAGTCTCTATGAGTTCTTCACAAGCACCATAGAAGTGTTGGATCTATAAAGCCTCAAGATTACTTCTTTGGGGTAGATGTGGGATTTAAGATCCAAATGGAACTCCAAACACAATGCACATGAGCCCACTTCTAGCTAGGGTAATTGAACCCTAGAGAATATTTGGAGTCAAACTTTTCAATTACAAAAGTCTGCCCCAAAATGATATCAGCCAAAAAATATATGGCTCAAGAACTCTTATGACTCCCAAAGAAATAAAGCCCATACTAGTCCACCGCTTTGCAAAGAGTGTTTGATCATGCCAAAAACTTCACTCAGCCTGGTAGAAAGGATGATGTGTAGGATGCAAGACACATACTCTCCAGCATACAGAGAGATCTACATAGAAAACATGAGGATCAGGCTGGAACAATACCCTTCACTCCTAGTTCTCAGAGAGATCTATGCCTACCTATCTTAGAAAGGCAACACATTTGATGGTAATCTATGTTAATGGCATGGAGTGTGTTGTAGATCATGCCTCCTCTAAATCAAACCCCAATCATCTAAAATTCTTGTATCACAAAATACTGCCCGTAGTAATTCATGCCAACAATGAAGTGTTTAATCGACGCTCACAATAGATGCAAATCACAACAATGAATTAACCTCTCACCGCATTATAAATATTGCTTCATTGACTTCCAATTTCAAATCGGTGAAATTGATAAAGATGAACATTCTTTTGAATGTATTCCGTGAATAATGATCTCGAAACAACTCCAATGAAAACTCTTAATGGTGGAAGAAAGTGCATGTTGAAGGCTATGATACCATGTTGGTGTCAATCACCTCCCAGGAGCACAACTTGTAGATAAATCTTCATAGATGAGAAAAGCATAATGCTATTTCACCAGAGATGAAAATACATATTGAGATGAGATGATAAATTACATAGTATACAAGCCTTTTAAAGGCATGAAACATGTGACGGGTGAACAACTACCCTATGGGAAAAAAACTAATTATCCCTATGTTAAAACTTAACACACTAACACTTAGATGCCACAATATATCATCTAAACTGATCGAAATACCTATATAAGTCTATATTAATGATTATATAAGTTAATTAAGAGTTAAGGTAGCCACACGCCAACTACTTATAACCCTATGCCAATGTAAGCTTAAGGGCATAACAACATTGGACCACATAAATTAATGTGTACAGGTTCTAATGGTGCCCTTGCTCTATAAGATACTGATATTGAAAAACTCTCCCTATGTTGATTTGATAAGATACAACTCTCACATGAACTATCTATCTCATCAATTGGTGGTAATCCTATGACCATCTCATTCTTTTGCAATAAGATCAATCCTCTAAAATGAAGGTGTCCATACCCTAAATTTCATAGCCATGTTTGATCTAAATAAGTTGCCTTGAAATTTTCTTTGAAATCTCCCTAAACTATCTTTTAACTCTTGATTCGAAGTGGGAACATATGGTTCCTTGTCATCACAACCTTTGCAATCAACCTATCATTAGGAGCTTTATCCAATATAATACAAACATTATCTTCAAAAATTCCTCTATAACCCTTTTGTATAAGTTATCCAATACTTCTCGGATTATGCTTCAATCCAAGAATGAAATAAACATTTGGAATATGCCTTCTTTCACCATGTTTTATGACAACATTTATTACACCTTGACCCATAACTGATACATTATTATCATTACCCAAATTGACTTCTAACTTCATAGAACTATCTAAACCTATTTTTGGTCTCCTATATGATTTAACGACTAAGCCCATATAGATGTAACTCAGAGATTGGACATCTAACCTGAGTAGCTATCTTAATCACTATGAAGATGCATTTAACTTGTCAACCCAAGGATGTGAACTTGAAATGGGTCAACACGGTATGTGCACTAGGAACTTCCAAAGTAGCCACATTCATTCTAAAGCTAAGAAAGACATGCTGAAAATAACTGCTTGGAAAGAAATAACAAAAATGTTGAACATCAACCAACAACTATGGTAAGCTGAACTGCATGATAGAAAATGAAATTCTGGGCAAACAAATAGGAAACTACTCTATCTGCTTTGGTTGTAGGAACAAACACAAAATGGAATTCTAGTGGCTGTAAGAACATTCAATGCCAGAATTAACTAACTGCTTAACAAAAAATACAACTAAACTAAAGGATGGAATGCTCACCAAGTGGGCCCCCTTGGATGAGTATTCCTTAAGACAAATGTAAACTCAGAGATGTGAACTTATAACTTCATTTTTTTCATTGGAAAACATGAGTACAACTGAATGACTTAACTATATTGCTAAAAACTTAATAATACAAGTACAACCTCAGATTAATCAACCCCTCAAAAGGAGCATATGAGTCTTATTTATAGAAAGAAACTACAAAACCAACTACCTAGCAAGGCGGTCAACTCCAATAGAATAGGAGGATGCCACTTTAGGGAAAGCATAGAAAGTGGAGAGGAGGTTATGCGTGCATGGAATCTAGTCAAGCTAGTCACTTCAACGCAGATCTAGCACAATAGTAACTCCTAAATTTGCTCAACAAGTAATTCAGACCAGTTACAAGGCAGTTATCTTCCCTCCATTTGACATTTGAATGACCACCTTGTTTGACTTTGATGGCAAGTAACCAACTGGTAGAATCTTCCTCAACTTTATGGCTGCTAATTATATCTACATAACAATATTAGTATGCACAATAATTGCATATATGTACCTATCTTAGAGTAACACTCATTAACCACATGTAAAATTAACATAGATAGTTCATATAGCATGTCAACTTCACTAAAGATTATAGGAAATAACCTATTCCCAATATCTTATGGTTTTGAGGAAATGTCATGAAAAGATCAAGATCTAAGTACCAAAGTCCATGATAACTATAGAAAATGGATAATAAAGTCTAACAAAATTGTGTCCTAAACTAGACTTATCACTCTCCCCAACCTAAGACTTTGCTAGTCCTCCATAGAGGAAGGGTTGTTCTTTTGTTTGGTTAATGCCCTAAAATTGGTAGCTACCAGTTGTCCTATATTAGTTTCTGCAGTGCGTGAGTTAGGATCCCAATAGAACCCTTGCTATCTATCCAATATGTTCCATCTTTGCCTCTCTTCAGAAATATCATACTACTAAAACTTGTAATTTGGCACAGGCCACAATAGGATAGGTGGTTGAAAAATTAAGGGAAGCCAAAATTGTCCCTTTGTCCTCCCAATCTGAATATATCTATCCACTCTTTGACATGCTGCAACATAGTTCTGCAAAGAGTGATGCTCTACTTGTTTTAGCTCATTAGACAAACTATTCCACCTTTGTGCCAAATGTCCCTTTATAGATTATCTAATAGTGTTTGCAACCTTTTCATATTCTCTATAAGCTACTTCTCTTTTAGGAAGGATTCTATTGCCATAGCTTGGTCTATAAAGCATTCTATGCCAATCATTGAAAATACTTCTTGGTTTTCTAGATTCAGCTCTGAGGGGTAGGGGAGTGTTGATTTTTGTTTGCTTATAAGCCTTGAACTATTGTCCCCAACTAATCTCATTTTGTAGGTAGGACGTAAATGCCCTCAATTGAACATCCCCAACATACAACAAGGGATTCCACTCATGATCTTGGGACACAACAAATTCTTCATTTTAGGAGGAGCAATCTAATAAGCATTGAAAAATTCAAGAGGAGACTCAATGGAAGGATTCAAACCTAAAACAATCCTTTCTATTTTAAAAGAAAGATACTTCTCCTTTAAATATAGAGCATAGATCCTTGGAGGAGTCCTACACTCTAATACCTGGGGCACTAAGACTGCCATATTATCCACTCTCTCCTTTAAAGTTGCAATTTCTACATTCTTAAAGTTCTTCATCTTTATTTTGAATTTCTTTCTTTAGCCTATGCTTCTCCTTTTTCTATTCTTCCTCTCTCCTCTGCATTTCATTCCATAAATTAATAGATACCATATGCATTGAAAAATTAGAGGGCCTGTGTACTCCTACCAATAGCTTTCTTGGCACTGATGGTTACTCTTCATATAGCACTAACTACATGGTTCCTAAATGTTCAACCAATTCGAGCTATAGGGCTTCTTGCTACAAGAACTCCTAATTATCTTCATGTCCCTGATTCTCAATTTGTTTAGTGGTGGAAGCAAGGTCTGCCAATGTTACATTTACTGCTTCCTCAAATATATCCTTTTCTCCAACGTTCTCATGCCCTGTTGGAGCCTCAGTATCTTCTAGTGGTGTTCCTTCAACCTTAGGGCTTCTCTACAGAGGCACACCAAAGATTGACTCAGTAGGTCTTGATTTCATCAAAGGGCTCTCATGTTTTTCTTCAGCTGTAGGAAGAACAGTGCCAACCTTCCATTTCTAAGAACCTAGCACTCCCTTTCCTATAGTTTGCTTTTTAGAGTTACCCTTTCTTATTTCTACCTTTTTCTTCTATGCCCTATTTTGAATTAGGTTGCTCAGAGGAACATCATCATTAGAATTTGAAGAAGAACTCACTCTGTCTGAATGCTCTGCCTCAAAAGAACTAATCTCAATAGCTTGTTTTTCTATAGGAGGGTTTGCACTAGAAGTTGAGGTTCTCAGAGTAGCTTAAACAGAGCTCACTCTTCTCCTAGTCCTACAAGGTTGAGGCACAATCATAGGTCACAAATGCCTTGGTCTAATTTGGTCAATATTTAAGAATTCTTCCCAATTCATATTAGACACATCATGCATAGACTTTTCAACTAACAATTTGATCAAACAATGGTGGGAAACATAATTAGCCCTACCTTTTTGGGTCTCGGCCACCATGATTGAGAGAAGGTGGTATAACACATTTGGAACATTCATTCTTCTCCCATGCCTCATATGATTCAGCAGTTTGAAATGCACATAATGAAGATTCGACTAACAACCTTCACAAGTAATGTACCTCACAACATGAATAGCTACTTGATTCCATGGCTCAGGCAGAGAGGTTCTCTTGGCTCCCTATTTGTCTACAGTTATTGGAGGGTCACCAGGTTCTATAAATTCAGCCCTAGTTGACCTGGCATCTCTAGTAATAGGGTAATTCTCACAATCAACAGGCAACCCTATAACTTCTGTAATTCTTTCTTTAGTAGCTAACACCTCTAACCATTTTACCATGGCCTTAACTTCAGACAATGTCTGGGCAAATTCCAATGCAACATTTTCATTAAAACCATTCAGCTTCAAGAAATAATCTAACCACTCGCAACTTCTAAACTCAACCTGGCTGGGTGCATCTTGCAGTAATATGTCATGAACCATGTGTTCATTTCAAATTAATCCACCTCCCATTGTTTTATTTGTCTAAAAACAATCACTCTGCAAAGTTTTTCTTTCTGTAAATTTTTTTTTTTAGAAACTAAACTTCAACTTCCTACAATCCTATTAAATTTTCAATCACTAATGTTATCTAAATTTTCTTTATTTGGGAACACAAGATTATGAGAAGAGTAGTAAAGGCAGTAAGGAGTAATCAATGAAGGCCCACCTCACACTTGCGAGCCGTCATCTCACTCAAAATTCAAATCATTCAATTTTAAACTTTTCTAACATGCTGGCGTAAAGCACATGGATTGACATGTGGACATGGTATTCACACTCCCTCCTCAACCTAAATTTGAGCATGTGTCCTCGCATGCGGAATAGTGATGCGTGACTGGATGAGGTAGGGAATAATTACATGCTATGGAGAACATTGCCATCAATTTACAATAATTAAATGAATGTACTAAAAGATAATTAAGATAAAACAAATTAAAGTGTGTGTACCTTGATGTGCAGAAGATCAGTTGCAAAAATCATGGAGAAAGCACCGGTCACCTTCTAAGAATTTGATTGAGCAATGAATGAAAGTGGAGTTGAAGAAAGTGAGGTGGGATGAAGTGAGATAATGGCAACATAATGGAAGAGAGAATGATGGATATGGATAGTGGAAGAGTGAATGAATGAAGAAGTGGACCCCCACAAAAGTAGAAGTCTTTATTATGACAAGTGTCCTATCTTGGTTAGCTAGAAGGAGGGACATTAGGTCCACTACCTTCAGTTGCAGGAAGTTCAGGAGTTGCATGCCTATTGAATTGTTGCAGAAACTCTTCCTTCGAAGTTGGGTTGTGATACAACCTGAGGCGATGACCATTGACTAATAGCTTAAATATGATAGGGTCAATGGTGGTAAGTTGAACAGCACCATTGGAAAAAACTTTAGTAACCTCATATGGTCCTAGCCACCTTGTCTACAATTTCCCTACATTATCTTGATACCTTGAGTTGTAGAGAAATGCCCAGTCACCTGGCTAGAATTTCTTATCTTTGATGAATTTTTCATGCCACTTTATTCTCTGATTCTATACCATCTCTCTATGATGTAAGGCTACTTTCCTCATCTCATCCAAACCATTGAGTTGCATGATTCTATCCTTTTGTGTCTCAGAGATATCCATCCCCAAGTCTATTGCAGTCTGAAGAGTCTTATGTTCAAATTCAATAGGCATCATAGTTGTTTTTCCATCTAGTAACTCAAAAGGAGTGAAACCTGTGGTTGTTTTCCAAGTTGTCCTATAGGCCCAGATAGCTTTTGGTAGCCTGTTTGCCCAATCCTTCCTATGGACAGCCACAATTTTGGTCAAAATGGCTTCAATTTCCCTATTAGTCACCTCAACTTGGCCATTGGCCTGAGGGTGATACTGAGTAGATTTCTTGTGCCTTATGTTGTACTCATTGACTAGTGCTACAACTAGGGTTGAGGTGAATTGAATTCCTTGACCAGTCACTAACTCTCTGGGGACTCCATACCATGTGAAAGTGTCCTCAAAGAAATTCTACATCCTTGTTATCTCTTGCATGCTTCATGGCCTTATCATCTACCCATTTGGTTACATAATTAGTGCATACTAAGATATAGGATTTACCATTGGATGGAGGATCAATGGGTCCTACAAAATCTAATCCCCACTTATCAAATGGAGTAATCACAAGCTGAGGGTAAAGGGGCATCTCATCAGATTTGGTTGGCCATCCCATCCTATGGCATCTGTCACATTTCTTTGTATATCTCCCTACATCCTTGTGGAGTGTGGGCCAGTAATAACCTGTATTCAAAATCTTCCTTGCTGTCCTTTTTGCTGCAAAATGCCCTCCACATGGTTCATTGTGGCATGCATGTAAAATGTCATATGTTTCATCTTCTCTCACACATCTCCTCATGACATTGTCTGGTCCAGTGTACAAAAAACATCTAGCAATCCATGAAAAAGGAAAATACTTTTCAATGAGCACCCTTCTCTCCTTTGAAGACAAATGAGGAGGGACTCTTCCTGTGACCAGATAATTGGTTGTGTCAACATACCAGGGTGTTTACACAGTGATTGAAAACAAATGTTCATCATGGAAAAAGTCATCAATGACTTGATTATCCTCTAATGTAGTTAGCCTTGAAAGAAAGTCTATAACAACATTGGCCTTCCTTGGCTTATCCACAATAGTGATGTCAAATTCTTGCATTAGCAACACCCATCTTGCTAATGTTCCTAATATTAAAGGTTTGTTCATAAGATACCTAATGGCTGCATGATCTATAATCCAAAAAGTGGCGACATGATGACCAAAATTTTGCCCTTGTGGCAGATGACTTTTTAATCTGAATTTGATGAAACAAAAATTGGTTTATTGAAAAAATTGTCAACTTTCCACCAATATAAGATATACCTTATTTAGAATTTAATAGATTATTATTATTGATTTTGTACATACATTATGACTAAAGTCCTGATTGATAGGCTGACTGAAAAAATTCTATAATTTTCAGACTATTTCACATTTTTCGAATCTAAAAGATGCTTCACATACTATAGGATAAAAAAATTGAATTTCATAAATTTTTTACCAAGTTATGGTGGTTAGACTAACACGTTTTAATAATTTTGAAATGTTCTAATAAACAAATCATAACTAACTATTTACTTGCAAGAAAATTACAAAAAAATGCAGCACATCCGAGAATGTGTCCTCTATTTATATTGAAAGTTTCAGAAAAAAATATATTATTTTTCTCTTGTACGTAGGTTGGTCAGACATACCCCTGCTTTCTATCTTTTTCTTGAAAATTTAGTACTACTGCATTGAAATTTCAAATTTTTACAAAATAGATTTACTTTTTTCCCAAAAAGGACTAGTAGCCTAGAAACTACATTCAATTTTATACAAATTCTGTTTTTACATATTTTTTAAATTATGTTAATAACCTATTCAAATTTTTATGTGAAGTTGCCTAACTCTATTTTTTCTGAATTTTCATTGCCACTTAGGGGCCTAGTTTAGACCCTGATGATCCTCCACTGTATGAATTGGTTTGGTTCCAAATATAAAGATTTTATGGCCACCTTATGTTGACAATGAACATGGTGAATATCAAAGAATTTATATTTGGCATAGCCAATTTGTAGGATCTTGACCATCAAATTTTCACATGTCCATCCTTGGTATGAAGTGCCTAGCCATAGAATGATTAGAGTGTTGATCCATCTTGAGATCTATTTCAAACCTCAAGGTTCATGTCCCTTAGAAGAATCATCTCCCTTCCAGTTTTGATTATGTGAATTTTCTCCCTTCTCATTCACAACATTCATAAGAGAATTCATTTTCCTAGATATTTCACTGATTTCAATCTTCATTAATGAAATATCATGCTTCACCTTGGTCATTTCCTCATGCACATAATTAGTATAAGTATCCTTACTTTCTATTATAGGATTCCCTAATGAAAAAGAAGACAAAAAACAAGCACAGAAGATTGCAAATAATGCAAAGCATAAAAATGTATGTAAAACTGCCAAATCCACCATATCCACCACGTACAACAGCCAAGAAGAAAATATATATAGGTGATGATGAGTGAGGAGGTTGAGTTGACTTCAACACTCCACTCACAAAGTGGCAAAAGAGTGTCAACACATAGCTTGGAGAGTTGTGTCGAACTCTCCAAGTCGACACCTAGCCATCTAAGGTGGCTTAAAACCATGTGCTAATTATATTACTTACAATAAGTAATATACAATAAAGTTTAGCCCTAACACTCCCCCTTAAAGACAACTTAGGTAGGTACAAGAAGAGATTGGTCCTGACTACTACGTATGGTGAGGTAACCATGTACAAAGTAATATCTCATGAAGTGGAGAAAGGTAGAAAACACCATGGGAAAAACTACCCTCCAAAAGAGAGAAAAGATGCATGAAAATTATACAAATGAAGCAGTACTACTTCTTTCACTAAGTGCAATATATGTTTCCCTTAATAAGAGAAAATGATAGAAGGTCTATGAGACCTCCTATAATACATGTCCTACTATAGTGAGGCTAGATAGTCGACAAAGGATGTAGATGTAGATCCAAGAATGCTGAACAATGTTCTTTCCCTTGGGAAGAAATGAAATCAATTGAAGATGCAAGATATCTCCGCATCTTGGAAGATGTATGTATGATCTTGAATCATGTTGAAGCTGATCCAAGGATGATGATGCCCATTTTGATGTCTTCATAGAATGCTCAAGTGTTCCCTTGTTGATGCTGAAGGATGCAATAATAAAATCAGGGGCATGCCTAATAGATGAAGATGATGACAATCCAGAACCATGTGTAGATGTATGTAGAGCATGAATATCTGAAGAGGATAATGTTGATGCAGCTTCATCGAAACTGTCATTAAAGAGAAGACTGATATCCTCAATGTGTGTTTCTAAGTCAGTAATGTAGGACTCTACAAATAGACAAGCAATTTTAGGTTAAAATCTATCCCAATTAGCAATGCTAGGAAGATTGATATATGTATCTTGCTATAAAGAAGTGTTGGAAGATTTCGAATAAGCAACTCTGAAATCTAATGAAGGAATAAGAGATGGTAGAGGAATGATGATTTTCTTTATGTCAATTGGACATTCTATATCTGTATCATGATGTGGTATGTGTGTTGTGATCATAACAAGATCATGCGGGAAGGGAGAAATGCTTGAGTCTCCATGTATTTCCCAAATCTTGATCCATAATGCATGTGGACATTCAATATCCATGATGGCATATAAAGTGGCATCAAGTATATGCAAGATGATTAATCGACAAATATGATCACGATTATTGAGCCACATATCCTTCTGAGATGGTTTACCTGGCTTAGGGATATGTCCATACAAATATGACATGAGATTATGGTACCTAAGGTGTTTCAGAATTCCATCACACCAAGACTTATAATTACCCTTGTTTAGGTTGATTATAGAAGACTGGGTATCAAATTCTATGATTACAAATAGGTTAATTTGTTTAGACCAAGCAAATCAACACATTTAGACAACCCGCCTGATTCAATATTTTAGATACCCTAGTGTTGGCACTTTGTAACTTAGTGTTTTTTTACAATGTAAATAGGTCTAATGCATGGGAAATGAAAAAACATTAACTTTTGCAAAACATACCAGCTGAATTTGGAGCTACTGATCAAAAGTTATTACATAATCATTTTTCCCGTAAATGATCTAATTTAATACACTTGCACTAAAAAATAGAAGAAAATGCCTTCTAGCAAGATGGGCCTAGCTGTCCAACCACTCGTTGGAGTTGGAAAAGATTGAAGAATACAATGGTTTTGATTCTTGAGAGGGAATTGGCCTCTGGCCAACCAAGACCTCACCCTTCGTCTCCAACCAATGAAGATACAAGAGTTTATTAAACCATTAATCCTACAAAGGCAATTTTTCCCGAAGATTGAAGACCCCTCTAAATTTGGTACTTGATTTTAGTGCATTCGACAATTATATTAAAAAAAGACTACATATTTTAACACTAAAGAGATTCACAAAGCCCAATATAGGGTCAAAAACTCCCAAGCCAAGAAAGGGGCAAATTAGGGTTGAAAAATCCTAAAATGATGAAATTTTAGGGGAATGTAGGGGTGGCCAAGGTTGCAAGGTGGTGCCAAATCTTTCTGTGAGGGTGTGTGTGGACTCCAGATTGTGTAAAGACAGAAAAACCCCTTTGTTGTGCGTGCCTCCATGGTTTCCAAGTTGAAAGCCTGTGTTGGCCACTTCTGTGCGTACGAGGGCATCTGACTCAAACAGGTATCGAACAAGGGCGAACAGGGGCAGACCTTCGACCTCAGGCCCAAAATTTCAAGACGCAAGCGTCAAAGAGGCTGCAGGCCTATGTAGAGCATGCCGCGAGCCAAAACGGAATGGGTACCTTTCGAACTGTAGGCTACCACAAAGGAAAAACAGGGGTGTGACTGGGTACCTTTCGAACTGTAGGCTATCTGATGCTTCTCTAAATGCATCCGGCCTTCAAATTTTAACTCGGCTCTATCCACTAGTGTGTCCCTCCTACCTACAAATAGCACCTCCCAACATAGACAAACCCAGACAACACAGGCAAACAATAGTATAATTTCGAGGCAAAAATGAATATAAGCAATTACTGCCTGTCACTGAGTTTCCCCTACTCTGATACCATATAGGATTCCCTAATGAAGAAGAAGACAAAAAGAAACACATAAGATTGCAGATAATATAAAGCATGAAAATGTATGTAAAACTACCAAATCCACCATATCCACTATGTATAACAGCCAAAATGTAAATACATATAGGTGAGGATGAGTGAGGAGGTTGAGTCAACTTCAACACTCCACTCACCAAGTGGCAAAAGAGTGTCGAAACATAGCTTGGAGAGTTGTGTTGAACTCCCCAAGTCAACACCTAGCCACCTAAGGTAGCTTAAATCCATGTGCTAATTATATCACTTAGAATAAGAAATATACAATAAAGATTAGCAATAATATCTATATCCTTGTTGTCTAGAGTTTTTCTAGGTGCGGTAGGATTCTTTTTGCCTCTTGTGGTTGGCTCGACCATGATGGGAGAATTTTTTTTTGCAATAAAACAAACAAAATAAATCCAATTAATAAATTTTTTGTTGTAATTATTAAGTCCTAGATCTCACTTCCAAAAAAAATCTCCAAGAAATCCATTAATTTGTAGTCTTGAGAGTGAAATTGATGGAAACCCTAATTTTGTAATAATTTTTTCAAATATGATAGAAAATAACCTCAAATATGGACTATAGTAGCTTCAATATGTCCTTAAAAATTCCACTAAAAATCTTGATAATATTTTCCAAATTGAGAGGGATATGCACTTCCCAAAATTAACTCTAATATTAAAAAAAATTGCCTTGTTTTTTGCCTTCAAGGTGCCAGGATCATGCTCTGATACCATTTTTAGTTAAACAAATTGCATAATTGAGAAATAAAGTAGAAAATATACTACAAATACTTGCTAATAATATGCCACTTCAAGGGACCAACCTTCAAAAGTCTCCAATGAAGAACATAATTTGTAATGATCATAATGAGTAACCTCAAACTCCGATATATTTTAGTCAAGCCTTGGATATCACCTAGGCTGACTTACATACCTCAATATATCATCTAAACTGACCTAAATACCTATATAAGTTTATATTAATGATTATATAGATTAATTAAGAGTTAAGGTAGCCACAAGCCAACTACTCATAACCCTATACCAATGTAAGATTAAGGGAATAGTAGCATTGGACCACATAAATCAATGTGCACGGGTTCTAATGGTGCCCTTGCTCTATAAGATAATCATATATTGGAAAACTTTCCCTATGTTGATTTGGTAAGATACAACTCTCACATGAACTAGCTGGCTCATCAACCTCTTACCATCTCATTCTTTTGTAATAAGATCAATCCTCTAAAATGAAGGTTTCCATACCTTAAATTTCATATCCATGTCTGATCTAAATAAGTTTCTTTGAAATTTTCTTCGAGCTTTCCCTAAAAAAAGGATCTCTTCATCTACCCTTTTCACTACCATGACAACATTTACTTCTTCCTATAAATGTTTCCTGTTGTTATGGTACCATTTGGATGACCCTATCATGACAATATCTTAACTAATAACAACTCTTGTTATGGTTTTCATGTCAGTAATTCACTGACAAAGGCTCATAGAGCTAGCCCCACATCAATAGTGATCCACATAGGGAAGCATCAAGGCATAGAGGTTGATTGATTTTGGTCTATGAAGTTTACCCACAAAGGCTTATCATATTGTGAAGTTGATCCACAAATGTCAAATGTACTATGAAGGTCAATCAATCCCAGACCATGGAGACCGACTCTTGTCTCACAAATTGCCTAGGTTGTGGAAGGGTGATTCAAGATGAAGGTCAATTTAGCAAGGGCAATTGAAAGCTAATCTGGCAAGGGCCAGGCCATAAATTATTAGGTGACAAGAGGGTTGATCCAGGCCCAAATAGATGGCAATCCATTTGGCCACATAGCTGAGGTTGAACTAGGGTTGTCTCACCTACATAGAAGGGGAAGACAGTGCATGGAGAGGCCATTAGAATCTTGGAATGACTTGTGCAAAGAAGATGTGGAATATGCAAAGAAGCCACCTAAAACAACTTACAAAGTCCTTATTACTGCTCCTATTCACCATAAAATGGCCTATAGAAACCCCATTGGTGTCCTTGTTTGTTGACATCAACATCTCCCACATTCTCCCCAATTTAATTTTATAAAGGAAATTTTTTTATTTTATAATTTAATTAGGGCTTGTTTATGCACATGCACTCAACTTATAAAGTGCCCTATTATGTACCATTCTTGGGGGGATTATACATGCATTTTGTAATCAATGATCTCACATAAAGTTTCAAATTTCCTAAAGGATTAATCTATCTATGTTAATCATGGGTATAGTAAATCATCCCTCTATCATTACTTTCGAAGAAGGAAAATACCAGTTCGGTGCAATAGAATCCTAAAGCATTGTCGATGGATTCATCTATTGCCACATTTGTACATGGACTTATTCCTGAACCAGGTATATATTGGTAGAAATTTGCATAGATAAATAGAACTTTTCAAGTCTTATGATTAATTGGTTTAAGTGTTGGGGACCACACATCGTGGCCTCTATCACACACTAATTTCCATCGCACTCTCTAGACCACACTATGGGAAATGTATGGAGATTCCAATGAACCTCAATTCCTAGATGATCGCATTATAGACATAGATCTTCCCCTTGATAATGTTGAGAATTCTTTGTATGATGATGATACTGAATAGGAACTTTCTTATTAGGAAAGTCTTGAATGTGATGATGACACAAATACATCTCTTGCTTCTCCTCTTTGTACACCTCTAGCATTGGTAGCTATTCTTCCACCTCCACCTACCACTTTGACAGAGATTTTGGCTTCTTCACATGTTACTTTAGAGTCACTTGAGTAGGTTCACACTTGTCCTCTTGATCAATGAGATATCATCTTATTAGACATCCATCATTTCTTTGTGTAATCTCTCATTCTCAATCTTGATGACAACATTGAGGATCTTGCCTTTCTCTTTGATGGTAATTATTTTGTCCTTACACTTGTTGCTACTACAGAGTTCATAGAGGCTCCATCGAGGGCTTCCAAGGATTCTTTGTAGGAGGAAATCTCATGGATTTTTATTGTAGCCATATGGCATGCATTGACATTCCACATCTATACATCACTTCTTTGGATACTAGTGCTCTTCATTAATTTCCACATGATTTTGAGAGGTCACTTATTTTAGTTAGGCCAAGGACTCCTGATTTGATTATGATTCATTTTGACATCAACATGAAGATATTTGAGCAATGTTCTAAGATAGGGTACATCATGAGACTTCCCACCTCACCTTGCTTTTTTGGGTTGGAGTTACTTCAACATTCACTATTGGAGTTGTTTCTTCCTAAGGGGAGAAATGTCATTTCCACAAATGTATCATTTTGAAAATTCATACACGGGCATCCTCTTTTGGCATAGGGGCTACTTGATTGTGGGGGGTTACATAGTGTCTTTCTCTCTTGTATGGGAGTTCATTCTCTCTCTCCTTTAAGGGGTTCTTGTGGTATTAGTGGTTTGACCACAATCAAATATCTCTATCTACATCATCATAGTCAATATGACAAGGTTTCAAGCTTGGTGCAGAGTTATAATCTTCGTGGCAGGATTTCTAGTCATCTTAATTTTTCTTTTCTCTTTTTTGGAGGGAAGTTTATTCCTACTAGGTTTTGTTTCTTTCTCAACTTTACGAGAGATTGCATTGTAATTAGGTAACTCATTAGGCCCTATTGTCGAGACCCATTTTTTTGTACCCACCAAAGCTATCATTAAAGGGGTGTTAGTGTAGGATATTATTGGAATGTTCCTATGGATGTACTTCACATGGATTACTCCTATACTTTGACTTAAGCTTTCTTAGGTGTGTTTTTTCACATAGAGTTGCATGGAGTTCACATGCCAGCAGTTTTAGTTAGTGAAGTTACATTCCTATTCTTAGGCTCCTTCATCACTACTATAGACACAAGTTGCACTTTTCTTGGACTATATATGTACATCAATATTTTGATTTAATTAATTCATTCATATATTGCTTTCGTATCTTGTTTGTATTGCATAATCTCAATTTTCATAACTTCCAAAGGCATGCATTCTTTTATCTTTTGTGGCTCCACTAGTACTAACATTCTATCTAGTTGATCTTGGAGATCTAAGACAAATCTTTAGACTTCAATCACAACTAATAGCATTAAATTTACTTGGTAGACTTCAAATAATATTTTCTACAATCTTTTGATCAATAATCTCATCTTCATGTGATTTAGTTTGATTTTAAGAATATTCATTAATTGACTTGAAAATTGGTCTATAGACTCTGAGTCCTTCATTTGCAAAATATTAAAACTTCCACTAAGAGACTATAATTTAGCCACTTTTACATTAGTTGTTCCCTAATATGTAATTTGTAAAATCAATCGTGCCCTCTTAGATGTAGTTGTTGTTGCAACCCATAGAAAGATAGAGTCATCCATTGCTTGTTGAATTTAAATAGGAGTTTTGCATCCTTTTCTCTATTTTCCTTAAGATCAGATTTTTGTGCTCTAGTCAAATCTTGATAGGCCACCTGATCTAGAGGTTCTAGAAAACTATTTTTGACTTTATCCCAAACTCCTTGTGAAAACTATAAATTATAGTTCTTACCCATAAAAATGGGAACTTGGGGCTATGTGAGATTGTTTCTCAATGCCATGCTTGTGACCTAATATACTACAATGAATCGACTCTAAAAAATTGATTATACTGATTGATTTTAGTAGCTTCATTTTCCTTCACTCACTTTGGCTATAATCTCCTTGTTCTGCCATCAATACTTATTTCAAAAATATTAGATTAGGGGCAAAAGATTCTTTAGATCTATAATTATCTCATTATTGGTGGCTTCCAACTCCCTTGGAAGAGACTAAACACTTTTACCTATGATTTTCTTTTTATAGTGACTTTACTTTTAAACATGGTGATTACTTTATGTGAATTGATCATTTGGTGTGAACTATAATGAAATAGCTCAATCTTCCCTTGGTATCATGAGGAAGGTATGGAATATGAAAACAATGTTGGATTTTGAAACATGAATTGGACATAAGGATCTTGTTCTAAACTAATGCTTCACTTGGTGAAGGTATCATGAGGATATTCACAAAACAAATGTTAACTTGGATTAGAATGATAAGTAGACGTAAGATGATCACTAGATAAAGGTTTGGAAGTGGTATGATAGCTAGTGTTAAGATTTTGAATGCAAGGTTCTTTAATGAGTGTGACAAGATTACAATCAATCATCTCATCATCAAATCTATCATTGTTGAGATATTAATCATTATCCACAAGACTATCATCATCATTATCAGGATAGTACAGAAGACTCTTATTATCATCATTGACAAGTTGAGGACCACCTTTGATTGTGATTTTAGGCTTGACATTGTCTTTACTGATAGTTTTAGGATTAGGAGTTTTGATTTACATGATAAAGTTTTCAAACCAAGGATCTCTAATGTGCATGATAGAGGTTTGCAAAGGTATTTCAGATGCGACAAGGAGCTAGGATGGATTTGGACTTGGTAGAATTGATATGAGACTAAGATGGACTCCACACAAGATGTATGTAAAATGGTGACTTGGATAATGAGACTTGGGAAGATTTCAACTTTTTTGGTGAAGGGTTTAGTCATGGACTATACAAAGTTTAATCATTGGGTTCAACTATAAGCTTATGTTTTAGATGTGTGCAAGGATTTGTTCGCAAAAATTTGACTAAAAGTGAATTGATAACAAACAAGAATACACAATGGCTGACTGACACTTTAAGGTGGTAGAAGGCTTATTTGCTTTTACTAGTTTCACACAAAGAAACATGCCAATCACATGATTACAAAACTTAAATTAGTCAAGTAGGTGTGACATATCTGGTGGATCTCATGAAATGGTCATGGGTCAAGCCCAAATCAAAATAGAGAATATATTGCCATCCCCATTAATACATAATTCTATAGCTTGTATAGATAGGGAATATATGGTCCTGGACCACCATACAACCCTTACCTTGGAGACTTTCGTCCTGCTTAAAGCAGCCCCTATCTCAAGTATAATAGTACATGTGAGCATCTTCCCATCCTATTGTAGTGGTGCACCACAAGATATGATGACAGATGGTCTTAATCTAGGTCTAACAAGCTTTCTAAGGAGGCCCCTATATACATAAAGTATGTGGGTCCCAAATTGTGAACATGATTCAACATTAACTAGCCACAAACATCACCAAACCAAGTCTTAGCAGATCGATGGTCTCAGGGATCACTTTGGACTTATCAAGTTCATCATTTAGGTATAGCTTTCACTCTTCCTCCTTTATATACCCCTCTAGCATACGTGGTTGAGGTCATCTCTAGGGGTGATGAAATCCCCTATCAAGCCTCCTAAAGGGAAGGAATACTATTCACTTTTGATCTCCGAGATCATGCAAAATGTAATGAGAGAGCATAGGTGACATATTGCCCTAGGATTGAACAAATAACAAAGAAGAAAATGATGGACTTTTGATCCCCAAGATCACTCAAGAGTGCGAGGGGAGAGTATACATCCAATAAAGATCCTAAAGACAAAGAAAAACATGTTATTTCCAAACTACTTTAATTTAGTGCAAGTAAACTAGTGGAGAAAATTTCAAGTCTTTGACAGTGTTGCTGTTGAGAATAATTAGTAGTTTTGCAAAATTGTATGTCTTGAACAAATGTAAAGCTGCAGGAAACTTCTTAGTACAAAACAATAAATCCTACAAAAAACCAAACAAAACGTTAAATGCAAAGTGAAAAGTTATGGTTGTTAAATATTTTGACATACATGTCTGATTTTCAGAGGAATATACCTACAAATTTGAGTTGATTCTAACAATGTGGCTTGTGTCACTGTGCAACTCTCTGAGTTGGCTTTAAACGCCTACAAAATTGTAAAAATCTAATGAAAATTGAGAAAGTTATGCTAATTTGAACAAAACAACGTCCAAGGGATAAAAATGGGCACTTTGGCCATTGACGGGTTGCACGAGATTTGTTCACATGTGGCAATTTGTCAAGCTGATGGTTGGGACCCAACTGGTCACATGCAGATGGTTATTTTGGCAATTAATTGTGGTGGAAAAAGTTACATATGGCGATTATTACACCGTTAGCAGTTTCACCTCGACTGAGCACATGCAAAGTGTTAATCCTTGGTGGTTAAGGAGAAACGTAATAGTTTTAACCAGAAGTTAAAGGTAAGAATTCCATAGGTGGCAATCTAGGAATAATAAACAATTAATGGTTTTAGATAGTAATCAGGTGAATATTAACAATCAACGTTTATATCTTTTAAACCACGGTTAATGATAAAGAGCTAACCGTCGATGATTAACAATGATTAGTGACCACCTATATAGACCTTATGACCATAAAGATTAGCAAACAATGCACATACCTCACACACTAGCCACAATCAGAAATTATATTAAGAACAGTGCTTAGGGTTAAAAACTCACAAGCTTAACAACTTCTTTAACCGTTAATTAAGATATTAGAAGAAATAGTTAATAGAACAGCAAGGCAGGTAGATCTAAAAAACTTAAGACTTCTAGGCACAATTAAACTCGGGCTATAGCTGAGATCTTGAAAATATGCAACAAATGAAATACCAATTTTTCAATTGTATATCTCAAAATTGTATGAAAGGTAATTCTAATAAGAACCATATATAATATAACTGTAACCTTCTGTTTTGGGTCAGACACCAAGTAGAAAACGGGTACATTCTATCATCATCTCTGAAAATATTATGGAATATATGAATCATTGTATTTGTGATTCAGTGCATTTATCAATTCCTGGTCCTGAAAAGGAGCGTTGCAATTTGAAAAAAATGATGCTAAAAGCTTATACCAGCACGTGCACCCATAGGACATTCAAGGATTACATCGATAGGAACAACCAACGAGTTCAGAAAATTTTCCAGCATGAAGTTTTTTTTCCTTATAGCGTGTGACAATTTTCCCGAGCACTATAATGCTCACATATAAACAAACAAGTTCAGAAAATTTTCCAACATGGATTGTTCTTTTCTTTACAACAGGAGACAATTTTCCCTATCGTCTAATAATAAACCTCCATCGCCCCTGCAAAAAGATGGATCAAACAACAATTTTGCAGGTAAAAGTTATGGATGAAAGAAGTAGCAGATAAAACACCCCTCTACCCAATGGACGTTATGCAATGCTGAACCTGCGAAAAACATAGATCAAACAATGATCTTGCAGATAAAAGCGATGGATGAAAGAAGAAGCAGATAAAAGATTTTAACTAGACAACACAACCCTTATCCTGCAGACGATTCAAAAACTAGTGAATTCATACATTGCATAGAGGATAAAAAATTAAGAAACCAGTGTAGAATAATACCAAAAAAACCAATGGACGAAGATGCGAGAAAATCCAGTGGATACAAGAATATGATGAACCAGCAAACAAGACTTTAATCGTACAATACAACCCTACAACTGTTTAAGGGGCCAAAAGGCCCAAAACTAAAGTTTTTTTCAAAAATTTACGACTTTTCTTCAAGCCATGATGTTATATGTTTTTCTTCGTCTACGAGCTGCTTCGAACCATCTACAATTTATTTTCGAAGTACGTGGCTTCTTTTTCATGTGACTGCCTATGATTCATTACTTATATCTTTATTTATGAGACATCTTTATCTCCTTCTTTGGCGGCATAGAAACTTCTATAGTTCCCCCCTTTTTATCTTGGTCCCTCCTTTTGTCTTCAATGACTTTTTTTTTTCTTGATTTGAATTTAGATGCCAATATTCTTTTAGCAATAGTAACTTTTTCTTCTCCTATACTGACTTGGTCTTTTCTTTGGGATATTCTCTCAAGTTGACTTTCAAAGTCCACGATATCCTATTGACTATGTTCAAACCTTACAAACAAGATCAAACCTCATACTTGGACACCACTCTGATTATGGATAGAGATGGATACACAAACTATGAACACATGAAAGCTAGAGCATTCAGAAAACTTCTATTTCTTGATAATTAAAAATTATTAAGATTGAATCAATATATATAGAGAAATTATCAAAATATTACTAGTACATAGCATTAAATATTTTTGCCCTTTTGGGAACATTCCTATCCTATCCAACCTTATCTAGAAACTTTCTAAGAAAGACTCCCTCTTTATATAATTTACTAATTAGAAATTTTGCCCTTTTTATTTCAATAATTAATCATTATTATGAAAGAAATTACATATTCCAACAATTTCATCGAAAGACTGCTACATAGCTGATTATTAAATATTTCAAATATGTCTACTCTACCATATAATATACCCACCTTACCTGCCTTTGAACTTTGATCACAAGTATGCATAGAAGTTGTACAAGGACATCCTATGTTTTCAGGTTGCCAACCATGAATTCGTATTCCACATACCTTTTGAATTAAACACAAGCTCCAAAAAAGGATATAGGACTACAACCTATAGTCGAAGCAAATTCTCACACACCAAAAAAAGGATAAGAAGTATTTATAATTACCACAAACTTACAACTTGTAAATGCCAATCCAAAAAGATGGATATCTTTCAATAATTTCAAGTCTTGAATATTCATAAATATGACAATACATCATTGCTCATGCTTGTTATGGAATGTGGTTGCTTAGCAATTGTGCAAGATTTTTGCAATGTGTTGATGATTTCCTATTTATTTTTTCCATAGTAGGATTGAATAAAAAGAGTGGATTTTATAGATTTTTGAATGAGAAAAGGAATGGCTAAGATTAACTTGATCAAATTTCAAAAGTTGAGAATTGATTTAGAGTTAACTTCTTTGATTGATCAGTTTACTAATTTGATTATGAATTAACTGATTTGACAAAATAATAACATGCGATTACATGGAGTAGAATATGGGTGAGGATAATTAGCATATCATTTATTTATTTTAATTAATTGCATGCACACATAGATTAACTAGGAATTAATTAACTAATTAATAATGATTAATTAATTAATTATATGGCCATGTAAGGAGGATTTAAATGAAATCAACTAAATTAAAATGATGTAATTAATTAATCGACAAAATGTGATTAATGAATGTATAGTGTAAAAGAAATTTTGCATTTACATCTCTAAACAAATCATTAAATTACTTAATTTATTTTATTAAAATTACTTTAGAAAACAGAATTTAATTTCATAAAATAACTTAAATTCAATTTTTTTGTGAGGATCTTGCAACTTCATCTTTCTTTTTTAATCAAATTATTGTTCCATAAAACAGAGAGATTAATTACTCCAATTCAAGCAAAATATACAATATGTATGAAATTTGCTTCAAACGTCTGCATGCAATGCAGGAAAACACAATACGGAAAAACCCCTTATAATAGTATAACTATAACTATATAAAACTACAACCTAGATACGAGTTTCATTTGGCATAGAGGCGCTTACAGGAGCTGGTGTGGTGCCCCACTCAAAGTTGCGGTCAGACTCTCTCTAATCAAGAAAATAAACAGGTTCGTTTACGTCCATACACCTTATCGCCATATTCTCATTTATTTTTTCACCCATAAGTCTGAAGGAACCATTGGCAGCTAGCTATACTTTAGTCCACCAGTATACACTTCCTTGTCTTGTTATCACCTGTAGCATAAGCAATCAATGACAGTAGATTATATCTAATATCCTATAGTATTAAAGCATATACTACTGATAATAATAATCTATGACATTTAGTTCCTGTATTTGTCATTGTAATTAAATGAAAAAAGGTAAAATTAGAAAAGTGTAGAAAGAACTAGTAAGTTTCTAGATGAGGATTGGAAATTTCAAGAAAGCAAAAGCATTAAATACTGTCTACTACTATGGTATTGGAAGACCTCTATAAATAGACAAATCATGTAATTTTTTTTTCCATCAAGCAATATAAATTGCTTTGATCATCAAGCAATGGATTGTTGAATGTTGTAGCATTCATATTCTAAGAAATTGTTGTGTGTTTCATATTTATTTCTATTTGTGTATCTTCATGTTTGCGTGTTTCATTCATCTCTATCCACCACCAACAACACAAGCGGTGTCATAGCCAAGTTAGATTACGGGTTCCCAAGGTTGTTTGTGTTTGTAGTAGGTTGTTTGAAGAATATCATGGGAACATTATGATGTGCATCAGAAGGTGCCAAAAGTGAAATTACAAGAAAGAAAAAAATGAAAGGAATCAAGGTGTGTAGAAACTACACCAATCTAATGAGGAAAATGTTGTGCAAATTTTGATCCTTATAGTTACAATGAAGAAGATTCACAACATTAAAACATAAATAACAATAATAAGCAAATAACACCAAAACACCAAATATACGTGGGGAAAACCCTTTTGGGAGAAAAACCCCACTCCAAAAGCTTGCTCAATGTATTACAAATCCAACACAAGATTACATACAGTTGCAGAGGAAATTTATTACAAGAGTTTTCCAGCGTACAATTTCTAGAGTAATTCCAGCAGTATAATGGTACCTGTAAAATTATCTTCTCTTATAGATGACCCCTCAAGCATTCAATTTAAAGGAGTTTGAATACAAGAAACCGCCAAAATGGAAACTCAAAACTGTGAGTTGCAACATGTACTCATGAAGAATCAAATCCACCATAATATATAAAGTTACTCAGTTTATCAAAACATAATTGACTCTAAAAAAATATGGCACTCCTTTTTTGGTTCCTAAAATCATACTTTCGTGATATCCTAAAATCATACTTTTCATATTTTCTAAAATAACTCCCTCTCACTAGCTCTTTCCATTCTAACAACTCTTACACACATTCCAAGTTGTCATAGTTACATTTAGCAACTTCCATGACCCTATGTGATAAAAAAACAAATTGGTAAAATGCAAACAAATAAACATTTCAAATATTAGAAATTGCAAGGTGTATGCTAGCTTATCCCAACATTCTCCCACTTGTTGTATCCCTTGCAAAAGCTAGGGAATCTATATCATCATGTACTCAATTCCTAGAGGCCGAGAGGCCCATAGATTTTGAACACCATCTAAACTTCTCTATTCTCACAAGATTTGTCAAGGAGTCTACAACATTCGTCAAAGTATTAACTTTCTTAAAATTCGCTCTTCCATCTTCTACCATGTCATAGATAAAATGGTACAGGACATCAATGTACTTTTTCCTTGTGTGGAAGGTTAGATTCTTTGCCAAACATATGACACTCTGACTATCAGAAAATAGTAATCTTCCCTACATCATACCGAACATCTGAAAATAATCTCTTAATCCAAATGGCTTCCTTACAAGCATGGGTTGCCACCCTGTACTTTTCTTCTGTAGTGGACAAAGAAACTACAAGTTGCTTCTTACTCATCCAAATAACAACATCACCAAACATTATGAAAACATATCCACTAGTGGATCTTCTACTATCAATGTCACATGCACAATCAGAATCCAGATATCCACAAATAAACAAAATACTGAGTCCTTATAGGACAACCATGATAACAAAATCTGAATACTCTAAAGTACCCCGTAGATATCTAAACACTCTATTCACTACATCCCAATGTACTTGTCCAAGATTAGCCATAAACTGACTAAGGACTTCCACTTCTTGGGTAATGTCTGGCCTTGTACAGACCATAACATACATTAAACTACCAATTGCACTAACATAAGTTACTCTAGTCATGTCCTCCATCTTAGTATGAGAGTTTGGATATGTTAGATTTAGGGCACACAACTGAGAGGGGGGGTGAATCAGTTGTGCAAAACTTTCTTCCACTTAAACACTTAACTTTATATTTCAACACAACAACATAATAATAAATCAACCATGAAAGCACAATGCAACAAATCAAGAGCAGAAATACATCAACACATGAGACACTAAGATTTTGACATGGAAAACCCGGTTAAGAGAAAAACCACGGGGTGATTAACCCAAGATATATTCTTTGTTAGAAGAATAGAAAGAACAAATGGCACATACCAATTAGGGCTCACTGCCTGAGCACACTGCTCACAAGAGGCTCACTACCTACAAGAGACACATTGTCTACAAAGAAATAAGTATCACATACTTGAACTGGTAAGTAGCATCTTCACCATGCTTGAGTCAATTCCATTTAAGCCCAAAAACTTCTACTCTACTTTTCACTCTTCTCCTCGCTATCACACACTCATCTTCACATGGACAACTTAGAAATGACTTCACAATCCCTTCTTTATATAAGACATCAACTTAGCAATGATTATCTAAGTCAGAAAACATCAACAAGAACATTCGCAGAGCGTGTAAGTCATCCGATCGACCAATCACAAGAAAAACACCATCATCTGGAAGTTATTCTTCAAATGTGAGCTCCAACTTCAATGCGGATCACCAACATGAACTGGACACACTTACAGACTTCCACAAGCTTGCATGAATCACCAAAAACATCCGCACTTCATCTGCTTACTGAAATCAATCTCTCCTACATCCAGAACCTCAAGAACACAGACTGTCATTACTGTCACAAAGGACTAAATGCTTGCGGACCTTCAAACCATGAACAAATCAAGTTGACACACCACAGAGACTTCCCCAACACTTCCTCAAATCCGCAGAACATGAAAATGCATTTCTGGATCTCACCAGACCTTTCTGTAACACTCTATCACTTTTGAACGTCTACTAGAACCAGTTTTACTTAAGCAGCCATAACTTCTTCAAATCTTCATATAGACCTCTGAAATCTCTACTGAATCATCTCACGACATATATCTATAAACCCTTTAATTCGTATCCTCTGATCTTCTTCTTATCTTGGACTATTGCCTTATAGTCATCACTGTTCTTCACTGTTCCTGATTGAGGTTAATTTTCTCAATATCCTCAGTACACAGCTCAGTCAATTCTTATCATTAATGCAATAGGAGTATGTTGACATCAATGACAACACCGCTTAGGCCCATACTTGCAACAATATCCCCCTTTGTCATTGATGGCAACATATTATGTGAAAAACTGTTTTAACCATCAAGACAAGAAGCTTCTCCTTACTGTCTCAACTCCCCCATCAACAACAACCATCCACATGTCTTCTCTTCCTTTACAGCTCCCCCTTTGATTATCAACCACTAGTTTTTCACATGTCTTCTCTCCCCCTTTGACGTCAATGGCAAAGGGCACATACTTGCAATTCCATCACTTCAAAATCATATCTATTACTCCCCCTGAGTAGCAGCTCCCCATTCATCAATCTGGACCACAAGATGTGATTGTGATATCCACCAGACTGATACACATCAGTGCACCTTAGTTCATCACCGGAGGGGAGGGGCAATAACCCCTAACTTCTCCCTGAGGAACTCAAAAGAGTCCTTAGGTAGAGGTTTAGTAAAGATATCTACAATCTGATCCTTGGAAGGCAGAAACTCTAATCTAACTTCATTCTTGTTTACTTGTTCTCTCAAAAAGTGAAACTTGATGGATATATTCTTAGTCTTTGAATGCAACACCAGATTCTTAGATATGTTTATTGCACTTGAATTATCACAGAAAATTGTGATGGGCTCCTCATACTCCACTATGATGTCTCTTAACATTTGCGTCATCCACAAAACTTGAGTGCAACTACTTGCTGCTACAATATATTCTACTTTTGCAGTGGACAGCGATATTGCCTCTTGTTTCTTGCTTAGCCAAGAAACTAATCTCTTCCCCAAAAAGAATGCTCTACAACTGGTACTCTTCCGGTCATCCACATCTCCTGCCCAATCAGCATCTGTATATGCATGAAGAGAGAAATCATGATCTCTAGGATACCAAAGACCATACTTAACTATCCCTTTTAGATATCTAAAAATCCTCTTGATTGCCATGACATGAGATTCTCTAGGATCAGCTTGGAATTTAGCAACAAGACCAACAACCTGCATAATGTCTGGTCTAGTTTGAGTGAGATACAACAATCCTCCAATCATTGACTTGTACTTTGTCTGATTAGCCTTGGGATAGTCATCATCTTTTCTCAACTTGCATCTGGTTGCCATAGGAGTGTTCATTGGCTTTGAGTCTTCCATCCCAAATTTCTTCAACAATTCTTTCACATACTTTGACTGAGAAATGAAGATTCCTTTCCTTGTTTGAGTGATTTGTAGACCCAAAAAGAAATTCATTTCTCCAAGCATGGACATCTCAAATTCACTTTTCATTTGATTTGCAAAGATTTTGCACATACTATCTCTTCCTCCAAAAATGATATCATCAACAAACACTTCAACAATCAACATGTTTTCATGATAATTTTGAAATATAAATTACTATCAGTAGTACCTTTGTTGAAACCAATCTTCAAAAGATGCTTGTCCAATCTTTCATACCAGGCTCTTGGAGTTTGCTTCAATCCATATGGTGCCTTCTTCAATTTGCATACCATATCACCATGATCAAACAACTAAAATCCATCTGGTTGCTCAATGTACACTTCTCCCAAATCACCATTTAGGAAGGAAAACTTGACATCCATCTGATACACTTTGAAATCTTTGAAAGTAGCAAATGTAAGAAATAATCTAACTGCCTCAATTCTTTCCACCGGAGAAAAAGTTTCTTCAAAATCAACTCCTTCTATTTGAGAATAGCCTTTGTAGACCAATCTAGCTTTATTTCTGACTAGTTCACCAACTTCATTCAGTTTGTTCTGAAAGACCCATTTGGTTCCAATCACATTTTTGTTTCTAGGTCTAGGAACAAGATCCCAGGTATGATTTTTCTCAATTTGCATTAGTTCTTCCTCCATAGATTTAAGCCAATTTTCATTATTGCAAACTTCATTTATTGTCTTAGGTTCAATCTTTGAAATTAGACAATACTCATCTGAATCTTGAGCAATTCTCCTTCTTGTTTGTACACCTTTGCTTTTGTCACCTATGATCTGATCTTCAGAGTGGTTCAGTCTTACATACCTTGGAACTTTGGGACTTTCTTGCACTTCTAACTCTTGATCAGGCTCATTGAAACTTATCTCTTCTTCCTAACTTGCCAGATCAGCTTGACTCGGTTTTTCAGAAGAGGCTTGGGCATCTTGATCCAAAGCACCATTCTGATCATCTTCATCATACTCATAAAACCTTGAGGGTTTTTCAATTCCTTCATCAACCTTCACATTTGTACTTTCTATAATCTTTCTCAATCTCTTGTTATAACACCAATATGCTTTGCTTTGAGTAGAGTAACCCAAGAATATTCTCTCATCACTTCTAGCATCAAACTTTCCTAGATCTTCATCCCTTTTAATGTAACATTTGCTATCAAAAACTCTGAATTACCTCACAGAGGGAGTGATGCCAAACCAAAGTTCATAAGGAGTCTTATCGGTATTGCTTCTGATTTTTACTCGATTGAGAGTGTAGACTGCAGTGCTGACAGCTTCTCTCCAATAGATTTGAGGAATATTAGCTTCCATCATCATGGTCCTAGATGCTTCTTGGATGGTCCGGTTCTTTCTCTCAACTACTCCATTCGGCTGTGGAGTCCTAGGAGCAGACAACTGTCTCTTTATTCCATGTTTCTTACATAAGTCTATGAACTCACTGGATGTGAATTATCCACCTCTATCAGACCTCAAACACTTCAATTTTAATCCAGTTTCATTCTCTACCATAGCCTTGAATATTTTGAATTTCTCAAGTGCTTTTGATTTCTCATTTAGAAAGGTTACCCACATCATCCGGGAATAGTCATCAATTAGCAACATAAAGTATCTATCACCTTGTATACTCCTAGTTCTTGCCATACCACAAAGATCAGTATGAACTAAGTCCAATAATCTGGTAGAAGCCAGTTCCTTACTTTTGAAATAGACTCTACTTAACTTACCCAACTGACATTCTTTGCACAAGCTATTAGTAGGTTTCACCAATTTAGGAAGATCTCTTACAACCTGAGTATTGCGTATCTTGATGATATTATCAAAATTCACATGACACATTCTCCTATGCCATAACCAGCTCTGATCAACTTGAGCAAATAAATAACTTTTACCAGTGCCAACCAAGTGAAAGATATTACCTTTAGTTTGAGTACCGGATGCAATCTCTGTTCCAAAACTTTCAAATATCTTACATTTTCCATTTTTGAATATGAGATCATAGCCTTTGTCCAGTAACTGTCCAACACTGAGAAGATTGTGCTTAAGTCCTTCAACATACAATACATTACCAGTTTTGTTCTTTCCATAAAAAAAATAGTTCCTCTACCTCTGATTCTACCAGCAGAATTATCACCAAACTTTACTATACCTCCTTCATATCTTTCCAAATCTAAGAACTTATTTTTGTCACCTGTCATATGGTGAGAACATCCACTGTCAATAACCCAATCATCTTTTTCTTCAACTTGGGCAGCCAGAGCACTTTCTTCAACCTTATGATTGACAGATTCAGAGGGCAATGGATCTTCTTCCTTGATGGCAATGAACACCCAGTTATTTCTGGATTTGTCTCCAATCTCTGATTCATCATCTGTTACTCCTTCATCATCTCTTTCATGAGCATAGTAACAATTCTTCTAGAATCTTGGTCTGTTAGAATTTGGCCTTGAAAATCTTTCCGGACACTTTGAGGCAAAATGACCAATCTTGTTACAGTTAAAACACTTAAAAGAAAATTTCCCTTCATACTTACCAGATCCTCTTGGCAGTCTTTTTGCAATGAGAGCTTCAAGATGAGTAGTTTCAACTTCTTCTTCTTCCAAGTCTTTTCTTGCTTTTTCATACCAGGATAGGTTCCTTGAAGAGTTTTCTCCCGGATCAAACCTTTGTTTCCCTTTTACAGAGGCACTGGCTTTGAATGCAGATTCAGTCTTTGGGGGTTCATCTCCAAACTTGGCCATTTCAAATGTAGCCAATTTACCAACCAATTGTTCTCTTGTAACTATTGTGTGAGCTCTAAACTCTTCAATTGTAGTAGCCTTGATTTTATAAGAAGCATGAAGGGATTTTATAATTTTGCAAACAATCTCATCTTCACTCAAGACACCACCAGCATTTCTGATTTCACAAACAATCTCATTTACTCTTGGCATGAAGGTAGTAATGTTTTCATCATCTCTCATCTTCAAATTTTCAAATCTTCCTTTCAGACTCTGAAGTCTTGCACTTTTAACATACTTGTCTCCTTCATGCAATAGTTTCATTTTTTGCCAGATATCATGAGCAGTTGGTAGGTCAATAACATTTGAGAGCTCTATATCTGATAATGCACTTAGAAGAGCCTCAATGGTCCACAGATTGTTTTTAGTATCAGAGATTTCATCCTTAGATGTTAGACCACCCTGTGGAGGTGTATACGGTGTTGAAACCATGGTCCAATACGCCTTTCCCATACATTGAAAGTGACATTTCATGTGACCTTTCCAAAGATTAAAATTTGTTCCATCAAATTTTAGACTGTCCTTGTAAGACGACATCCTGGATCTCCTCAAGCAGTTAAGCTCTTTTTAGACGAACTTGGCTCTGATACCAATTGTTAGATTTAGGGCACACAACTGAGAGGGGGGGTGAATCAGTTGCACAAAACATTCTTCCACTTAAACACTTAACTTTATATTTCAACACAGTAGCATAATAATAAATCAACCATGAAAGTATAATGCAACAAATCAAGAGCAGAAATACATAAAGACATGAGACACCAAGATTTTGACGTGGAAAAATTAGTTAAGGGAAAAACCACAGGGTGATTAACCCAAGATATATTCTCTATTAGAAGAATAGAAAGAAGAAATGGCACATGCCAATTAGGGCTCACTGCCTGAACACACTACTCACAAGAGGCTCGCTACCTACAAGAGACACACTGTCTACAAAGAAATAAGTATCACATACTTGAACTGGTAAGTAGCATCTTCACCATGCTTGAGTCAGTTCCATTTAAGCCCAAAAACTTTTGCTCTACTTTTCACTCTTCTCCTCGCTACCACACACTCATCTTCACATGGACAACTTAGAAATGACTTCACAATCCCTTCTTTATACAAGACATCAACTTAGGAATGATTATCTAAGTTGGCAAACATCAACAAGAACATTCGCAGAATGTGTAACTTATTCGGTCAGCCAGTCACAAGAAGAACACCATCATCCAGAAGTTATTCTTCAAATGCGAGCTCCAACTTCAATGCATATCACCAACACGAACTAGACACAATTCAAAGACTTCCACAAGCTTGCATGAATCACCAAAAACATCCACACTTCATCTGCTTACTGAAATCAATCTCTTCTACATCCGGAACCTCAAGAACACAGACTATCATTACTGTCACAAAGGACTAAATGCTTGCGGACCTTCAAACCATGAACAAATCAAGTTGATACACCATAGAGACTTTTCCAACACTTCTTCAAATCCGTAGAACATGAAAATGCATTTCTGGATCTCACCAGACCTTTCTGTAACAATCTGTCACTTTTGAACGTCTACCGGAACCAGTTTTACTTAAGCAGCCATAACTTCTTCAAATCTTCATGCGGACCTCTGAAATCTCTACTAGATCATCTCAAGACATATATCTGTAAACCCTTTAATCCGTATACTCTGATCTTCTTCTTATCTTGGACTATTGCCTTATAGTCATCACTGTTCTTCACTGTTCCTGATTGAGGCTAAATTTCTCAATATCCTCAGCACACAGCTCATTCAATTCTTATCATTAATGCAATAGGATATGTTGACATCAATGACAACACCAGTTAGGCCCATACTTGCAATAGGATAATCCTCAAAAAATAAATTTGTCCCCATCATAACAGGAACACTCAACAACATACAAGTTACCATGTTGGATCTTTCCAACACTAAGTTCACATACTTTCTCTGGCCTAAAATTTTTTTTTGTTATCTCTATTTCTTTTGATTTCCATCCACAAAACGTACCTAGCTGCCCCTAAATCTTTCATTTCAAATTGTACCGAAAGATAAGACTTCAAATAAGATATCATTTACTTTTACCATTCCCAAATAACAACATATCATCAACATACAATGCAATAATGATAATGCAATCATTATCCATTTTGAAATAAATGCAATGATCTGATTTCAATCTAAAAAATCCCAAACTCAACACAAAGGTATCAAACTTTTGGTATCACATTCTAGGAGATTGTTTTACACCATACAAAGATTTATTCAACTTGCAGACTAAAAGGTCTCTACCTTTTTCAATGTAGTGTTTTGGATGTGACTATTGGGATATGGTGTTGTACACCATTGTATAATTCAATATATTTTATAATGTTGTAATTGAATAATTATTTAGTTGTGATGCACCTAGGTGGTGTGGTTAATCACACTAGCTAATTATTTGGGGGTGCTGCCACAATATGGGTTACACTTTCTGGGACATCCTGATTTTGCTGAAATCACATATTTTTAGAAAATATTAATGATTTAAGCCATGAAAGGTTCCACTTAAAAGATTTTAATTGAAGAGGGTTTGATCAAACCCCCTTAGATTCAAACCCCCTTGGATAGAACCCCACTAGTTTTAAACCATACCTATAATGGAGTCTCCTCTACACCTATCAAAATACTGATAAAAAACTAATTTTGATTTATCTTTTGAGGGATCAAATGAATTCATTTAAAATTTATGCTTTGTAAGTATATAGTCCTTATTATAAGCTTCCCAAAAAATATAATTTTAAATATATTTAATTTGATTATTATATTTATTTTTTATTTCTTGTGAATGTATGTTTTTTCACTCAACATCAAGTTCCCTATTCTATACACATGGAAAATTAGTAGATTACTGAAAAAAATTCTAAAAAATATCTATGCACTAGGTATTGATGTCCTTGTTTCAACAAAAGTAAAAAAAATAAATTTCAATACATACAAAAAAAGTTATGTTTTATGGAATACGCCTATGTCTAAATTATAATTGGTTTGACTTCAAAAATTAATTAAAAAATATATATTCAACAAAACATAATGAAACCAAATGCATACACTATATATCGGTGTTACCAATCTAAATTAAAAAGAATCAGAATTTTATCCTTTGTAGAAAAAAAGGTATGTGCTACGGAATATACATCACTTTAAAAAAATGTTGTTTACTATTAAAAACCAGTTATCAAAGGAGATGCAAAAAAAATTATAATTTAACTCCAATTTTTTTTTAAAATATATTTTGAATCTACAAACAAAATCTCACAAATCACTAGTTCACATCATCTTCAAATTCCTAATGCTTTACTAGCTATAGGTGTCAGAACGTGAAGATTTAGTTCAAAATATTGATTTTAATGTCAAGTTTGGCCAAAAAGTGTAACCCATTATTGTGGGATGACCCTTGGGGACCACTTTATGTTCTATTGTAACATTGGGATATTATTTCTATTATTTTATTAATTGGAAAAATTTAGTACCAATAATCAAATGTGGGGTAAGTGGTTTTATAGGTTAATGGTTTTGTGTATCCATGGTTTTGGAACACATGGTTTTATCCAATACCACAAGTTGTATTTGTGTGAGCTTGGTCTATAAAAGCAAGCACATGGTTAGTGGTTTGGCTTGGTTGGTAATTTCATTGTAGGTGGATTGGAGGTTTGTGAGAGGCTATCATTGTATTGAGTTTTCTCCTGTAAGTGCATATTGTGAAGCATGGTAGGTTATGTGTGGATTCATGCTTAGACACATGGAGGATACATTGGACGTGCTTAATGGTTCAAAGGTATTCATGGAGAATTATAGCATGTAGCTTAACATCTTTATTGCTAAAAAGTACATATGAGTGTGGATACTTTTGGAGGCCGGGTTTTTGCCTCTTGAGGGTTTTCCCGGGGTATATCTTGTGTTATCTTGTTGATTGTTCATTTGATCTTTGTATTATGGTTATTATTACATCTTTTTGTCCTATTGGGTTATGTGGAATTGGTTTTATTTGACCTACAAATTCCTAACATGTGGTATCAGAGCCATGTTTATGGTTGAGAGAAGTGTGAGCTCCCTGGATGTGTATAACCCTTGTGTGTGTAGATTAGGTGCAAAATGGAAGCCATGGCAATGAATGTAAGGATTGAGGGCATTACAAGGTTTTGTGCATGTTGTATTGTAGATTGGGGGTTCTGTGTATTGGAGATTTGTTGTGCATGTTGCATATCGGGTGACTAAAAAATCATCGTTGAAGAGAGTTTTCTTGGTTTGGCTTCATGAGGGTTTTGTAAAGGAATTTCTATAGATGAACTCTTGGGACAAAATAGACCTCACCATTGAGCCTAGGAGGCTCGAGAGGTGAAGAAAAACATATCATTTGCGCTATTTTGGCCATAGGGTCCGAAAGGAGAAAAAAGGTCCTCTTTCACTCGATGGTATGACCGTATGGCTGTCGTAGGTACGTTGTAGCAGAAGAAAAAAAATTCCTACACATTGGTTAAATTTTTTTATAGTTTAAAAAATTCAATTAAAAAACTATAGAATGGAAAATCAAAATTCAAGATATATGAAATCCTTTTTTAAAAGGATTTGAATTTTGTTAAAAATGAAATTTTTAGGCAGAGCAGGTACCCCGTACCCCATTATACCCTGCACAGTAGGTGGTACTGTAGGGGTACCATCGGCTCAGAGTTGCATGGCCCCCGCTGCCCTCCACTTGGCCTTCAGCTGGTGCTGACCAGGCCGGAAGGCCATATGGCCGCCATCCTTGGCAGCCCAGCCAGGGCTGACAAGGGAGCTGCCGGTCTGGCAGCCCTTGACCGCCACCAGAGAAGGAGGCCCCCACCCCCTGTGTGGTGTATAAAGAAAAAACATTTGGGCTATGATATATGATTTTATGACAACATTTTAAATCATACCCAAAACTTTATTAAAATCCCCTTATAATATTTTTTGGTCTGTGGGAGAAATGAAACAAATTGAAAACATGTTTGAAATCTTCCTGTCAAAGACATGTGATGCTAGCTAAACACATTAGTGCCACCTTGTGCATAGTCAGATCACCTAGTCAACAGTGATGATGTTAGCATTGTACGAACAGTGTCCCACTAGGGGTCCCCTTTTAGCCCTAGGAGTGCACTTTCTTCTGGGGGCATAACTTTCACATACGGTATCAGTTTCTCAACTTCTTATAGGCTTCAGAAAGCTCTCTTCGAGAAATACATAGTGGTATAGGTCCCATGATTACATTTTTCTGTTTGTGTCAGAATTTGGTGCCTAAAGCAAGGCATTGCTCTGGTACAATTTTATGCTCATGACTTTTGCATATAGAATTAGATTTTCAATTTCGGATACACGTTGGAGAGATATTGCATTGTAATACAATTTGGATCATGTCGATTTCCATTTTGGTGTGTAGAGAGAGATTGGTACTTGTTTGATCACTTGTAGGATCCTGAGAGTCAGAGTGCATTTATGAGTGCATTCAGATAGGTACATAGATTGTCGTCTCATTTGAGGACATAGTAGATACGCATGCGAGATTTAGAGTCTCATTTCAGTGGGAGTTGAATAAAGGTACAATGATGATGATGATTATGGTGTCATGGATATGTAGGCACACTTTTGCATAGGCATGACATGATCATATATGTGATTGACAAGTATGGGCTATGATGTTTGATTCATGATTACATGTGGTGTTGTGGTGTTATTTTATGGGATTGTTCTTATCTCCTGAATGCTTGATTAGTTCCTTGATTATAGTTACTTGTGTTGTGGACTTGTTGAAAAATCAAATCTAGCATTGATTGGGTGTTTAAGTCTTGGAGTCTATAGGTTCTCTTCTTTGATATCTCAGTTTACATGTTACTAGTGTAATGATGAGTTTGCATGTTACATTTGTTTTGGATCTATGAGTTATGTAGTTTTGTGGATTAGCTACCGCTTGGCTACAGTGGGATGACTCGGATGTGGATTGTCTTTATGCACGAGATTGATTCAGTGTTTATGCAGACTTTATTAGTTAGCCTTGTCAGTGGTCATTCGTACATTGGTATGTTGCATTGAGATGAGAAGATGGATGATCAGAGTACCTGGATAGTCAGTTGTTGGGACTTGTAGCATGTTTATCATGATGTCATGGAGAGCTTGGATACATGTTCTTGTTGCAAGGTGTGTGCCCTTGGTCTCCTTGTGCTATGCATGCACAATGCTTGGGTTCGTGATAAGGATTAACCACCTCTTATGGATTCATTAACTCTGGCAATTGTATTAGGCATTAATAGGTTGATCTTTTGGTGTAATGACAACCGTATTTCCAACAATTGGTATCAGAGCCTGGGTCACAGGTTCAAACCCCTTGCTTGCGCTAGGGGGGATTGTTGCAAGATGTGCACCCTTGGTCTCAGGTTGTGTTGTGCATGCGTAGCACTTGGGTTCGTGACAAGGCTTTACCACCTCTTGTGGATTCATTAAATCCGGTAGTTGTCTCGAGCATTAACAAGTCGATCTTTTGGTGTAGTGACAACCATATTTCCAATAGTTCTTATGTGATCTTTTGACAGTGATGGTTTTATCTTCTTGGTTTGGAGATTATGGTTCTACTCAACATTTTGGGAGTTGTTGATGTTGGAACGATATTCCTTGATTAGTTTGGAGCCATGGATAATCTTCATTTAGGAGATGGTTACTTTGTTTTCATGGATAGCTCAGTATTACGATTCAGTGAGAGCTTTGGCAGCAAGGTGGATTCATCTGTTGTAATGGATGATCTTCTATAGTGGATGTTTGTGTCATGGAGGAGCTCTTGGTAGTGAGATTTCTTTGACATATTGAGTTTTGTTGATAGGAGATGGTTATATTCATATGAGTGGAGATGTTGACATCTTGGCTTACCATGGAGGATGTTTATGAGTCTTTGGTTGAGGTGTCATTTTATGATTTGTCAGTTTGACATGTTTATCCTTGATTTAGAGATGATGATATTGTTTCTTGATGGACTCTTGATACCAGTTTAGAATTTTGGCATGATACAGGTTCTCTTGAGACAAGATGTGTGCATTAGTGCATTGATCTCCTTGGAGGAGATGGTTAGATCATGATGTCATTATGGGTTCCTTGATTATGCAAACGTACAGTAGAAGCATTGACAATAATCTTGTTGGTTCTCTTGGTATTGAGTACTTTGGTCATTTTCTTGAGATCTTCATGATAGTGCGATGTTGCATTTGGAGTTTGGCATGGATTGATCATGGAGGTGCTCATGGATACTTGGAGACTTAGGTGAGGCTAGAGTTCTCTTGTGATTAGAGACACTTTTTGAGACAGTTACTCTTTGGAAGTTTCAACAGATAGACCGAGGAGCCTTACCCCTAGATATGGACGTGAGTTCATTATGGACCTCGAGGAGATTCTTCTTGGAGAGAGTCATTGTGGCTTGGTATATTTGGAGGAGCATTCTCATTCCCCACTCTTGGTCTACTCAATGGTTTTATCATCTATGAGCTATTTCCCATCCTTTTAGATGCATTTTACTTTATGTTTCATCTTCTCATAGATATGGATCTTGAGCTACAATTATTGGTTCTAGAGGGTTCCTTTTGAGGGATATTAGCATGGTTATCTCCTTGTTCATATGATTTGATTTATGATGTTCATTATGAGGATTTTAGGGGATGTGATTGGGCTTATTCTTAGTTACAGAATGGTTATGAATTTAATCTACCTTTATTAGAGACGCTTACGTCCATGTTGGTTACATGTTACATATGTTCATTTGATCTTATGATATTGAATGGTTGGGTGTTGTTGAGGCTTTTCATTTGGGGTCATAGAGGAGATCACACTTGACACATCTTAGCAATTTGAGGTATTTGTAGAAGGACATTATGATATATAGGTTTTCTTAGTTTGTCTTATGGCTACTTCCTAGAGGATCATGTTGATATGGTTGGACTTGGGAGAGTTATGGTGACATGTTGTCAGAGAGTATGCAACGATTTATCATGCATGTGTGGATGATTGTGATTGTTCTTGATACTACATTGGCTTGTTGATTAGCCACATCTTAGTTTGAGTCTTGATTGATAGACTTGATATGCCTCAGATCTATTTTCAGATTTGACATTACTCATGCAGTGGGAGTTTTTGGATGTATGTGTTCTTTATTGACAAGTTTTATACATGGAGCATGTGATTGTAGTATATGGGTTGGATATGTTGTGGACATGAGTTTATTGATGTTCTTGATACCTATGAGGTATGGATGGTTGGATGTATTAGCATATGATGTGGATGCTATTTCTAATCATATGAGTTTTTACCTTTGACAACAGCTTGGAACCTTATGGTATCACTTGGATTTAATGCTTGTGTTTTTTCGATTGGTGCATCTTCACCTTTGCATGTTCCTTTTCTTCCATAGGTGGCACGTTGGAGGATGAGAGGATTTATTTCTTGAGATGGTGGTCACTTTGATTTTATTTCTAGTATCTTGATGGAGCATGAGAGCATGTTGGAGATTCATGTGATTTCATGTTTGCCTATGACGATGTATTTCAATGATTGACCCTTATGCAATGTGTACAAGTGGGAAAATATTGGGATATGGTGTTGTACACCATTGCATAATTCAATACATTTTATAATGTTGTAATTAAATAATTATTTAGTTGTGATGCACCTATGTGGTGTGGTTAATCACACTAGGTAATTATTTAGGGACCACTTTATGTTGTATTGTAATGTTGGGATACTATTTGTATTATTTGATTAATTGGGAAAATTTAGTACCAGTAATCAAATGTGGGGTCAATAGTTTTATAGGCTAATGGTTTTGTGTATCCATGCTTTTGGAACACATGGTTTTATCCAATACCACAAGTTGTATTTGTGTATTCTTAGTCTATAAAAGCAACCACATGGTTAGTGGTTCAGGTTGTTTAACCATTTCATTGTAGGTGGATTGGAGCTTTGTGAGAGGCTATCATTGTATTGAGTTTTCTCATGTAAGTTCATATTGTGAAGCATGGTAGGTGATGTGTGGATTCATGCTTGGACACATGGAGGTTGCATTGGAGGTGCTTGATGGTTTAGAGGTATTCATGGAAACTCATGGCATGTATTGTAATATCTATATTTATGAAAAATACATATGAGTGTGGATGCTTTTAGAGGCTGGGTTTTTCCCTCTTGGGGTTTTCCTAGGGTATATCTTGTGTTATCTTGTTGATTGTTCATTTGATCTTTGCATTATGGTTATTTATGCATCTTATTCTTCTATTGGGTTATGTGGAATTGGTTTTATTTGACCTACAAATTTCTAACAGTGACATATATATCTCTTCCTCCAACTTACCATGAAGGAAAGCTATCTTCACATTCATCTACTCAACTTCAAGATCATACACTATAGTAAGTGATAATAAAAATCTAATGGATGCTAGCTAAGAAACAGGAAAAAAATCCTCACCGTAATCAATTCCCTCAACTTGGGAATAACCTCTTTCCACCAATCTAACCTTGTACTTCTCAACACTGCCATAGGATCCCTGTTAGAAATGAAAGGAACACTACTTCAATGGAAATCTGATTCAAGATAAATTTTAGCAATCTTAAGTGTGCATTAACAATGGAGATTGTAAAAAAACATAAAACCCACTACAAAAAAGATGTCAAACATGAAAAACTCAGCACAGTGACACAATGTTTACATGGAGAAAACCCTTGCAGGTAAAAAATTCCACCAAGAAAGAGGCACAAGTTTGTATTAATCTCAACAAGATTGTACAATACATCAACTACACAACTCTCTATAAGTCTTCAATCAGATAGCATTCCGACAGCACCTGAGTACCTAAAATATGTATTTCAACAATAAATACATGGTAAATACTTATAGAAATGTTTTCCACTCCATTCTAGGCATTCACCTTCTCTCTCCTAAGATTCTACAACCTGTAAACATTAATTAACATCACACAAGCATCTTACACTTGTCCAAAAATAACCGTGCAAAGGTTGGGGGCCCAAGACTAAATATGGCCTCTTACAGAATCTTATGATGTGTCATAACCGTCATAGATACCACAAAAAGAGTACCTTTTCAAGATAGGAACCTTGGGCTAAATATAGAAAATATACAACTAACATATGCGTCATAGAATCACATAATCTTATGACAACTTGCAACTATCATAGATTCACTTACCAAACATCATGACAGTTGTCAGACATGCAAAATATAGTATATTCATCAAGGGAGCATACTTACCCTCATTTACTTTGAGTTTTTACATTTTTAAATAGTAAAAGTCACTCTATAATTACCTCCAGTTGCTCCGAAATTACCCCTGCCAGTGAAACTAGTACATCTCCTCATGGATAATTATAAAATACATATAATAAATGGAATAAATACAATATTGAGATTTACAAGGTTAATGGAACCTTATCCCAACATTCTCCCACTTGACATTATACATTGTAAATCAACCCATAGGAAATCAAATGAAAAATAATTAGGCATTAGGAACAAGGCTCATGACCTCTCTACACCACATGAACTTGTCAGTGCTCATAGGCTTGGTCAAAGAATCAACAAAATTTCCTTGAGTGTCTATCTTCTTTAGATCAATCTCTCCATTTACAACCAACTCTCGAACATAGTAATATTGAACATCAACATGCTTAGTCCAAGCATGATACATGGGATTCTTGGCCAAACAGATAGCACTCTGGCTATCACAACCAATTTGAATGATCCTGCAATCAAAACCAATACCTGTACACAATCTCCTCAACCAAAATACCTCCTTAGAGACATGGGTAGTAGCCATATAGTCTACTTTTGTGGTGTACAAAGAAACTATGGTCTGCTTGTTATTCATCCAACTCACTGCACCTACAAACAGAGTAAACACATAGCCACTAGTGGACCTTTGACTATCCAAGTCACCTGCCCAATCTCCATGAACAAAACCCTGTATATCCAAAGATTTATTAGCACTATCAGTACTAGAATAAACCAAACAATGATCAGGAGTACCTGCAAGATATTTAAACACCCTCTTCACATAGTTCTAATGTTGTCTACCAGGGTTAGACATAAATCTGCTCAAAACTCTTACTGCTTGGGCAATATCTGGTCTAGTTCAAACCATTGCATACATCAAAGTCCCTACAACACTAGCATATGGCACATTAGACATATCCTCAAGATCATCCTTAGTCTTTCAACACATATCTAATAAAATCGTGGTATAAATGGGCAAATAAACTCTAACGGGGTTACAGTCCTGCAAACTAAACCTCTACAAAATAGTATTCACATACTTACTTTGTGACAACCAAAGCTTTCTGTTAACTCTATCCCTCCTGATCTCCATTCATAAAATATACCTTACAGAAGCAAGATCCTTCATCTCAAATGCATCTAAAAGTTGGGCTTTAAGCTCACTGATCATACCCTTAGTATTGTTGAAAAATATGTCATCAACATACAAAGCAATAATCGGTATAGAATCATCAACACAACAAATGTACACAAAGTGATCCTCCTCACTTCTAACAAAAACCAATTTCAAAATAAATCAGTCAAACCTTTGATACCACATTCTGGGGGACTATTTCAAACCACAAAAAGACCTCTTTAACTTGCAAACCCAATGTTCTTTTCCTTTTACCTCAAAACCTGTAGGTTGTTGCATATAAATTTCTTCTTCAAGATCTCCATGCAAGAGTGTAGTCTTAACATCCATAATTTACTCAATCTCCCAATCTAAGCTATAGCAATGGATTAGAGAAATCTAATAGAATTCAATTTAGCAACAGAAGAGAATATCTCACCAAAATCAACTCCCTCTCTCTGGGAGTAGCCCTTGGCTACCAGTCTAGTCTTGTACTTCTCGAATGACCTGTCTACTCCAAACTTCTTCTTGAAGACCCACTTACATCCTATGGCCTTTCTTCCTTTGGGAAAACAAACAAGATCCTAGGTGTTACAAGAGTCTAAAGCCATCATCTCCTCCTGGATGGCCAATTGCCAAAACTCACTATCATTTGCATAAATAGTTTCCCTGTAGGATCTAGATTCATTGTTAGTACTCAATAAAGAATATACACAACATAAATCTAGTGGGCTATACCTATCAACTGGATTCTATTGTCTTGTGGATCTCCTCACGGGTGGAGTAAGAGATTCTTCTCATTCTTTTGCATGATTATCTGCAACAACTTCTACAACAATAGACTCATCTTCATTAGAACTACTTGAATCTTCTTCTTCTTTTTCACCCCTCAATCCATCATTTTGTTCTTCCTGAGGTGCATCTTGCTGCTCTAAATCAAAGTGCACCTTCTTTACCTTTTATTCTTTTTCTTTTGGTTTCTCAGGTTCAAAAATAGCTCTAAGTTCCTTGAAAATAGCATCTCTAGAAAAGATAATCTTGTGGGTTAGTGGATTCCAAAGCTTATAACCTTTCACATTATCACCATATCCAATGAATGTACACTTTTCAGCCTTTGGATTGAATTTAGGTCACTTTTCCTTAGGCACATGAACAAAAGACTCATAGCCAAAAACCATTAAATGTGAAACAAAAGGTTTCTTACCTATCCACACTTCATAATATGTCGAATCAAGAGCCTTACAAGGTGATCTATTTATCAAGTAGCAAGCAGTACACACAGCCTCTGTCCAAAAGCATTTATCAAACTATGTAGCACTAAGCATACTTCTGGCCCTTTCCATAATTGTTTAGTTCATCCTTTCTACAACACCATTCTGTTGTGGTGTATACAGAGTTGTCTTTTGTTTGATTATACCTACATGCTTGCAAAACTCATCAAATTCCTTAGAACAATATTCACCTCCATTGTCAGATTTTAATATTTTTATCTTTAAACCTGATTGGTTCTCTACTAAGACTTTGAATTTCTTAAACTTAGTGAAAACTTGAGATTTATGTTTCATAAAATAAATCTATGTATATCTAGATACATCATCAATGAAGGTGACAAAACAACAAGATTTTCCAATAGATTCATTATCCACAGGTCCAAACACATCTGTATGAATAATTTCTAATTTATCTTTTCCTCTATTGCTTCATGAAGGAAATTATTTTCTGTTTTGTTTACCAAACACACAATACTCATAGAAATCAAAGTGCTCATCAGAATAAGAGAAACCATCCAACAATTCTTTATTCTTAATAGTTTTTAATACATTATAGCTTATGTGGCCCAATCTACAGTACCACAACATACATGTATTTTTAGTAGTGGCCTCAGATGCATAGGAGACATTACAAACTATAGTGGCTTCAATCTTAAACAAATTCTTGAATCTCTTCCGTGGTGCAGGAGCACCCATTCAACAAGATAAACATGCACAAGAGGGAGAAGAATAAAGCTTTAATATGTTTTAGACATTTCATGATACCATGTAGCAATTATATGTCATTGTCAAATGTAGCATTTTTGGTGTTGGCATTTCATGTTTGTAAACATCAAATTTGACATTTTAGACATGTTGGGTTATGTGAAGGATTAAACCAAGGTGTCTTATCATTAGGTGTTTTGTTGTCTTATACAAAACAAGTGTCATGGGATTAGTTAGGGTTTATGACTATAATCTTGGTTTAATAAAAATCCTGAAAATAGAGGAGGGGAGTCAGTAACAAAACAAGGAAGGTGGTCAAGGAAAGTTAGTCTTAGACCTTCAGAATTATCAAATAATTGAATCTCTGTAATCAATTTGTGTTCGATAAAAGTTGGAATGAAGAAATAGAAATGTTGTGAATTGTGTTCTACCAATTCTAGATTTTGTGTAAATTCCCTGTATATCAAATCATTTTGTATATTATTTGTATAGAATTACTTTGTATTTAATTTAGTTCTCCTATGGTCAAGATGTATGATTAAATCCATTCCACTGGTGGATTTCTATGAAATCAATGGAATGGCTTTGTAAAATAGTTTTATGTTTTGTTTCTTTTGTTCGTGGCCATGGTAGAATAAAAACTAGGAAATTTGTTGGGAAGGAGGTTCAAATATACATTTTATGTATATCCGTCAATTGTATGCTGGGATAGTCTGTGAATATATCACATTTGTATGCGAGAAACCTCCTATGTATATGCTGTGAAGAATGGTCTATATAAAAGTCTTTTCAGATTAAGTTTATGATTGTTAGTCGAATATACAAATAGTGTGTATATCGCTAATGTACCTGAGCATATTCTGTGTGTAACCTGCAACTACATGTAAAGGTCCATTGCCTGTGTATATTGCCAAAGCATATTCTGTGTGAATTCTTGTGTTTGTCGAAAGTGTCTAAGGAGATACATTTCCTGTGTATACCTCCATTGTATGTCTTAGATAGTTTGTGAGTATATTGCTATTGTATGTGAGTGTCAGTTTGTTTGTATACTGCAATTGTATATCGCTGTTGTATGTTGTGAAGATACAATGCCAATATACATTTCATAAGTTGCAAATGGTGACCGGCCGAGGTGGTAACGAGAATGTATATTGGGATGTTTTTTGCCTACAAATACAAGGAATGACTGGTAATAGTGGTGAAGAGGACCGGTGATTGGGAGTCAAAGATTGTATATTCTATTTGTATATTTCAAATGTATGTTGAAAACATGCAATGGTTTGTGATACAAGGGTTAACTGGCCGCAACAGGTAAGAACCCTTCAGCTTACTGGGAAAAGCAAGTCATGCTTTGTATGTGAGATTTGTTTGCATCAGCCTTGTACATGAAGTTGTATGTGGTGAGACATACAACGGGAAAGTAGAGATCGAGGGTCCCACCATATGCATATTCTAAATGTATAATGGGAATGTATGTGAAGAATGTACATTGCGAATGTACATTGGAGATGTACAATCAGTGAGTATATTATAGTGGTACCTGAAAAGAAATTTGTGCATATCCCGCATTTGCATGTCAAACATTGTTAATGTACATTTTGTGAGGTGCAAATGAGGGCCAGCCATACCAGTCAAAACGGTTGGAGGCACAATGGGTTACCTGCGATAGAAAGTCAGGAAATGTATTTACAAGCCGAAGTGAGGATGCTATTTATAGGATCATTTCACTGTTGAATTGAAAGGCTTTTCTGTTGTACCTGCTTTGCATCAAGTGGTATTAGAGTGAAGGAGTATCTTTTGGGAAGAAGCAGTAGACAAAATGTCAGATGAAGAGGGATCATCAGAGTACCCAACAAAGATGACCAATGCTAAGTTGGCGGCCTTAGTGAGAAAGCAAATGGCAGAGAGAAGAGCAAATCGGGCTCAGAATCAGGCTTTGAAAGAAGAGGTAGAGAAGTTGAGGGATAGAGTAGAGAAAGGGGAAGAAGATTCTGGTAAGCGAGAAGATGGGGATGAAGAGGAGATCCCTAAGTAGGAAGAGATAGAGGTTCCTGCAGACCAGAGACCCTTACTTAACACCCTCAAATCCATGGAGAGAAGGACCATGGATATGAAAGTAGACCTGCCAGTATTTGCAGGTAAAATGGAACCTGATTCAGTGATGGAGTGGATTGACTCCTTGAATAACTTCTTTGAGACTGAGGAGATACCAGACCACCAAAGGTGAGAATGGCCCAATCCAAAATGAAAGGGGTTGCATTAAATTGGTGGAATTTCATCCAAGATGATAGGGTGAAAGAAGGAAAGAATAGAGTTGCTACTTGGAAGAAAATGATGGCTTTAGTGAAGGAGGCCTATGTTCCATTGGATTACAACATCCAATTACATAAGAGGAAACAAAACTTGAAATAGAAAGAGTTAGATGTCAGCTCATACACAGAAGAGTTCATGAAACTCTGTGTCAAGACAAAGGTAAAGGAGAATGAAGAAGAGAAGGTGGCAAGGTACCTCAATGGATTGAGATTTACTATCCAAGAAGACATAAATCTGCATAACCCAGAGACAGTCTAGAAGTGCTACCAATTGGCACTCAAGGTGGAAGAGAAATTCAAGAGAAGACAAGAGCATAACAATAGAGGAAGAGGAAGATAGCAAAGGGGAGGAAGAATTTGTAAGGACCCACTTGATCCAAACTTGAATTTTCAAAAATTTTACTTTATTAACAAGTTCTTATGAGATATATCAAGACTTTGATTGAGTACTCAGGAAAAACTTTGGCCAAAACGGGCCATATGTTCAAAACGGAACATTCTTAAGCCAACCAGGGCTCTTCTATCCTTTGGGCAAATAGGTTCATACGGAACCAGTCAAATGGACCTTATTGCTACCTGATTCAGGTAGAACAAACGGTGGCCAAAAAGCCTAGTGGTCAAATGGACCAAGTCTCTATCCAATACGGGATAAGTAAACACAAAGCCAATCAGGCTAAATAGGACAAGAATCATTATGCTCTGGCCAGAGACTTATGACTCCCTCGGAACTAATACAGGTTCATGAGTCACTTCCTGGGGACCACAGTCTGCCCAGACACTATACTGAGGATGTCGACCAGGGAACACATAACATCAACTTGTACTCACCTCAGTTTTCGGCAATGTTGGGTACAAGTAATCCACCCCGGGGATTCTTCTGAGTACTAGGAGAGTTCTTAAGTTACCTAGATAACTTTTTAACTAGAGATCGAGATTATGAAGTTGATTATTAAAGAGTACCCTATATCCGAGGGACTTGAGTACTGGGGGCATCCTTCGTCGTCTAGACTGCCTACATACCCTGTATCCACGGGTCAAGGCCCTCTATGGATGCGATCTAGACGACGAATGTGAACATGTAGTTTTGTCTTGCACTATGTTTATGTAACTGTGGTTGGTACACAGTTCTTCACCGACTGACCACTCACTCAAGTGATACAGAAACAGAATTCCAAAGAAACTAGTATTGCAAACACACCTTCCGGGAGTGTTTGGCATTTAAGTTTTCAAGTGTGAATAATTTACCTATCACGCATATTTCCCCGATGAGGTCTTCCCATTGATCGTCCTACAACAATTTTTGATAGTTTCACCTTTTTCTTTTTCTTAATCTTTTTAGTCAGGTATCTGAGGAGATTTTCCCTTCCTGTGGATTTAACTTAGAGATGTTCCTTATTACTCCCTGACGATTTAGAGGGATGGTGCCCAGACATCATTGTTGCATCTATGTTAGGCACAAGGTACTTGGTTCAACACGATGACATTACCCGTAAACGTGACCCAGAGACAACAAGAGATGAACAACCCACATTTGAAGAGCATCCTAGACCAAAAGGAAAAGGACCCTATACTGAGGTTCCTCCCCCACCATCCTTACAAGGATCAAGAGGTAGTTATCTAAAGAAAAACATTCGACCTAGCCAAATGAGATTTGATCATGGTGCTTCATCCTCTAAAACACAAAAACCTATGGAAGAACAAAACATTATTTTAAAAGAAATAAATAGTAAGACAAGAAGGAATAGACAAAGCAAGAGATAGGAGCAAGAGAAGACAAGTATTTGCCCAACAAAACATATCTCAACAAGAAAACATCTCACCTAACATTGAATCAAATCAAGAAGATCTTAAGAATGTACAATTTGAAGACAAGAATAAAAGTTGGGCTATGGTACCTTATGTCCCACTTTCCTCTAACATTCAGGAGTGGGAAGATGATGATTTTATCATTGACAACCTTTAATTAGGTTGTCCTCATAGGTGAATATTTCTAACCTTGGTGCTCACCTATTTCATAGCATTATTGGCTCGTTTATGTGGCCTCCCATCTCGTGAACTGTGTTTCCCCCGTGATGTGTTATATGTTGTTTAGGCCTCCTAGGATGACCATTGATTCTCTTGTAAGGTCAAGGATACCGAGAGACTACCTCTATTGTGACCGTTCTTCTATTTGTATCATCAGTCTTCTATATTTCTTCTCCTCTATTTTCATTGTTGTGTGTTGTGTCTTATGGACATAGCGTTGCAATTGGTGACTTGGGGGCACCCTCCTACATGACTATCCCTAAGGCACTTGTTCTCCTCTCTTGATTGATTGTTTACATTCCTCTTGTGGTTCTATCTAGTAGGTGGATGATGAAAAACATATTATACTGATATGGACCTAGTTTCTCTTTAGTGAGAAATAAAAAATGGACCTAGTCCATACATGATGATGGGGTTGTTATATATATCCAATGCTTGGCTAGTAGAATCACTCTGTGTGATATCTTGATTTTGTCTTATCGCACTTACAAAACATAACAATACTGTTGCTTTGTGCACTTTATCTATCTTGGATCTAACCTTGCATTGTTGTTTATCATGATTATATGGATGCTAACACCTTTTTTTGCTAGAAATTGTGTGTTTGTGGGAACATTTGGCGATCATAAAGTACATGTCACCACTCAGGCGCATGGGCTTTGTGAAAGTTCTTGTTCCTTTGTGTGTTTTCATCCTACATTAACATGCTTGATATTGTTACATGATATCAACCACCTTAAGGTGGGGGCATATAAGGTAAGCTGTCTGATTTAGATATTAAAGCAAAGTGTGTTTGAAAAACTTGAATCTATTGCAATCACTTAAGCCCTCTGTAGAGGCGGTATATCATGCATATCCTTTTTATTTTAAGCCCTCTGTACAGGGTAGGGATGGTGTATTTTTGAAGGAGATTGTACATCTTGTCATTTTCTAAAAGTCCTCCGAGCAGGTGGGGCTGATCTAAGACTATCCTAACCCTTAAGTGTGTCTTTGACGATTGTTGTGGCGGAGCCCAATCATCAGTGTGCACTTCTAAGGTGCCTGAGAAGGCTGTGAACCTAGAAATAGGTTTCTTCCATCTCTTGTCTACTATGCTTTCTCCATGTCTTCCATGTGTGTGTGTATGGTGTGTTTGTTCCCAAGCATAGTTTCAAGACTAGTGGCGATGATCTCCTCCTATGCTTTGGGATTTGTATGGTGTGTTCAATGTTCTCAAGTGTAGTTTCAAGACTGGTGGCAATGAGCTCCTGCTACATTTGGGTTGTGTGTTTACTTTCCTTGTACTTGCATTTACATTTCATATATATGAGAAAATGAAAAAGAAATAATCACTGCATTCACTGTGTTTTTTGTGTCTTCAAATCTATCTTCTCCATGTTTTGTGTGGCTGTAACTCTCTTCTCCATGTTTTGCATGCATGTTACTGTCTTCATTGTGATTGGTGTGTCTTCTCCGTGCTTAGTGTGTTTGTTGTGTTTGTTTACCATACTTTAATGCATGTATTGGCCTTGTATTTATGCATACATTAAAGTGGTGGTTAAATGTTATATTGGAAGATGTCCCCTTGGGGGATTTCCCTCTTAAGGTTTAGCTCCTGGGTTCTTTAGATTGCATTTAGATCATCTTGCATGTTAGTGATGACTTTTAGTGAAGAAACCCCTAACTTTTATTGCAAATGGGACCTATGTGATGCACTTGTGATAAATCCTACCTGAAATAGGGTAAAGTACTTGGGCACCCATGCCCTACTCCTGTCCTATTTTAGGTCAGGCCATATTTTCATGTGTCGGTTGTATGACCGTTATTAGGTCTTATGCTGACACCTCAAGTTTGAATTACAAATTTCTTGGTGCAGCCAGGAAGTTGATTAGTTGCATATATAATCATGTTTATTGATTCATTTGTAAACTAGGGAATATGATTTCTAACTTTAGGCATATCTGTGATTTCAAGATATTCATTGTTGAAAGAGTAGAGCATTCTTATTGTGTTTGTGATTGCAGATTTGACTTCATCTTCTCATGTGATTAAAGAGCCTTCATTTATGTGAGATCTACACTACAACATGACATCTGTTGTGTTTTCAATCATTTATCATTTGAATTTTCCCTCTATCGTGCATGGATATGCACTCTTTATCTGACAACGGTGTTTGAAAGTCTTGAATGTCTCTCCAAGGCTTGACTGAGGAAAGCCTCTAAACACCACAACCCCCAACCAAATTCTCTGTGATTACAAGTTACAAGTTTTAAAAGTGAAAGAAGTGGAGTTGTAGGAGAGCAATATAGAATGTTAGAAATGTAGATCTGAGAAGAAAACTATGGCTTGGACTTGGGCATCCGCTAATTAGTCCTCTAGATTCCAAAGCATTGAGATCTTTGTGACAACAGGAATAGGTTGCAGACATTCTTCAGAGATCCCTACAAAAGAAGGTACACTGGGCTAGGTCTCCCACTCATTAGTCCCTAACTTTACCACACACCAAACTTTGAAATCTAGTATGTATTTGATTGTCATTTGATATCTCTATGTGCGATCATTTTCCATGATTTATCTGTTTGTTTACGATTTTACAAAATTAGGGTTTCAAGCATAATTGGACTTAATTGAACAACAAATTCACACAATTCCAATCTTCCCCTATGTTCAAAGTGATAGGAGATCTGTAGTAGAGTCCTCTACTGGGTTGAATGTCCTTGAATATTGTGGTGAAAGGAGGATTTAACATAAACCCTTGAAATTGAACCAAAAACCAAACCCTTGTTTTTACCCCTAAACAAGGACCTTTAGTAATGCTGTACCATGCTCATACAATCGTCACTTAGAAATTTAACTACTAGGGAGACCTTCCTATATGATTGTCCTAATGGCTTGGTAAAAACTTTGATTATTTTGGATTATGATAGTCCCTTCTTGACATGTTCATGCTTGTATAAGAAAAAAAGGATCTCTTCATATACCCTTTTCACTACCATGCCAAAATATCCTTATTCCTATAAATGTTTCCTATTGTTATGGTACCATTTGGATGACCTTATCATGGCAATACATTAACTAATAACAACTCTTGTTATGGTTGTCATGTCAATAATTCACTCACAAAGGCTCATAGAGCTAGACCCACATTGTGAGTAATCCACATAGGGAAGCGTCAAGGAATAGAGGTTAATTGATTTTGGTTAATGAAGTTGACCCACAAAGGATGATCATATTGTGAAGTTGATCCACAAAGGTCAAATGTACTATGAAGGACAATTCGTCCCAGACCATGGAGACCGATCCTTATCTCACAAAATGTCCAGGTTGTGAAAGGGTGATTTAAGAGCAAGGTTGATTCACCAAGTGCAATTGAAGGCTAATCTAGCAAGTACCAGACCATAAAATTTTAGGTAACAAGAAGGTTGATCCAGGCCCAAATAGAGGGTAGTCCATTTGGCCACATAGCCAAGGTTGAACCAAGGTTGTCTCACCTACACAAAAGGGGAAGGAGGTCTATGAAGAGGCCATTAGAATCCTAGAATGATTTGTGCAAAGAAGATGTGGCCTATGCAAAGAAGGCACCCAAAACAACCTGTAAAAACCTTATTACTGCCGCTATTCACCCTAAAATGGCCTGTATGAACCCCATTGGTGTCCTTGTTCATTGAAGTCAATGTCTCCCATACTCCTCCCAATTCAATTTTACAAAGGAAAATTTTTTATTTTGTAATTTAATTTGGGGCTTGTTAATGCACATGCACTCAACTTATAAAGTGCCCTTTATGTATTATTCTTGGAGGGATTATAAATTTATTTTGTAATAAATGAACTCACATAAAGTTTCAAAATTGCTAAGGGAGTAATCTATCTAAGTTAATAATGGGTATAATAAATCATCTCTCTATCATTACTTTTGAAGAAGGAAACTACAAGTCCTGGCGCAATGTAATCCTAAAGCACTATTGACGGATTCATGTATTGCCACATTTGTATGGACTTATTCTTGAACCAAGTATATATTGGTAGAAATTTGCATGGATAAATAGAAAATTTCAAGCGTTATGATTAATTGGTTTAAGTGTTCTAGGGACCACATATCATGGCCTCTATCACACATTGAGTTCCCTCGCAGTCTCTGGACCACAATATGGTAAAAGTATGGAAATTCCAATGAACCTCCATTCCTAGATGTTCATGTTATAGACATACATCTTCCCCTTGATGATGCTGATAATCTTTTGTATGTCGATGATACTGGAGAGGAACTTGCTTATTAGAAAAGTCTTGAATGTGATGAAGACATAGAGACATCTCCTCTTGCTTCTCCTCTTCATACACCTCTAGTATTGGTAGCTATTTTGCCACCTCCACCTACCACTTTGATAGAGATTTTGGCTTCTTCACATGTTACTTCACATTCTCTGTAATAGGTTTGAACACTTGTCCTCTTGATGAATGAGATATCATCTTATTAGACATCCATCATTTCTTTGTATAGTCTCTCATTCTCAATCTTGATGACAACATTGAGGATCTTATGTTTCTCTTTGATGGAAATTCTTTCGTCCTTACACTTGTTGCTACTATAGAGTTCATAGAGGCTTCACTGAGGGCTTCTAGAGATTCTTTGTAGGAGGACATCTCATGGGATTTGTATTTTAGCCACATAGCATACATTGACATTCCACATCCATACATCACTTCTTTGGATACCAGTGCTCTTCATTGATTTCCACATGATTTTTAGAGGTCACTTATGGCCAAGGACTCTTGATTTGATAATGATTCATTTTGACATCAGCATGAAGATATTTGAGCAATGTTTAAAGATAGGGTACATCATGAGACTTCCCACCTTACCTTGCTTCTTTGAGTTGGAGCTACTTCAACATTCACCATTGGAGTTGTTTCTTCCTAAGGGAGAAATGTCATTGTCACAAATGGATCATTTTGAAGATTCATTACATGGGGATCCTCTTTTGGCATGCGGGCTACTTCATTGTGGGGGCTTACATAGTCTCTCTCTCTCTCTCTCTCTCTCTCTCTCTCTCTCTCTTGGGGTTCTTGTGGTATTAGTGGTTTGGCCACAATCAAATATCTCTATCTACATCATCTGAGTCATTATAACATGGTTTCAAGATTGGTTCAGAGTTATCATCACCATGGGGGATTTCTAGTAATCTTCATTTTTATTTCCTCTTTTTTGGAGGGAAGCTTATTCCCATTGGATTTTCTTTCTCTCTCCACTTTATGAGAGATTGCATTGTAATTAGCTATCTCATTAGGCCCTATTGTTGGGACCTATTTTATTTGTATCCACCCAAGCTCTTATTAAGGGGGTATTAGTGTAGGATATTATTATAATATTCCTATGGATGTACATCACATGAATTACTCCTATATTTTGACTTAAGCTTGCTTAAGTGTGTTTTTTTCACATAGAGTTGCATGGAGTTCACAGGCCACCAGTTTTAGTTAGTGGAGTTACATTCCTATTCTTAGGCTCCTTCACCACTACTACAGGTGCAAGTTGCACTTCCCTTGCACTATATATGTACATCAATATTTTGAGTTAATTAATTCATTCATATATTGCTTTTGTATCTTGTTTGATTTGGGAAGTGACAAAAATTTCCAATATTTGAGCATGAGAGCATCCCAAGAAGAAAAAACTAAAGAACCAACATCTTGTAATAATAAATGAGAGAAAACTACCTCTACCACTGCCTTTTCAACTTTACAAATGACTTTATCTAAAGAGCATTCCTCTTTCCCAAAAATTTGGTTATTTCTTTACAGCCATAGATTCCAAACCACTAGACTAGGAGAAACAATCCATAGGGCAAAAAAAGTTGAGTTTTGAAAAAGAATTGGCCAACTCTGAAACAAATTTAAAATTGTGTCAGGAAGAGCTCCTGACCATCCCAATTTAGCCCACAACTAATACCAAACATATGAAGAAAAGGAGCAGTTGACCAATAAATGATTACTATCTTCTTCAATATCTAAACAAAAAGGACATAAAAAAGGATGACCAATTCCAATTTTAACAAGCCTTTTACTTGTTAGAATTTTACCCTTAAGAGCCAACCAAGAAAATGCTCCTGCCTTTGGGAGACAAAGATTACTCCAATAGAGTCTGAAAGGCTAGCTTGAAGAGCCTACCAAACTTCTTCCTATGAGACTTTGATATCCTTGCTTCACTGTGTATTTCTTAGTTTTGGAGGGAATCCAAATAATTTCATCTAGGGCCCTTGAAATAAAAACCCTTCTTCTCTTAAGAATTCTATTTAACAAATCCTTTTGGGAAGGAGGAATTAGAACATTGGAAAAATCTTTCCAACTTGCACCCAAAGAATTTCTAACTGCATCTAAATCTAAATAATCTTTTACTCTAACCCCCCAACACTGACTAAGAGTCCCTTTGGCCTCTTGCAATCCTTCTAGTTTAGAAAGAGGAGGATAAACACTCCAAGAATCATCCCAAAATAAAATTGAACAACCATCATGGATAAGCCAAGATAGAAAAGGCAAAATTACCTCCCTGCAATCAATCATAAAATTCCAAATCTTGGAACCTGGTTCTGGATTTTGGAGGGTGAAAATCCTCTGAGGTTCTGATGAATCTAAATATTTTTCTTGCATAATTTTGCACCATTTAGCCTCTGGGTTATCATACATCTGCCACACCAATTTTTCTCCTAGTGAATGATTTAAAATTGTAAAGTGTCATTTTATGTATCATTCTTGGGGGGTTTATACATGCATTTTGTAATCAATGAACTCACATATAGCTTCAAAATTACTAAGGGAGTAATCTATCAAAGTTAATAATGGGTATAATAAATCACCCCTCTATCATTACTTTGGAAGAAGGAAACTACAAGTCCTAGCATAATGTAATCCTAAAGCACTGTTGATGGATTCATCTATTGCCACGTTTGCATGGACTTATTCCTGAACCAAGTATATATTGGTAGAAATTTGCATGGATAAATAGTAATTTTCAAGCCTTATAATTAATTGGTTTAAGTGTTCTAGGGACTACATATCATGGGCTCTTTCACACATTGAGTTCCCTCATAGTCTTTGGACCACAATATGGGAAATGTATGGAAATTCCAATGAACCTCCATTCCTAGATGATCATGTTATAGACATACATCTTCCCCTTTGATGATGTTGATAATCCTTTGTATGACGATGATAGAGGAAAGGAACTTGCTTATTGGAAAAGTCTTAAATGTGATGATGACATAGAGACATCTCCTCTTGCTTCTCCTCTTCATACACATCTAGCATTGGTAGCTAGTTTACCACCTCCACCTACCACTTTGATAGAGATTTTGGCCTCTTCACATGTTACTTCACATTCCCTCTAATAGGTTCACACTTGTCCTCTTGATGAATGAGATATCATCTTATTAGACATCTGTCATTTCTTTGTATAGTCTCTCATTCTCAATCTTGATGACAACATTGAGGATCTTGTCTTTCTCTTTGATGGCAATTCTTTTGTCCTTACACTTGTTGCTACTATAGAGTTCATAGAGGCTTCACTGAGGGCTTACAGAGATTCTTTGTAGGAGGACATCTCGTGGGATTTGTATTGTAGACACATGCCATTCATTGACATTCCACATCAATACATCACTTCTTTGGATACCAATGCTCTCCATCGATTTCCATATGATTTTGAGAGGTTACTTATGGCCAAGGACTCCTAATTTGATAATGATTCATTTTCACATCATCATGAAGATATTTGAGCAATGTTCTAAGATAGGGTACATCATGAGACTTCCCACCCCACCTTGCTTCTTTGAGTTGGAGTTACTTCAACATTCACCATTGGAGCTGTTTCTTCCTAAGGGGAGAAATGCCATTGCCACAAATGGATCATTTTGAAGATTCATACATGGGCATCCCCTTTTGGAATGCGGGATACTTCTTTGTGGGGGGTTACATACTCTCTCTCTCTCTCTCAAGGAGTTCTTGTAGTATTAGTGGTTTGGCCACAATCAAATATCTCTATCTACATCATCTTAGTTATTATGACATGGTTTTAGGCTTGGTTCAGAGTTGTCATCTTCATGGGGGGTTTCTAGTAATCTTTATTTTTCTCTCCTCTTTTTTGGAGGGAAGTTTATTTCTACTGGATTTTATTTCTTTCTCCACTTTATGAGAGATTGCATTGTAATTAGCTAGCTCATTAGGCCCTATTGTCGGGACCCATTTTTTTTGTATTCACCCAAGCTATGATTAAGGGGGTATTAGTGTAGGATATTATTATAAAATTCCTATGGATGTACTTCACATGAATTACTCCTATATTTTAACTTAAGCTTTCTTAGGTGTGTTTTTTCACATAGAGTTGCATGGAGTTCACATGCCACCACTTTTAGTTAGTAGAGTTACATTCCTATTCTTAGGCTCCATCACCACAACTACAGGTACAAGCTGCACTTCACTTCCACTATATATGTACATCAATATTTTGAGTTAATTAATTAATTCATATATTCCTTTCATATCTTGTTTGTATTATTGTTGACCCTATTTCTGCATTTCAAAATTTAAACTTTTTGTGTCGAAATGATAAGCTTAACCATGCATTAATCCTTTTTTGCCAAGTCACATTTTGATTGCAAAACATCAGTGTCACATTTTTCTTGTGTGAGTAATTGAGATAACTTATTGCCGAAATGTCACAATCCTCTTTATTCACATTGTTTCCCTGCATTGAACATTGTACAACAACATCATATTAGAGGAGAGACACTCGTTATTTCACTTAGTTTCTTAGGTGCACTTATGCAGCTCGTGGCATTTTAAAATAATAATTAAATCTTGGAATTTGTGATAGCTGGTGCAAAAATCCTATTATGGCGGTGTTCATGACTCCATTTTGCCTAATGTGACAACTTTTCAGGTCAAGATGTCTTACGGTTTGGGAGATTTTAAACTTTCAATTTTTTGGTGCATAGTTTATGGAAACAATTAAATTGTGGTTTCTATAAAACTGGGAATCTCACAGCACTATTCTAGACAATGTGGAAAATTTTTGTAAGAAAATACTATCCCAGTAAAAAGTTATGCATCTTCCGCCATCTTCATGCTTGTAGTAACATCGGACAATGTAATCAGTTTTGAAAGTTTAACATTGGCACCAGTGAAGTTATCAAGTCTTCAAAAATGTTGATGAGAAGATAATTTTTGTCATGGGGAAATATAAACAACTTCATAAGTGTTGGTTTGAAAAAAATAACTTCATATGCTGGCAATGAAAAAGTCTCTCCCTTTCCAAAATTATTCTCAATCAGAAATTGTTATGAGGCACATGTCAAACAGCAATGGAGTTTTACTCTTACCATCAGTCAAAACGATTTGTCTGGAAAGTTTTAATTCATCATTGGTGAAGTCATGAAGCTCTCAAAATGCCAAGGAAGTAAATTCATACTTTATTATTATGATTTTTGATCAACTTTAAAAGTATTATTTACTATTGATGAAGCATCTCAAATGCCAATGAAGATAAAACAATTAGAAAGGTGGTGAATTTGAAAGTAATGAAGTTGTGAGAGTAGACCATAAGCCGATAAGTGTGTATTTTATAACTAAATATGAATACTAAAATAAAATTCCATGGGCTTTCTCTTATTTAACTCCACTCTTTAATAGGAATCAGAGAGTTTAAAATATTTTGAAACTTGTTTTTGAAGAATTCGAAAGGTTGTAAAACTCATCCAAATTGCCGACAAGGGTTGTGAAGTCACCTCCAACTACCGATAAACCGCATGGTATTGAAGTAGTTATCATAACTACAAAAGAAATAAAAACACATATTGGCCAATATAACAAGTTTCAAAACTCATCTTCACCACCGACAAAGAAGATTGGCTTTTATCATTGGATAATATGAGTAGTTTTAAAAGTGTCTTCAGCTAGAGATAAGGTTTGAAAAACCTATGAAAATTCTAATAAATAATTAATGAGAAAGTAGTTATTATAACTACTGTTAAAGAGATCTTTCATCTCTACAAATAACAGATTTATTCAAAAAGTTTTAGAGAATTTTAAAGCAAATTCACTTCACATAGTGATGACCATCTACTAAGCTACTTGAAAGTTTCAATCCTCACCATGCGGGCCATACTAGAAATTCATGTGCAAAGTCCTTGTCTTGGAGCATAATTCTCTTGAGAGATTGAAATTATTTATATCCGTGAGAGGCCAAGAAGTTTTTACCATGAAACATTCCATACTGCACAAAGCCATCAACCTCACTATCGTAGATGTATCTAGGGAAGTCAATTTTCTTACTAATAATACCATCTACAGAATGTTATTTTGAAAAATATGCAATGAAGATGAGATGGGTGGAAGAGTATTTGAGGAAGTTTTGGATGTTGTTCTCACTCTATCTATAAGTTTTAAATACAATGATTACATTCCTCTGTTGAGTTGGCTTGATCTACATGGTGATAGGAAAAGACAAGGAAAACTTATTGAGATTTTACATCTATTTGTGGAGGGTCTCGCAAAAATTCCCAAAGAAAGTGCTTTCTCTTTTAAACACATCTTTGTGTTCAGATTTAGTGATTGTCTAGTCATGGAGTTTCCAGACGTTCCTGACTAGTTATGCAGTGTATTAAGTCTATGTGAGCATTGGAGAATACACTTGCTTGGAAACTTCCCTTATACTCAGAATTCTAGAGAAGAGCATATGTTATCTTTATTTCTATGGTGTAGTTTATTCTCACCTTTTGACACCAACAAATATTATCGTTATAGATACTGTGGGTATGCACAAAATGTATTTGTTAAAAAGGCTTCAAAACTTCAAAGGAAATGCAACTTTTTGGTGTAATGCCAATCGCCAAATGGTAGATTTTGAACAAGGTATGGTTGTCCATAAGGCATAACGGAAGGATGAATTTTATTACATACTATAGTTCAAAAGACCCTGGTAGATATGCATGCAAAAATGGGAACTTTTGAACTAGGTATGGCCGCCCATCAAATAATAATGGATGGAGATCTTTCTCAGATATTATGGTTTGAAATGCTATAGTAGACTTGTATGTAGAATGTGGAAGCATTGACATAATATGTGAGGTTTTGGACAGTCACCTCAAAGAAATCTTATAGAATGGAATGACGGAAGGATACACATAAAATCTATTTGTTGGAAAGACTTTAGAAACTTCCAAGAAGATTCAGTTTATAGGTGTGAATGAAATATAAACATGGGTGCATGGACAAGGTAGGTGAAATTTTGGGGAAACACCTCAAATAAGTGTGCTCTCATAAACTGCCCTGGCCACTATCATTGTAGAATATACACAAAATAGATTTGTTGAGAAAGATTTAAAATCTTTCAAAGCAAATGCAACCAGCTATTGTAAAGCTAGACCACAAATCTTTTTGAGTCCCCTCTCAGCCTATGAATGAATGGAAATCTCAAAACAAGGCCAATGCACACTTTTGGTAGATGTTCATGCAAAATGTTGAAGCACAAACGAGGCCACATGAACTGATTGACTAAATGCCTCAAAAAGATGTCATCCTATAGGCTGTCAAGGGTAGTATACAACACAAAATGGATTTGTTGAACAAGTTTTAGAAGCTTTCAAGCAACAGAAAGTGCATGAGTTGTTTGAACAGATAGCTTAATGAAATGTGGTCTCATGGAATTCAATGAGTGCAATATATACTAAAATAGTTTTTGTTAAAAAGTACAAAAGAAAAATTGTCACCTCTACTATGTGATGTGGATGTTGTTTATGGGAGTTTCCCCTACTCAGGAGCTAGTGGATTCAACAGATTCAGAAAGTCCAAGCTCCTCTTGATAATCTTGAAAATCATTAGATGGTTGTATACATGGAAATTGTGAACTTCATGCAGTGTAAATCTGTTTTGATGGAGAATGTTGTTAATATTTTTAAGTCTTATAATGGATTCCCTGTCATTATGCCCTAAGCCATTTGATACATATGAATTGTCATGCCAAAACCCAACACATGAAGTGGTTGTGAGAGGTGGTGCCCAAATGAAAGGGAGTGTAACATGGTCGCAAAGGATGAAAACTAATATTACAAGCTTGAAAAAGCACTTGTTCTTAAGATTGCAGGTCTGTAATGATCAAAGTCATGTAAAGAAATCCTCAAGTTGGCTTGTGTATATTATGCAGCAATTGCAATGTTTTCTTTGACTAGCTCTCTCTTCATAATGCTTTGAGATTGAAATGAGAAATTGATGGTAATAGAATTCTATGGCTATGATCATAATGGAAAAATGTAGAAAGTTATTCATTCTACTCCTATCTTGTTGATGTTTCCACTAAAAGACATGCTATTTTCACAGTTCATATTTTGCATATACGATTGCAGGAGTCTAAGATTTAGCTATAAAAAGAAGTTGTCAACATCTGACAAGGTTTGATTGCAAAAATCAAGTAGACGTAGATGGAAAAGACTTAATAAAATAAACAACTTTAAAGTCACATGTTCTAATTACCTTGGGTAGTTACTCTAAGTAACTATCTTTCTGAAAAGAAAGTTAGTTATTTCAAGTTGGTGCACTTAAAGAGTTAGTTATTATAAGTAGTTATAAAATTGGTTAGGGTAGTTACCTTAAGTGGTTACTAGCCTCACCTATATATACTTCTTTGTAATTCAATTAAGGGGTTCCACCTTTTCATAAGGCATTGTATGAAGGACTCGAATAGTACTATTCAAGCAACAGAGAAATAGAGAAGTGTTTTGGATGTGTGTTCAATTCAATCTCATGTGTTGTTGTTGATATTCTTATATCTCATCAATGATAACCATTTGCTTTCCTTTAAATGTTCCATGTGGAAAAGATTATCATGTGAAGTTTTGGTATCTTAACTTGAATGTGTGGAACATAAATTGATAAGATTATTTCTCTTTCATTCATTAGTTTTTGTTATACAATTTGTTCCTAAAACCCTAGAAAATCCATATAATCCCCATCATACGAGGGAGCTTCCCCTCTCAAATGCAGAGAGGAATCTTTATTGTTCTGTGATTCTTCAACTGTTGTGAACATTTTGTTGCTGATTAAAGGGCGAAATGGAGTTATTTACAAAGATTACTTAAGAGAAACAAATCTGTTTACCAAAAAAAAATTTGCCACTCTACTAGGGACTTCGAAGTGTTGGTGCTTTCTATTCCGCAGTAGTATACAGCTACCTCCCCAAGAACGAAGGTTGGTGACTGTTTGAATAAAAATAGAGAAAGATGGTTCAATGTCACACATATCAAGCAAACCATCAAGGACCCAAGAAATGACCCATGCCGGCAAGCAAAGAAATCCTTGCAATGGATGATAAAATACTTCACTCCTTTTGGGATCACATAAAAGAAAGTATTTCTGATGTTGAGAGAATAGGGTTGAATCCTTCAGATGATTACAAATCTGCACCTTTCATAAAGAGTTTTCATCACAAATTTTATATGTTGAAAGAACTTGAAGAAAAGATATATTTGTTGCAAGTACAAATTGAAAAATTAAAGAAGCTCAAAGAAGATTCAGATGATGATGCTATTCCATATCTTTCTAATGTTGTCCTAGATAAACTAGACTCCATGAAAACCCTGATTGAAGCTTGTGAATGTCCACTACCATTGGAGAGAAACCATCATCATGATTTTCATTAGGAAAATATAGAAAATTCCACTATAAAGGTTGCAACCATTGAACAACCTATCATCAACATGACCAATCAAGAAACAAGTACGAATGATTGTTCATTTTCTTTTCCATAATTAGAAGCCTTCATTTTTTAGGATATAAAGGAAAGTTTAGTGAGCAGTTGGGTAGAAGAAAAGATTGAAGATCAACTTAGAAATGGAGAACATAAAAACTAATCGTCAAGTTTTTCTTTCCAAAATTGCATGCCACCTGAATATGAATCTTTCACCTTTCTTGAAGAATATGATGAGGAGGAATTCCTCCAAGAAAAGGTTAGAAATGATATTGTCTTCCAATCTTTTCATTTTGAGGATGCTGCCATGCAAACTTCTATGGGTTTGGCATCAATTTCCCTGCTTTCTAATGTCAACTCTTCTAATGCAATTCATGATAAAGAAACAAATGTATGTACTCTTGGTGATTGTTCAAAATTAGAAATTATAAAAGAAAGAGAAAATTTTTACATGCAAATGACGAATCAAGAAATGGAGGAATATACAAAAAATCATGAAGGTGTCAAAGAAAGCTATTGGAACAATAATGAACTTCAAGTTGATAATCTAAGCAAGATGATCATGGTTATCAGTTAAATAAAGATAATGAGGGTTTACAATACATGAAATTATCCATCTCAAATTATTACTTTGAAGTTCTAAACGATGACTTCTTGTGTGTAGAAAATGTTATACTCTATCCTTTATTGCTTGTGGAAGAAAAGTGTTGCAATGCTAATATTGAAGGTACTACTTTATCTTCTCCATCCTCATTAGACAATGAGTTTTATGAGTTGGTTGCATCAAAAAAAGAGGAAATTCATGTAGTGAAGGATGATCCTATGCTTATGGAAGTTGTTGTTCATAAGGTGGTTCCACAAAGTCAGCTAGTTGGGTTTCTTTCATCCCCTGATTCACAAGAATTGTATCTGGTTCAAAATTTATTTTTCTCTGATTCTTTTGAAAATGAGTGCATTCAAGAAGGCAAATTCATGTATAATGGCATACAAGCACTAGAGCATGAACATACTACTGCTAGAGTGAGGATGGATACAGAAGACAAAATTGAATCTTACTATCTACATACCACCATAGATTTTGGTCAGCTTAAAGAAAAATCATGTGAATTTGATGTTCAAAAGGTGTCATTGTAGTTTGAAATTGTTGAACTTGTCCCATCTCAAGGATTACAAGTGCATCTAACATGGGATTTATCTCTTTCAGTTTCATGAGATCAAACATATATTCAGGTATGGGATATTAACTCATTTCATTCAGTGTATGAAGATGAAATTGACAATGTGCAGAACCGTGTTCAAGAAGCCTCAAACGTCTACGATGAGAAATGGTTGTTTGGCCATGATGCATTATCAAACAGGTTTTTGTATTTCATCAGTTTTGAATTTATCTTCATACAACTTTTGGGCTCACAGACACCTCGTAGATATGCTTCATTATTCCGTAGAGGTTCCTACTTCTCTCAATTTATCAATGGATTTCCTTGATCATCATGGAGCAATTTTGAGGTAGGATCCACCTACCATGTACATAGATTAACTAGGTTTTTTTGTTGTGTCTATCTTATTTAAGTTTCTATTGGTCTTCATCGTTTGCCTTGTCTCTATGTGTCTTTGTCATTTTCCCTTTTGTCTCATTTGAGTCTCCTTTTTCTCCTGAACATCATGTTTTTTTTTCCTGACTATATAGCCCAATGGATTTAAAGTGCTAATTCTTTCCATAGATTATAGGTTCATCCTACATCCACAAGGTCCTTGTCCCTAGTTAGAGCCATCTATTGACCCTATTTCTACATTTCAAAATTTAAACCTTTTGTGTCAAAATGATAAGCTTAACCATGCATTAAACCCTTTTTGCCAAGTCACCTTTTGATTGTAAAACATCAGTGTCACATTTTTCCTATGTGAGTCATTGAGATAACTTATTGCCAAAATGTCACATTCCTCTTTATTCACATTGTTTTCCTGCATTGAATGTTGTACAATGACGTCATATTAGAGGAGAAACAGTCATTATTTCACTTAGTTTCTCAGGTGCACTTATCTAGTTCGTGGCATTTTATGAAAACAATTAAATCTTGAAATCTATGATAGCCAGTGTAGAAATCCTATTATGGAAGTGTTCGAGACTCCATTTCGCCTAATGTGACAACTTTTTAGGTCAAGATGTCTTACAGTTTGGGAGATTTTAAAATTTCAATTTTTTGGTGCATAGTTTACAGAAACAATTAAATCGTGGTTTCTATAAAAGTTGGGGATCTCATAGCACTATTCTGGACAATGTGGCAAAATTTTGCAAGAAAATACTATCCCAGCAAAAAGTTATGCATCTTTCACCATCTGCATGCTTGTAGTAACATCAAACAATGTAATCAGCTTTGAAAGTTTAAAATTGGCACCAGTGAAGTTATCAAGTCTTCAAAAATGTTGATGAGAAGAGAATTTTTGTCATGGGAAAATATAAACAACTTCATAAGTGTTGGTTTGAAAAAAATACTTCATACGCTGGCAACGAAAAGTCTCTCCCTTTCCAAAATTATAATCAATGAAAAACTATTATGAGGAACATGTCAAACGTTGATGGAGTTTTGCTCTTACCATCAGTCAAAACAATTTGTCTAGAAAATTTTAATTCATTACTGGTGAAGTCATGAAGCTCTCAAAATGCTAAGGAATGAAATTCATACTTTATTATCATGAGTTTTGATCAGTTTTAAAAGTATTATTTACTACCGATGAAGCATCTCAAATGCCGATGAAGATAAAACAATTAGAAAGGTGGTGAATTTGAAAGTAATTAAGTTGTGAGAGTAGACCATAAGCCGATAAGTGTGTATTTTCTACCTAAATGTGAATACAAAAGTAAAATTCCATGGGCTTTCTCTTGTTTAATTCCACTCTTTAATAAGAATCAAAGAGTTTAAAATATTTTGAAACTTGTTTTCAAAGAATTTGAAAGGCTGTAAAACTCATCCAAATTGCCGACAAGGGTTGTGAAGTCACCTCCAACTACTGATAGACTGCATGGCGTTGAAATAGTTATCATAACTAACAAAGAAATAAAAAACACATATTGGCCAATATAACAAGTTTCGAAACTATCTTCACCACCAACAAAGAAGATTCGTTTTTATCACCAGATAATATGAGTAGTTTTAAAAGTGTCTTCAGCCAGAGATAATGTTTGAAAAACCTCTACAAATTCTAAAAAAGAATTAATGAGACAGTAGTTATTATAACTACTAGTAAAGAGATCTTTCATCTCTACAGATAACAGATTTATTGAAAAAGTTTTAAAGAATTTTAAAGCAAATTCACTTCACATAGTGACGACCATCTACTAAGCTACTTGAAAGTTTCAATCTTCACCATGCGGCCTATACTAGAAATTCATGCTCAAAGTCCGTGTCCTAGATCATCATTCTCCTGAGAGATTGAAATCATTTGTATTCGTGAGAGCCCAAGAAGGTTTTACCACAAAACATTCCATACTACACAAAGCCATCAACCTCACTATTGTAGATGTATCCAGGGAGGTGACTTTTCTTACTAATAATACCATCTACAGAATGTCATTTGTGAATATATGCAATGAAGATGAGATGGGTGGAAGAGTATTCGAGGAAGTTTTGGATGTTGTTCTTGCTCTATCTATAAGTTTTAAATACAATGATTACATTCCTCTCTTGAGTTGGCCTGATCTACACGGTGATAGGCAAAGACAAGGCAAACTTATTGAGATTTTGCATCTGTTTGTTGAGGGTCTTGTGAAAATTCCCAAAGGAAGTGCTTTCTCTTTTAAACACATCTCTGTGTTTAGGTTTAGTGATCATCCAATCATGGAGTTTCCAGATGTTCCTGACTGGTTATACAATGCATTCGATCTATACGAGCGTTGGAGCTAAATTTTCTTGGAAACCTCCCTTATACTCAGAATTGTAGAGAAGAGCATATGTTGTCTTTATTTCTATGGTGCAGTTTATTCTCACCTTTCAACAACAAAAAATATTATCGTTGCAGATACTGTGGGTATGCACAAATGTATTTGTTAAAAAGGCTTTAGAAACTTCAAAGGAAATGCAACTTTCTGGTGTAATTCCAAGCACCAAATGACATTTTTTGAACAAGGTACGGTTGTCCATAAGGCATAATGGAAGGATGATTTTTATTAGATACTACAGTTCAAAAGACTCTAGTAGACATGCATGCAAAAATGGGAACTTTTGAACTAGGTATGGCTGCCCATCAAAGAATAATGGATGGAGATCTTTGTCAGATATTATGGTTTGCGATGCTATAGTAGACTTGTATGTAGAATGTGGAAGCATTGACATAATACGTGAGGTTTTGGACAGTCGCGTCAAAGAAATCTTATACAATGCAATGACGGTAGGATACACATAAAATCTATTTGTTGGAAAGACTTTAGAAACTTCCAAGAAGATTCATTTTATAGGCACAAATGAAATGTAAACATGGGCGCATAGAGAAGGCAGGTGAATTTTGGGGAAACACCTCAAATAAGTGTGCTCTCATAAACTTCCCTGGCTGCCATCATTGTAGAATATATACAAAATAGATTTGTTGAGAAGGCTTTAAAATATTTCAAAGAAAATTCAACTAGCTGTTGTAAAGCTACACTGCAAATCTCTGTGAGTCCCCTCTTAGCCTATGAATGAATGGAAATCTTAGAACAAGGCCAATGAACGCTTTGGTAGATATTCATGCAAAACGTTGAAGCACAAACAAGGCCACATGAACTGATTGACTAAATGCCTCAACAAGATGTCATCCTATAGGCTATCAAGGGAAGTATACCACACAAAATGGGTTTGTTGAACAAGTTTTAGAATCTTTCAAGAAACACAAAGTGCATGAGTTGTTTGAACAGGTAGCTTAATGAAATGTGGTCTCATGGAATGTAGTGAGTGCAGTATATACTAAAATAGTTTTTGTTAAAAAGTGCAAAAGAAAAATGGTCGCCTCTACTATGTGATGTGAATGTTATTTATGGAAGTTTCCCTTATTCAGGAGCTAGTGGATTCAATAGATTCAGAAAGTCCAAGCTCCTCTTGATAATCTTTAAAATCATTAGATGGTTGTATACATGGAAATTGTGAACTTCATGCAGTGTAGATATGTTTTGATGGAGAATTTTTTTAATATTTTTAAGTCTTATAATGGATTCCCAGTCATTATGCCCTAAGCCATTTGATATGTATGAATTATCAAGCCAACACATGAAGTGGTTGTGAGAGGTGGTGTCCCAAATGAAAGGGAGTGTAACATGGTTGCAAAGGATGAAAACTAATGTTGGAAGCTTGAAAAAGTACTTGTTCTTAATATTGCAGGCCTGTAATGATCAAAGTCATGTAAAGAAATCCTCAAGGTGGCTTGTGTATATTATGCAGAAATTGAAATGTTTTCTTCAACTAGCTCTCTCTGCATAATGCTTTGAGATTGAAATGAGAAATTGATGGCAATGGAATTCTATGGCTATGATTAGAATGGGAAAATGTGCAAAGTTATTCATTCTACTCCTATCTTATTGATGTTGCAACTAAAAGACATGTAATTTTCATAGTTGATATTTTGCACATGCAGTTGAAGGAATCTAAGATTTAGGTATAAAAAGAAGTTGTCAACATCTGACAAGGTTTGACTACCAAAATCAAGCAGACGGAGATGGAAAAGACTCAACAAAATACACAACTTGAAAGTCACATGTTCTAATTACCTTGTGTAGTTACTCTAAGTAACTATCTTTCTAAAAAGAAATTTATTTCAAGTTGGTGCACTTAAAGAGTTAGTTATTCTAAGTAGTTATAAAAGTGGTTAAGGTAGTTACCTTAATTGGTTACTAGCCTAACCTATTTATACTTCTTTGTAATTCAATCAAGGGGTTCCAGTTTTTTGCAAGGCATTGTATGAAGGACTTGAATAGTACAATTCAAGCAAGAAAGCAATAGAGAAATGTTTTGGACCTATGTTTAATTCAATCTCATGGGTTGTTGTTGATATTCTTATGTCTCATCAATGATAACCATTTGCTTTCCTTTAAACATTGCATGTGGAAAAGATTATCATGTCAAGTTTTGGTATTTTAACTTGAATGTGTAGAACTTAAATTGATAAGATTATTTCTCATTCATTCATTAGTTTTTGTTATACAATTTGTTCCTAAAACACTAGAAAATCCATATACCCGCATCATACAAGGGAGTTGCCCCTCTCAACCGTAGAGAGGAATCGCTATTGTTTTGTGATTCTTCAACTGTTGTGAACATTTTGTTGCTAATCAAAGGGTGAAACATGATTATTTACCAAGATTACTTAAGAGCAACAAATCTGTTTACGATAAATTATATAATAACATTTTTCATAACTTACAGGGGCATGTGTTTGCAATATCCTGCTCTGCGGATCCGGTGGCATGTTTGGGAAGCTAATTCGAATCAACAACTCAATTGGTATATGATTTGGAGGTCTGAAAATGATCCTTCTAGTATGACAAAGATGACAAGTTGTGTTCTTGTGATTCTGGATGAAGATGCAAATGATTACAATAAGCAAAAGTGGTACAAATATTCTTGGTGATTCAAACAAGCTTGTGGATATCTATAGATTACAGTCTCTAGTTCGTATTGTTGATCTGCATTAAAGATTGAGCCTGTAATTGAAGATTTACATCCAGGTAATGGTGTTCTTCCTAGTCCTGGCCGATCGGATGATTTACACCTGTTGCGGATAATCTAGAAGATGTTTTGCAAGGAGTGGTGTGTTCCTCGAAGAAGATTGAAGTCCCACCTATGCATGGCCGACAATGTACTAACTTGCATGAAGCTTTTATAATAAGTCAAGTTATATGTTTGTAATTGCTCTGTAATAAAATAAGTGTATGTTGTGCCGACTTTGATGATCATTCCAAAGTCAATATCATGTATAAATAAGAATTGCAAAGTTGTTCAAATGGCATACAATGTGGTCATGATGAGGTGGTGGTAAGGAAGAGGAGTGAAATAGCAGAGTAGAGGTGTTGAGTTTCAATGGAACTGATTCAAGAATTGTAAAGATGCTAACTTCCAGTTTAAGTTGGTAATATTTATATTTTTCTGTAGATAGTGAGTCTCCTGTAGGTAGTGTGCCTCTTGTGAGCAGTGTACTTGGGTAGTGAGCCCTAATTGGCAGGTGCCATTTCATTTCTCATATTCTTTTAATAGAGAATAAAATATTGGGTTAGTCACCCCATGGTTTTTCCCTTAACTGTGTTTTCCATGTTAAAATCTTGGTGTTAGTTGTGTTGAGTTTGTTTCTTCTCTTAAATTATTGCATTATGCTTCCATGATTGAATCTTTGATATGCTGTTGAAATATAAGAAGGTTTTAAGGAAATACGGAACATAATTTTGGGACATCTGATTCACCCCCCCCCTCTTAGTTGTATATCCTTAAATCAACAATAATTACCACAAACTGAAAAATTTGCAAATGTTGATCCAAAAAGATGGATATATTTCAATAAATTCAAGTCTTTAATATTTGTAAATATGAAAATACATCATATCTCATGCTTGTGAGAGAGTGTGGTTGCTTAACAATCATGCAACATTATTGCAATGTGTTGATGATTTCGTGTTTATTTTTTCCATAGTAGGATTGAATAAGAATAGTGGATTTTATAGATTTTTGAATGAGAAAATGAATGGCTAAGATTAACTTGATCAAATTTAAAAAGTTGAGACTTGATTTAGAGTTAACTTCTTTGATTGATTAGTTTATTGATTTGATTGATGAGTTAACTGATTTGAGAAAATAATGACATGTGATGACATGGAGTAGAATATGGGTGAGGATAACTAGTAGATCATTTATTTATTTTAATTAATTACGTGTACGCATGGATTAACTAGGAACTAATTAACTAATTAATAATGATTAATTAATTAATTAATTAATTAATTATATGGTGATGTTAGGAGGATTTAAATGAAATTAACTAATTAAAATGATGTAATTAATTAATGGAAAAGGTATAATTAATGAATGTGTGGGAGGTAAATGAAATTTTACATTTACATCTCTAAACAAATCCTTAAATTATTTAATTTATTTTATTAAGAAAATACAATTTAATTTGGTAAAATAACTTAAATTCAAATTCATCTTTATCTTTCTTTCCCTATCATTATTGTTCCATTAAATAGAGAGATTAATGACTCCAATTCAAACAAAATATACAATATGTATAAAATTTGCTTCTTACATTGTACGTAGGCAAAAGGGAAAAAATTGGGTATAAACAATTCTTTTGTCATCTACATCCACAATTTGGTTCTGGTCCACTATGCTTGTGATGAAAACTATATTGTAGGCCATCGGTTTTGTTGGATTTCTGCATGACCATGACCATGTAAAGAAATTAAAGAATTCTCAACTCATTTCAACAATACATAAATTCTAGAAAAATAGCTATACTCTACAAACCAATATTATTGGCAATTTTCCTTCCTTTCAAAGCACAAATGGTGTTTGGTTGGATGCAACAAGGTGCAAGAACCCATGCCTTCATAGAGAAAGGAGAGGAGACCATTATCTATGCGTCATTCAATTCAACTACTACTACAGCTAGATTATTTAATTTACTCAAAGAGTATAACTCACTAGAAATGACAGCACATGCATAACGGTACATAACGAATGAATACAAGGAATTAAATATTTTTGGTGGGACTTAATTAAATTAACATAATTAACTAATTTAAAATATATAATTATAGTGAATTATTTACTTGATGCTTGAAATTTATTTTATTTCATTATCTAATTTTATGTAATTTCATATATCTTTACAAAACATCTTTACTTAACACATTTGACAATTCTCATTAATTGTTTTGGTGGGAAACAATAGTTAACGTACTACCACTAAACCCCATCACTCCACACCACATGTTGGAGTATTAATTTCTCCCACCACATTTAGTTCGTGTATTTGTCATTGTAATTAAATGAAAAAGGTAAATTAGAAAAGTGTAGAAAGTACTAGTAAGTTTCTAGATAAGGATTGGAAATTCCAAGAAGGCAAAAGGATTAAATACTATCTACTACTATCATATTGGATGACCACTATAAATAGGCACATCATGTAATTATTTTTTCCATCAAGCAATATAAATTACTTTCATCATCAAGAAATGGATTGGTGAATGTTGTAGCATTCATATTCTAAGCAATTGTTGTGTGTTTCATATTTATTTCTATTTGTGTATCTTCATGTTTGCATGTTTGATTTATCTCCATCCACCACCTTAAATCATACTTTTGCAATATCCTAAAATCATACTTTTCATAATTTCCAAAATAACTCCCTCTCACTAGCTCTTTCCATTCTAGGAACTCTTAGACACATTCCAAGTTGTCATAGTTACATTTAGCAACTTCCACAACACTATGTGATAATAAAACAAATTGGTAAGATACAAACAAATAAACATTTCAAATATTAGAAATTCCAAGGTGTATGACAACTTATCCCAACATTCTCCCACTTGTCATATGCCTTGCAAGAGCCAGGGAATCCATATTGTCCTGTACTCAGTTGCTAGAGGCCGAGAGGCCCATAGACTTTGAACACCATCTAAACTTCTCTATGCTCACAAGCTTTGTTAAGGAATCTACAACATTCATCAAAGTATCAACTTTCTCCAAATTCACTCTTCTATCTTCTACCATGTCATAGACAAAATGGTACAAGACATCAATGTACTTTATCCTTGTGTGGAAGGTTAGATTCTTTTCTAAACATATGGTACTCTGACTATCACAAAAATAGTAATCTTGCCTACATCATACCTAACATCTGAAAATAATCTCTTAAGCTAAATGGCTTCCTTACAAGGATGGGTTGCCATCATGTACTTCGCTTTTGTAGTGGACAAAGAAACTATAACTTGTTGCTTACTCATCCAACTAACAACATCACCAAACATTATGACAACATATCCACTGGTGGATCTTCTACTATCAATGTCACCCACACAATCAAAATCCACATATCCACAAATACAAACTAAACACTAAGTCCTTATAGGCAACCATGATAATAGAAGGAATACTTGAAAGTTGTCATAATTGAATATTTATTTTAGAAAAAGTAATTTTTTTACTCTTAATTTAAGACAATTAGAAAATCAAAAATATAATTTAAACATAAAATATATTATTTAAGGCAAAATTAATATTTTGTCTTAAATTAATGTCTTAACCTCCCCCCCCCCTCCCCCCCCACTCTCTCTGTAGTAGTGTCTTTTTGTAGTGACTTTACTTTTAAACATGGTGATTACTTTATGTGAATTGTTCATTTGGTGTGAACTATAATCAAATAGCTCAATCTTCCCTTGGTAGCTTCAACTTTTTAGTATCTATAATCTTCCCTTGGCTATAATTAATCCAACCTTGCAATCTGAATTAAAACTAGTATATTTATTTATGAGACCGTATTTGACCATCTAGAATTTATTTTCAAAGTAGGTGCCTTATTTTTCATGTGACTCCCTTTGATTCTCTACTTATATCTCCTTTTTATGAGACAACTTTATCTCCTTCTAGATTTGATTCTAGATTTATGGAGATCTAGATTTTTAGAAGAAGAGGTTGTTCAAACCTAATAGGGAACATTGATTTTGGAGGCTTGTTTTTTTACATTATAAGAATAAATATAGATTTTCTTTCTTATATATATATATATATATATATATGAATTTCAATGAATATATAAATTAAATCTACTAAATCTAAAATAAAACAAATTTTAATAAAATAAATTGTTCTCTTATACATTGTGTTTAACTACTAACTTTATTTATTCCACAACCAATTAAAGAGAAAAACAATTAATCAAATCCATAAAATAAAACACTATAATTTTATCCATAACTTAATCACTAATTTAATTATGAAAAATTAACAAATTTTTAGAAAATTAATAATAATAAAATTGATATATATACACAGAGAGAGAGAGAATTAAATAAAATCAAGTGGGAGTTGAACTTTAACATTAAATAACTAAAACTTCATGTTATTTTTAGACAATGTCAAAATAGCAACATCTAATTGCAATTGCCACTTTAAGAATAGAAAAAGATATATTTTTATAATTGTAATTGATTTATATCCCTAAGGGAGATTCTATTTAGATTTTATAGATTATTAAAAAAATCATAACTATTATTAATCAATAAATTAAATTGAAACTACCAACAATGGATCCATGGTTTGCACAGATTAAAAAAATTCTTAAAAAAACTTATCCCCACAAAAACAGAAAAAAAGAAAAAAAAAGCTTGCACTTACAAAATCCATCTTTTGTCTCTCAATCCATATACGTCAAGAAAGCACTAATGTCTAAGTATTTCTCTCCAAATTAAACAAAATAGAACATCCATTCAAAAACTTACCTGACTTATTGTCCCACGATTCTCGTCGGTATAAACGATTCCTTTGTCATCTACATCCATAACCTGGTTCATGTCTACTACGCTTCTAATCAAAACTTTACTGCTGGCCATCAGTTTTTGTTGGATTTCTGCACAACCATGACCATATAAAGAAATTAAAAAATTTTCAACTCATTTCAACAATAAAAATAAATTATAGAAAAATAGCTATGCTCTACAAACCAATATTATTGCCAAATTTCCTTCCTTCCAAAGAGCAAATGGAAATGGTGTTGGCTGGATGCAACGGGACTATGCCTTTATAGAGCAAGGAGAGGAGACCATTATCTATGAGTCATTCAATTCAACTACTACTATAGTTACATTATTTAATTTACTTAAACAACATAACTCACTAGAAACGCCAGCACATGCATAGTGGTACACAACAAATGAATACAAAGAATTAAATAATATTTTTCGATGGGAATTCATTAAACTAGTAAAAGCACCAAAGGTGCTATCAAATGGCCAATAGGCACAAATATTTATAGGCCTATCACTATATATTTTGCATGATATATGAATAGACTTTGATTTTCAATTTGTGTGGAATGTGTCTACAAACAAACTTCAATGATGTTCATTGTGAGTCTTTGTGTGTTTGAATGAATTTTGTCTTTCATTGTGTGTGTGTGAATAAATTGAACATTCATTGTGTGCATGTTTGAAAGTTAACTTTGGCATTCACTTCATGTGAAGAGTGTGTGTGTGTGTGTGAAAATTAATTTTGTCATTCGGTTTATTACTTTGGCACTCACTTTATGTATGTATTTGTATTTTATCATGTTTAAAATTTAGTGTTCATGCACGTGCTAAAGTAGGCGAAGTAAAAAGGTTTGTCAAAAGTGGCCCATTTAGCAAGTTGAAGCTTAGGTCAATAGTTCTAATCCTAGAATATGTCCCTAACACAAGAGGAAGAGGACCTTCTAAGACTTTGTGTGGTAAATTTAGATACGTTAATCTTAAAAATAGAGAAGTATCATTAGGCAAGGACCTTGTAAATGACTCAAATCAGGCATTTCCAAGTCATTCCCCTAATTCCGCATCACAAACAAAATTTTAGATAAATTGTTATTTCTCAAATCCACAATTGAACAACTACCAATTTTATTGGCAATACACAACAGTACATTTGAAGAAAGATTGAGAATGTTAAGGGTAAGTTATTTTGTGGATTCTTAACTCTTGTGTGAATGAATTAAACCATTCATTTTAGAGGAAAGGAAAACAAAGCCTTAGAGACATATTAGAATTTTAAGTGTTACATATGTGTATTAGTATTTATCAAAATTGACAAAATAGCCTAGTCTACACATCCACAAAAATTATAATAAATCTTAAGACAAAGATGTATCCAAGAAAGCTCTCTATCTAGTCTCTAAAATATCATATATCTTCAAGGGAGTGCATAGCATATTTTTAAAGCTTGCCTCTATTAAATTATGAAACTTGATAATACTTTAAACTGTGCTACATTGTACTTTATTGGACTTTAAATCCATAAATATATATATATAATAATTAAATCAAGAAACTAAAGACTAAAAATCAGTACATCATAGATCACAATTTTCAACACTATGTAAAATGTGGAAACATGGTAGATGAATCATTACCAGTAGCACTAGCACTTCCCCTTGCATCTTTGGAGTTTTTGAAGGGAAATGAGATTGATCCTCATCTATATGCTGCTACTGCTGCCCAATCATTGCCCCACTACATAAGGTATTATACATTCAATTCAATGAAATAGACAAATAAATTCACATTTGGATTCAAAGCCACTTTGCAAAGAAGCTCTGTCACACATATGCTATTAATTTCTTAAATTTATTCATAGAAACCCATTTTTTTCCATCAAAGACTGGTTATAAAACACAATGAAGATGAATAGATTGCTCCATTTTTTCCACCAAACTCTATAGCCTTTCCTAAAGAATTTTGGTAATTGTTGTGTTTTTCATTAAAATGATGTTCCACTCTACTAGTGTTTTTTTCTTCAAGAGGTGTTTAATAAGTAATCCTCAAAATCAAAGCATATCTTCACAACTTCTTCTCAGAAGTATCTCAAATTAGCCCACTTACCTTTATTTTTGTCAATTTCAATGTTTAATTAAGTAATTTCCAACATCAACCACTTACCTTTATTTTCCTCAATTTCAATGTTTAATTAAGTAATCTCCAACATCAAAACACATCTTCAAATATTCCTCCCAGTATTTAAAATTAGCAACAATTATCCCTATATAATAAAAGAAAAACAAATCATCAGAACTTCTAAGTATATCAAATTAGCCCCAATTGCCTCAATCTAAGTCAATATTTAATTAAATGTTTTTTTACTTAGCACTTCTCTGCATCTCAATCTCTCCCCAAATGCCTCAATTACATGATTGAAATAGATATAAGCAGAAAGCAAAGATCCAAATAATGTTGTGTGGTATGTTAGCCCTAGTTGCCCCTTTTTATTCAAACTTTTGTTGAAAACAAGGTAAAGCAACAATTTGATTAGGAATAAATCATTGTCGATGAGGTGGGATTTGTTCAGTAAATACAAGAAATGAAAAAGGTTCCCTTGCAAATCTTACGCAGCAGAACATTAAACTCGTATACTCCAATTCCCTATTGTAAGAACACAAATCCTATGTATATATTTTTTGGAACAATACTGAAGACGATAATCAGTTCTACTCCTGTGCAATATTCATACGCAAGTTAAATCTGCTATAAACTACCTAAAAATATCTATAACTTGCTATATATCATCAACTATATTTTAGATATCTTTCTATCATTTAAACAAATGTAATGGCTGCTGCATCATTCCACAATACTTCCAAACCTTCTCACTAAAATTATAGGTTTCACTTTCATTAGACAATATTTCAAACTTTTTCACCATGCCAAAAGCTTACATTTTGATAGATGTTACGATGGATAGGAGAGGTTTGTAAGAAAATCAATAGTCTTTTTTACAATCACTCTCCTCCAGATTGTATACAATAGCATTTTCCATTCACAGATTGTTATGATATGTCTATCTGCTTGAATTACCTGCACACGATTCATATGGTGTCGCAGAGCGCAGGCAAGAAAGAGGGCATCATTGCAAGACACAATAATTTACCTCTTGTAACAGTAGAAACCATGTAGTTCTCTGGAGACAGAACATAATCTGCCCCTTCAAACTGGAACGTCGCGCTAGGAAATTTGGCAAGAGAAAGCTTAGTCGAAGGAACTTTATAGCAGAAATCGAGCCCAAATTGTGAGCCATTGGTCGTGGTGAGCTTAATTAAGGAAGCCAAATCCTTTTTCAGAGCACCATAGGCAAGCGAGGGCAGATATGTGATGGTTGTTCCAGAGTCTATGATGAGTCCCCCTGTTCCATCCGATTGAATATCGAAAGCCCCTTTGCGAATACCGAGCAATTTGTTCCCAAAACTGATTCCCTATAAAGAAATATAGAAGTAGCTTGATCCTCCATTGTTATCCACTTGAAAAGGAGTAGACTTCACAACCTGGCCTTTCAATGCGGCTGGCTGGCCAAAAAAAATGGTGCTGGATTTATTAGGGGAATTGGTGAGACAATAGGAGAATTTGTGGGCGAGGGATGGGCCAAGCTGAGTGATTAAAGAAATGGGGCCTCATCCTAACCCTACAATTCCAGTCGCTTGGTCGAATCCCACGCCTTCATTGTCATGGTCGTAGCCAAATGCAACCCTAACTTGTGAAGCTTTGGCTTCCGAATTGGGTGAAGTAAAAGTGAAAGTCTCGGAGGAGAGGATTCCTGCAGTGACAGAAAAATCGCCATATGTGTATGTATACTCGCAGCTGATGGATTTACAGGAGAATTCAGGAAGAGCTTGGGCAAAGCAGAGGGCATGAGAACAAGGGAGCTTTTTGTAAGAGGAGAGAAAAGGGTCAAAAATGGGAGTGGATTGGGCGTAGTAGTCTGAGTAGGATTTGCATTAGATTCATGTCAAATCGCTTCCAGTGTCCACAATCGCCGCAATGGCTAAGGCTGGCGTGCGGATTGCCAACACAATTTCAGCGACGCCTTAAAAAATGACAATAAAAGAAAGCTAATTAAAATAACACAAATCTTGGGAAAGATTGGGAGATAAAAGGTGGAGAGGGAAAGAATAAGTTGAATTGAGGAGCTAAAGAGAATGAAATTGGTGCCACTTGTTCTTCATTACCTAATTTTTTTTATTTATTTTGGAAAACCAAAAAATTGAAGGACTACCAAATTTTTGGCAGTTACAAGATGTGCGCACATATAGAATGGCCTATCGGCCAAATTAAGATAATTAACTAATTAAAAATAAATAATTATACTAAATTATTTATTTGATGCTTGAAATTTATTATATTTAATTATCTAATTTTGTGTAATTTGGATATATTTTAGAAAACATCTTTGCTTACTTAACACATTTGGCAATTCTCATTTATTTTTTTGATGGGAAACAATAGTTAACATACTACTAGTGAACCCCATCACTCCACACCACCTATTGGAGTATTAATTTCTCCCACCACATTTAGTTGTTGTATTTGTCATTGTAATTAAATGAAAAGGCTAAAATTAGAAAAATGTAGAAAGACCTAGTAAGTTTCTAGATAAGGATTGGAAATTTCAAGAAGGCAAAAGCATTAAATACTGTCTACTACTATGGCATTGGAAGACCTCTATAAATAGACACATCATGTAATTGTTTTGTCCATCAAGCAATATAAATTGCTTTGACCATCAAACAATATAAATTGCTTTGATCATCAACCAATGCCCATTGTTGAATGTTGTAGCATTCATATTCTAAGCAATTGTTGTGTGTTTCATATTTATTTCTATTTGTGTATCTTCATATTTGCATGTTTGATTCATCTCCATCCACCACCAACAACACAAGTGGTGTCATAGCCAAGTTAGATTATGGGTTCCCAAGGTTGTTTGTGTTTGTAGTAGGTTGTTTGAAGAATATTGTGGGAATGTTATACTGCACACATGATCAAAAGGTGCCAAAAGTGAAATTGCAAGCAAGAAAAAAATGAAAGGAAGCAAGGTGTGTAGAAATACTTCCTACACCAATCTAATGACGAAAATGTTGTGCAAATTTTAATTCTTATAGTTACAATGAAGAAGATTCACAACATTAAAACATAAATAACAATAATAAGAAAATAACACCAAAACACCAAATATATGTGGGGAAAACCCTTTTGGGAGAAAAACCCCACACTCCAAAATCTTGCTCAATGTATTACCAATCCAACACAAGCTTACATACACTTGCAAAGAATGTTTATTACAAGGGTTCACCAGCATACAATTTCTAGAGTAATTCTAGTGACATAATGGTACCTGTAAAATTATCCTCTCTTACAAATGACTCAAGAATTCAATTTAAAGGAGTTCAAATACAAGAAACCACCAAAATGGAAACTCAAAACCATGAGTTGCAACACCTAGTCACAAAGAATCAAATCCACCTTAATATAGAAAGTTACTCAAATGGTCTATCAGAACATAATTGACTTCCAAAAAATATGGTACACTCCATTTTTGTCTCCTAAAATCATGCTTTCGTAATCTCCTAAAATCATACTTGTCATAATTTCTAAAATAAGTCCCTCTCACTAGATTTTTCCATTCTAGCAACTCTTACACACATTCTAGCAAATCTTACATAGATTTTTCTAATATGTTATTGTGTTTAAGTACGTTTGAGGAGTACCCTTTTTCAAGATCAACTCTGATTGAGAAGGGTGTTTTCTTGAAGAGAGGCTATGATGGCCATTAGGTAAGGCCTTGTTGTAGATTATTGTAATTTGTTGAATCAAAATTGTATTTTGATTGTTGTGTTCAATAAAATTAGCATGTATGTTGTTTTGTTGCATTTGTATGCGACCATGTTTATTTGATGTTAAGCTTGTGTAATATTTTTTGTTGAGAGTTTGTGAGTTTGTGCCAATGCCAAGGAGATATTCAATGTGAGATCTTTCTTCCCAATCAAGTGGTGTTTGACCTGCTCTTCTGTTGTTAGATCTAGGGCACACAACTGAGAGGGGGGTGAATCAGTTGTACAAAAACTTACTTTTACTTCAAACACTTGATTCTTCTTTGTTATTTAATAGCATATCAATTAACCATTCATGAAAGCATAAAGCATAAACACCACAGCAGATAAACATCAACACATTAGACACCAAGATTTTGACGTGAAAAACTTCGTCAAGGGAAAAACCACGAAGTGATTAACCCAAGGATTATTCTATGTTAGAAGAATAAGAAAAATAGATGGCACATGCCAATTAGGGCTCACTGCCCGAGCACACTGCTCACAAGGAGGTACATTGCCTACAAGAGACACACTGTCTACAAGATAACAAGTATTACAAACTTGAACTGGAGATTGACATCTTTACCATGCCTGGATCAGTTCCATTTAAGCCCAAAAACTCTTGCTCTGCCTTTCGTACGTCTCTTCGCTATATCACTCTCATCACCATAAGACACACTTCAAAATAAATGCACAAACCCTTATTTATACAAGGCATTGACTTAGGAACAATCATCTAAGTCGGCAAACACCTACAAGATCATTCACAAGACGTGTAATACATCCGGTCAGCTAGTCTTAAGAAGAACACCAATATCCGTGGTTATTCTTTGAATGCAAACTCTAATTTCAATGTGGACCACCAATAAGAATAGAACACGATCCAAAGATCACCAAATCCTTTCCTGAGTTATCAAGAACATCTACACTTTATCAGCTTACTCGAATTCTTCTATTCTTCATCTGAAACTTCGAGAACACAGTCTGTCATCACTTTCATAATGAAAAAGATACTTCCAGACCTCCAAACCATGAACAAATCTGATTATCACTTCACATGAACTTCTTCAACACTTGCTCCAATCTACAGAATGAGATAATGTAATTCCAGAGCTCACCGAACCAATCTGTGACACTCTGTCACCACTGAACACCTACCGAAACAGGTTCTACTTGAGCGAACATAACTTCTTCAGATCTTCATGCGGACCTCTAAAATCTTAACTGGAACATCTCAAGACTCATCTAAAAACCTTTTAAACCGCATCCTTTGATCCTCAACCTATGGAGGACTTTTACCTTCTTCTCATCACTGTTCATCATTGTTCCTGATTGAGACTAGTTTCCTCAATAACCTTAGCACACAGCTCATGCAATCCTTCTCATTAAGCAATATGAGTATGTTGACATCAATGACAACACTGGTTATCCTCATACTTGCAACAATCTCCCCCTTTGTCATTAATGGCAACATATGATGTGAAAAACTATCAAGACAAGAACTTTTCCTTTCTGTCACAGCTCCCCCTATCAGCAACAACTCTTCACATGTCTTATCTTCCTTTACTTCTCCCCCTTTGATCATCAACCACTTATTTTTCACATGTCTTCTCTCCCGCTTTGACATCAATGGCAAAGGGCTCATAACACATCAGAATCATACCAGCTGCTCCCCCTTAGTAGCAACTCCCCATCATCAATCTGGATCACAAGATATGACTATGATATCCACCAGACTGATGCACATCAGTGCATCCTAGTTCATCACCGGAGGGGCCATGACCCCTAACTTCTCCCTAAGATACTCAAAAGAGTCCTTGGGAAGAGGTTTAGTAAAAATATCTGCAAGCTGGTCCTTGGAGGGCACATACTCCAATCTGACTTCACCCTTGTTTACTTGTTCTCTCAAAAAGTGAAATTTGATAGATATATGCTTGGTCTTAGAATGCAATACCGGATTCTTAAAAATATTTATTGCACTTGAATTAGCACAGAAAATTGTGATAGGCTCCTCATATTCTACTTGAATATCTCTTAACATTTGCTTCATCCACAAAAGTTGAGTGCAACTACCTGCTGCTACAATGTATTCTGCTTCTGTTGTAAAAAGGGATATTGCTTCTTGTTTCTTGCTTAGCCAAGAAAGTAACACTTTTCCCAAAAAGAATGCTCCTCCACTTATACTCTTCCTATCATCCACATCTCCTACCCAATCTGCATCTGTATATGCATGAACAGAAAAGTCATGATCTCTGGGATACCATAGGCCATACTCAATTGTTCCTTTTAAGTACCTAAAAATTCTTTTGATTACCATGACATGAGATTCTCTGGGATTAGCCTGGTATCTCACCACAAGACCAATAGCCTGCATTATATCTGGTCTAGTCTAAGTGAGATACAGTAATCCTCCAATCATTGATCTGTACTTTGTCCGATCTGTCTTAGGAGAGTCATCATCTTTGCTCAACTTACATCCAGTAGCCATAGGAGTGTTCATTGGCTTTGAATCTTCCATTCCAAATTTCTTCAATAGTTCTTTCACATATTTGGTCTGAGAGATAAAGATTCCTCTCTCTGTCTGAATAATTTGCAGACCCAAGAAAAAATTCATTTCACCAAGCATTGACATTTCAAACTTACTTTTCATTTGGTTTACAAAGGTTTTACGCATACTGTCTCTTCCTCCAAAGATGATATCATCAACAAATACTTCAACAATCAAGATGTTTTCATGATCAATTTTGAAATATAGGTTACTATCAGCAGTACCTTTGTTGAAACTAATCTTCAAAAGATGTTTGTCCAGCCTCTCATACCATGCTCTTGGGGCTTGCTTTAGACCATACAGTGCCTTCTTTAATTTGCAAACCATATCACCATGCTCAGATAACTGAAATCCATCTGGTTGTTCAATGTACACCTCTTCTTCTAGGTCAGCATTCAGGAAAGAAGATTTGACATCCATCTGATACACTTTAAAATCTTTGAAGGCAGCAAATACAAGAAATAGTCTGACTGCTTCAATTCTTTCCACCAGAGCAAAGGTTTCCTCAAAATCAATCCCTTCTATTTGAGAGTAGCCTTTGCATACTAATCTAGCTTTATTTCTGATTACTTCACCAACTTCATTTAGTTTGTTCTGGAATACCTATTTGGTTCCAATCACATTCTTGTTACTAGGTCTAGAAACAAGATCCCAAGTGTGATTTTTCTCAATTTGCATCAACTCTTCCTCCATTGCTTTGGTCCAATTTTCATCATTGCAGGCTTCATTTATTATCTTAGGTTCAATCTTTGAGATCAGACAACATTCATCCAGATTTTGAGAAACATTCCTTCTAGTTTGCACACCTTTGCTTTTGTCACCTATGATCTGATCTTTAGAGTGGTTCAGTCTTACATACCTTGGAACTTTGGGAGTTTCTTGCACTTCTGCTTCTTGATCAGGCTCATCTAGGCCTATCTCTTCTTCCTGATTTACCGGATCAGTCTGAATCTGACCTTCAGGAGAGGATTGAGTTCCTTGAATCAGAACACCATTTTGATCATCTTCATCATACTCAAAAAATCTTGAGGGCTTTTCATTACCTTCATCAACCTTCACATTTGTACTTTCAATCATCTTTCTCAGTCTCTTATTATAACACCGGTATGCTTTGCTTTGAGTGGAGTAACCCAAGAAAATTCCTTTATCACTTCTAGCATCAAACTTTCCTAGATCTTCATCTCTTTTAATGTAACATTTCCTACCAAATACTCTGAAATATCTCACAGTAGGAGTGATGCCAAACCAAAGTTCATAGGGAGTCTTACCGGTATTGCTTCTGATTTGAACTCGATTGAGAGTGTAGACTACAGTGCTGACAGCTTCTCTTCAAAACATTTGAGGAACATTTGCTTCCATCATCATTATCCTGGATGCTTCCTGGATGGTCTGGTTCTTTCTCTCAACTACTCCATTCTACTGTGGAGTCCGAGGAGCAGACAACTATTTCTTTATACCATGCTTCTCACAAAAGTCTATGAATTCACTGGATGTGAATTCACCACCTCTATCAAACCTCAGAAATTTCAGTTTCAATCTAGTTTGATTCTCTACCATAGCCTTGAAGATTTTGAACTTCTCAAAAGCTTCTAATTTCTCTTTTAGAAATAACCCACATCATCCAGGAATGGTCATCAATCAGTAACATGAAATATCTATCAACTTGCATACTCTTGATTCTTGTCGGACCACATAGATCAGTATGAACTAATTCCAATAATCTGGTAGGGGACTGATCCTTGCTTTTGAAAGAGACTCTGCTCTGTTTACCTGGCTAACATTCTTTGTACAAACTATTTGTAGGTTTTACCAACTTTGGAAGATCTCCTATAGACTAATTATTGCTTATCTTGATGATGTTATCAAAATTTACATGACACATCCTTCTATGCCCTAACCAACTCTGATCAATTTGAACAAACAGACAACTTTTATTAGTACCAATTAGATGAAAGATATTACCTTTTGTTTGAGTACCGGATGCAATCTCAGTTATGGAGCTTTCAAAGATCCTGCATCTTCCATTCTTGAACCGGAGATCATAGCCTTTGTCCACCAACTGACCAACACTGAGAAGATTATGCTTCAATCCTTCAACATATAGTACATTACCAATTTTGTTCTTTCCATCAAAAGAGATAGTTCCCCTACCTCTGATTCTACCAGCAAAAATATCACCAAACTTTAGCATTCCTCCTTCATACCTTTCCAAATCTAAGAGCTTGTTCTTGTCACCTGTCATATGGTGAGAGCATCCACTGTCAATAACCCAATCATTATTTTCTTCAACTTGGGCAGCCAAAGCTTTTTCTACAACCTTATGATTGATAGATATTAGATCTTCTTCCTTGATGGCAATAAACACCCATTCATTTCCAGATTTGTCTCCTATCTTTGATTCATCATCTGTTACTCCTTCATTATCAACTTCTTCATGAACATAATAACAATTCTTTTGGAACCTTTGTTAGAATTTGACCTTGTCGATCTTTTCGGACATCTTGAGGCAAAGTGACCAATCTTATTGCAGTTGAAGCATTTAAAAGGTAATTTTCCTTCATACTTATCGGATCCTCTTGGTCGTTTTTTTGCAATGAGGGCTTCAAGTTGAGTTGTTTCTGCTTCTTCCTTTTCCATGTCTTTCCTTGCTTGATCATACCATGACAGCTTCCTTGAAGTGTTTTCTCCTGGATCAAATCTTTGTTTGCCTTTCACATAGGCACTGGCTTTGAATGCAGATTTAGTCTTGGGGGGATCATCTCCAAACTCAGTCATTTCAAATACAGCTAGTTTGCCAACCAATTGGTCTCTTGTGACAGTTGTATGAGCTCTGAATTCATCAATGGTAGCAACCTTGATTTTGTAGGCAGCAGGAAGGGATCTAAGAATTTTGGAAACAATCTCATTTTCATCCAAAACTCCACCAGCATTCCTAATTCCACACACCAGCTCATTTACTCTTGGCATAAAGGTAGTGATATTTTCATCATCTCTCATCTTCAATCTTTCAAATTTCCCTTTGAGACTCCGCAACCTTGCACTCTTAACATACTCATCTCCTTCATGTAGAAGTTTGAGTTTAATCCAGATTTCATAGGCAGTTGGTAGGTCAATAACATTTGAGAGCTCTAAGTCAGTTAATGCACTTAGAAGAGCTTCTTTGGTCCGCAGATTGTTTTCAGCATCTGTGATTTCATTTAGAGTTGTTGGACCACCCTGTGGAGGTACATATGCTTTTGTGACCATGGACAAGTATGCTTTTCCCATACACTCCAAGTGACATTTCATGTGACCTTTCCAAAGAGAGAAGTTGGTTCCATCAAACTTTGGACTATCCTTCTTGTATGACAACATCCTGGATCTCCTCAAGCTGTTAAGCTCTTTTTTGAGGAACTTGGCTTTGATACCAATTGTTAGATCTAGGGCACACAACTGAGAGGGGGGGTGAATTAATTATACAAAAACTTGCTTTTACTTCAAACACTTGATTCTTCTTTGTTATTTAATAGCATATCAATTAACCATTCATGAAAGTATAAAGCATAAACACCAGAGTAGATAAACATCAACACATTAGACACCAAGATTTTGACATGGAAAACCTAGTTGAGGGAAAAACCACGAGGTGATTAACCCAAGGATTATTCTCTGTTAGAAGAATAAGAAAAATAGATGGCACATGCCAATTAGGGCTCACTGCTCGAGCACACTGCTCACAAGGAGGCACACTGCCTACAAGAGACACACTATCTACAAGATAACAAGTTTTACAAACTTGAACTAGAGATTGACATCTTTACCATGCTTGGATCAGTTCCATTTAAGCCCAAAAACTCCTGCTCTGCCTTTTGCACTTCTCTTCGCTATATCACTCTCATCACCACAAGACACACTTCAAAATGATTTCATAAACCCTTATTTATACAAGGCATTGACTTAGGAACAATCATCTATGTTGGCAAACACCTACAAGATCATTCGCAAGACATGTAATACATCCAGTCGGCCAATCTTAAGAAGAACACCAACATCCGTGGTTATTCTTTGAATGCAAACTCTAAATTCAATGTGGACTGCCAATAAGAATAGAACACGATCCAAAGATCACCAAAACCTTTCCTAAGTTATCAAGAACATCCGCACTTTATCAGCTTACTCGAATTCTCATATTCTTTATCCGGAACTTCAAGAACATAGTCTGTCATCACTGTCATAATGAAAAGGATACTTCCAGACCTCCAAACCATGAACAAATCTGGTTGTCACTTCACACAAACTTCTTCAACACTCTCTCTAATCCGTAGAATGAGATAATGTAATTCTGGAGCTCACCGGAACAATCTGTGACACTCTGTCACCACTAAACACCTGCCGGAACCGGTTCTACTTGAGAGAACATAATTTCTTTAGATCTTCATGTGGACCTCTGAAATCTTAACTGGAACATCTCAAGACTTATATCTACAAACCCTTTAAACCGCATCCTTTGATGCTCAACCTATGGAGGACTTTTGCCTTCTTCTCATCACTGTTCTTCACTGTTCCTGATTGAGACTAGTTTCCTCAATAACCTTAGCACATAGCTCATCCAATCCTTCTCATTAAGCAATATGAGTATGTTGACATCAATGACAACACTTGTTATCCTCACACTTGCAACATTCGGTTACCTAAAATAGACAGCAATAAAGACTCCAAAGAAATCCTTAGATTCAATTTTCTTTTCATTAATTTTGAAAGAACCAAAATAAAATGAGAAACAAAACCCTTCAGCACCATTGTCCATAACAATATTGCAAAACTTTCAAATACTCCTAAAATATTTATGTCCAATATTTATCCATGTTTGAAAAATAAACTTTTCAAATATTGGATGCATGCTCTTGCATCTAATATCACTAGTAATAAATATAATAAAATCTGAAACAAATTATGGCATGGTCTCCTTGGCATCCTTAGTGATTTTACTATTTGCAGGCAGTGCCCTTTTCACATTGTGGCTAATAGTAGAGATGGGTAGAAACCTATCTTGCTCTTGCATGTTTGATTGGGGGCTCTACTCACCCAAATGAGGGCTCTCCTAGCTACTCGAGCTACCCACTACTTCTACCATGGAAAAAACCACTTAAAATAACAACAATAAACATAGTTTAAACCTCAATCATGTGAAAAATTCTCGTCATCCATCATTACAAACAAAAGATTAGAAGCAGAAGCAACACAACAAGTAATCCTCCTTCTCTTCTTGGTATTAAAATAGAATAAGAAAACATTTTGTTTTTTTTTCTTGTTACCTTGGTTGAGGTAGAGGATTTAATGGGTGGTTGTGGTGAATATGAAATCCACAAGACATAAAATATTTAGAAACATGAATAATATGGAAATACACAAATGCTGAAACTCTTCAACTTTAATTGATTTTCATTGATCTCTTGATACAAACATTACAAATGCCCCTATGTCACATTTTTATAAAGGAAATAGCCAACACTGATCTAGCTTTTTAACTTGAATCACTACAAAGTGGCGTATATGCTCTGAATTTTAAAATGATGTAAACTAAAAAAATGAAGATTTTTAGTATATTTTATGTTTCTATTTAAAAATAAATAAATAAATATCTAAATGCAGTATTTTATAAAATTGACACTATAATTTAGTTGGTGATAAAATGTTGAAAAATAAGGTTGAATGGGATGTCACACTCTATATAGTAAATTTCATTTATTTTCCTTCTATATTTTTTTTATTCATAGCTCAAAACTTTAGGGCATGGATTGTTTTCTTCCCCAATGTGATAATATATATTTCTAAATAAATCTTGGAAGTTGCATGCAATGAAAACACAATTATTTCAATGGGACATCAACTTTTGTCTTCATTATTTATCCAAAATAGGAAAAAAATTATGTCATCCTAACAAGGGTATCTCTCCTCTAGTGCATCATATTTTTTTCAATTATTTTTGATAAAATTTATTATTTTCTCTTGAGAGGACAATCAACACCATATTTTGGTGTTGATGACCTACTTTTAGTATAAATAAAATATAAAATATAAACAAGTTAATTGAAATGTTTAAAAAATTATATTTTTACAAAGTCAATTGATTGATCTACAAAAGGGTATTTTTAGGTTCTTTTAAAATGACTATTTGCATGAGTAGGAATTGTTAGAGCATCAAGTTTTTCAAATAATTTTTTTTTTTTTGTAAATGAGCCCCAAAGTGATGCTACATATGTTTTTAGTGGACGGTTCCAATTGAAAAAGTTGTGGCCTAGATCTAGTTTAGCTAGAATGAATCCAAATAGAACATAAGTTTCATCCAAAATAACTTTTAGTTAGAAATACTTAAATTCATTTATACTGATAAGTTGGCCGAAAGTGTCACACAACTTTAAACTTTTACCCCCAATGGAGTGCTACAACACTTAGAAAATTTATTGATCACCTTTAATTTGAACAAACATACACACTTGATTGAGCGCACTTACAATTGTTATATGATGCCTCTTTTATAAAGGTATTAGTCATACTAGTACATCACATTAAATATTTTTTGCCTTTCTAGGCTCTTCCAATCATTATCTTGTTGATGCAGGAGCATCCCTGGTTCAAGAGAAATATTGCATCAACCAAAAACATTTGTATTTCAGTTTGTTTGCATTTCAGTTCTTTCATTTTCTAGTTTAGTTCAGGAATTTCAATCAGAAGCAGTTTTAGCTTGTGGTCCAGTTTTGGCATTTCACATCTTGTGGGTCTGAACTTAGCATCTACATTCATTCATCTACATCATATCAAGAATTTAGAGCATTTGGATTAGTTACCAGAAAGATATTGCTATCAAAAGATCAACTGCTTTCTCAGAGCAGAGCATCCTGATAGTCTATGGTAATCAGCTGAAGGAGAAGGCTTGTGGATCATTCCTTGACTTGTAGATCTTAATGACACATCATTCAATGTCCTCTGGTTCATGGCTGACCTTCCCCACGGGTCTGCACGTTGTTCCATTCATTTGAGGAAGTGTTCTATGCATTTTGGTTTGAACTATCTATGTACACATGTTATAGCTCTTTATTGAAGTTTGTGATCTTCCTTGGCTAACGTGGAGGAATCTATTGTTCTAGAAATGATATATATTGATGTAATAGATCCTTAGCAAGGCAATTATTAAGTTCTCATGATTAAGAAGACTAATAGTTTGAATTCTTGTGAAGGAGCTTCAAATCTTTATCTTGTGCATGTATGTAATCCAGCTTGTGAGATTGTAAGCCTACATGTTGCCACCCAGATTGTATTTGAATTCTATGATATACTAAATGACTGAATTTGCATTTGTTTCATTTCCTTGAGTCTTTTCCATTATGTCTACTCTTGCTGCACCGTCTGGATAGTTCATTCTGTGAACCCTCCTACTGTGACTACACCAAGTGGTATCATAGTAAAAGTTTGAATCTTTGGGAGTGAATTGAGAGAAGTTGGAGAGGGAATTATGTAAGATCTTGATGTTAGTAGATCATTGATCTGAGGCAGGTTACTTGTGCGCAACTGATCATCGATTGAGCGGAAGTTGTCTCTTGTAGCCCGACCACCAAATTTGAGGGAGTTTGCACTTGATCCTAGGAAGAATGCCACCGAGGAGAGTTTCTATTGTTAGTACAATGGATAATAGAATGGATGAGATGATGGAATTGATGAGAACAATGCAAATTCATTTGGATGCTATCGAGGAAGATAGGTGAAGAGGATTGACACCTAGACCTAATGTGGAAAGTGATGATGAAGAAGAATTTCAATCTGCTGAACAAATTGGTGAAACCCTAGAAGGTAATGAAGAAGAAGAATCAAATTAGATAAAAATGTTGCAAGCTATTTCAAAGATTGGAAAGAGACCTAGAGTTGATGTACCAAATTATACTAGTAATATGAACCCTGAAGAATTGATTGATTGGATAAATGACATGGAAGAATACTTTGAATCTAAAGAAATTGAATATCTGGAGAAGGTGAAATTTTCAAAGACAAAGTTGAAGGGACATGTTGCTATATGGTGGAAAGAAGTTGAGTTGGAAAGAAACAGAAGAGGGAAAGAAAAGATTATAAAGTGGGATAGGATGGTGACAAAGTTGAAGAATCAATTTATACCTACTGACTATGAGTTTGAGCTGTTGAAGAGATTGCAAAACCTGAGACAAAAGGAGAAATATGTGAAGGAGTAAACTGAAGAATTTCATAAGATGATCATAAGAACATCACATAGTTAAGCAAACAAGGAGAAAGTGGCTAGATACATCTATGGACTCAGATTGAACATTCAAGAAGAACTAAGCTTGGTAAGGATTGTTGATAACTAAGAGGGGGGATGAATCAGTTATCCTAAACTTACTTCCAATTCAAACACTTAAATCCACTTTGTCATTCAATAGCATAGCAATTAAACATTCATGAAAGCATAAAGCATAAACACCAGAGTAGATACATATCAACACATGAGACACCAAGATTTTGATGTGGAAAACCCAGTTAAAGGAAAAACCACGGGGTGATTAACCCAAGGATTATTCTCTATTAGAAGAATAAGAAAAATAGATGGCACATGCCAATTAGGGCTCACTGCCTGAGCACACTACTCACAACAGGCACACTACCTACAAGAGACACACTGTCTACAAAGTAATCAAGTATCACAAACTTGAACTGGAGATTGACATCTTTACCAGGTCTGGATTAGTTCCATTTAAGCCCAAAAACTCCTGTTCTACCTTTCGCTCTTCTTCTTCGCTATGCCACACTCATCCACACAATTCACACTTTGGAATGCCTTCACAATCCTTTATTTTACAAGGCATTGACTTAGGAACACTCATCTAAGTCGGCAAACATTTTTAGATCATCCGAAAGATGTGTAGTACATCCGGTCTGCCTGTCTCAGGAAGAACACCAACAACCAGTGCTCTTTACATCAAATCCAAACTCTAACTTCAATGCAGACCACCAATGAGAATTGTACATGATCCAAGGATCACCAAAACCTTTCCTAAGTCACCAAGAACATCCGTACTTTATCAGCTTACTGGAATTCTTCTCTTCTTCATTCAGAACTTCAAGAACACAGTCTGTCACTATTGTCACAATGAAAAAGGTGTTTCCAGACCTCTAAACCATGAACAAATCTAGTTGTCACTTCTCACTGATTTCATCAACACTACCTCCAATCCGCAGAATGAGATAATGCAATTTCGGAGCTCACCGGACCAATCTGTGACACTCTGTCATCACTGAACATCTGCCAGAACTAGTTCTACTAGAGCAACCAAAACTTCTTCAGATCTTCATGCAGACCTCTAAAATCTTGACTGGAGCATCTCAAGACTCATATCTAAAAACCCTTTAAACCACATCCTCTGATATTCATCTTATCTTAGACTTTTACCTTAATGTCATCACTGTTCTTCACTGTTCCTGATTGAGACTAATTTCCTCAATACATAGCTCATCCAATCCTTCTCATTAATGCAATATGAGTATGTTGACATCAATGACAACACTGGTTATCCTCATACTTGCAACAATCTCCCCTTTTGTCATTGATGGCAACATATGATGTGAAAAACCATCAAGACAAGAACTCCTTTCTTTCACAGCTCCCCCTATCAGCAGCCACTTTTCACATGTCTTCTCTTTCTTTACTGCTCCCCCTTTGATCATCAACCACTTGTTTTTCACATGTCTTCTCTTCCCCTTTGACATCAATGGCAAAGGGCTCATACTTGCAATTTTAACACATCAGAATCATACCAGCTGCTCCCCCTGAGTAGCAGCTCCCCATCACCAATCCAGATCACAAGATATGACTGTGATATCCACCGGACTGATGCACATCAGTGCATCCTAGTTCATCACCGGAGGGGCAATAACCCTTAACTTCTCCCTGAGAAATTCAAAAGAGTCCTTGGGAAGAGGTTTAGTAAAGATATCTGCAATCTTATCCTTAGAGGGCACAAACTCTAGTCTAACTTCATCCTTGTTCACTTGCTCTCTCAGAAAGTGAAACTTGATAGATATATGCTTAGTCTTAGAGTGCAACACTGGATTCTTAGAAATATTTATTGCACTTGAATTATAACAGAAAATTGTGATAGGCTCCTCATACTCTACTTTAATATCTCTTAGCATCTGCTTCATCTATAAAACTTGAGTGCAACTACCTATTGTTGCAATGTATTCTGCTTTAGTTATAGACAGAGATATTGCATCTTGTTTCTTGCTTAGCCAAGAAACCAATCTCTTTCCCAAAAAGAATGCTTCACCACTGGTACTCTTCCGGTCATCCACATCTCCTACCCAATCTGCATCTGTGTATGCATGAAGAGAGAAATCATGATCTCTAGGATACCACAAACCATACTCCACTATCCCTTTTAGATATCTAAAAATTCTCTTGATTGCCATGACATGAGATTCTCTGGGATCACCCTGGAATCTAGCAACAAGACCAACAGCTTGCATAATATCCGGTCTAGTTTGAGTGAAATACAACAATCCACCAATCATTGATCTGTACTTTGTCTGGTCTGCCTTAGGAGAGTCATCATCTTTGCTCAACTTGCATCCGGTTGCCATGGGAGTATTCATTGGCTTTGAATCTTCCATCCCAAATTTCCTCAACAATTCTTTCACATATTTGGTCTGAGAAATGAAGATCCCTTTCTTTGTTTGAGTAATTTTGCAGACCCAAGAAGAAATTTATTTCACAAAGCATAGACATTTCAAACTCACTTTTCATTTGATTTGCAGATGTTTTACACATGTTGTCTTTCCCTCCAAAGATGTTATCATCAACAAATACTTCAACAATCAAGATGTTTTCATGATCAATTTTAAAATACAAGTTACTGTCAGTAGTACCTTTGTTGAAACCAATTTGCACAAGATGTTTATCCAATCTTTCATACCAAGCTCTTGGGGCTTGCTTCAATCCATACAGTGCTTTCTTCAACTTGCATACCATATCACCATAATCAGACAATTGAAATCCATCCGGTTGCTCAATGTATACTTCTTTCAAATCACCATTTAGGAAGGCAGACTTGACATCCATCTGATATACGTTGAAGTCTTTGAAGGTAGCAAATGCAAAAATTAATCTGATTGCTTCAATTCTTGCCACCAGAGCAAAGGTTTCTTCAAAATCAATTCCTTCTATTTGAGAGTAGCCTTTGCAGACCAATCTAGCTTTGTTTCTGATTACCTCACCAACTTCATTTAGTTTGTTCTGGAATACCCATTTGGTTCCAATCACATTCTTGTTTTTAGGTCTGGGAACAAGATCCCAAGTGTGATTTTTCTTAATTTGCATCAACTCTTCCTCCATTGCTTTGGTCCAGTTTTCATCATTGCAGGATTCATTTATTGTCTTTTGTTCAATCTTTGAAATCAGACAATATTCATCTAAATTTTGAGCAATTGTCCTTCTAGTTTGTACACCTTTGCTTTTGTCACCTATAATCTGATCTTCAGAGTGGTTCAGTCTTAGATACTTTGGAACTTTGGGAGTTTCTTGCACTTCTATTTCTTGATCAGGCTCATTCAGAGCTATCTCTTCTTCCTGATTTACCAGATCAGTCTGAATCTGAATTTCAGAAAAGGATTGAGCTCCTTGAACCAAAGTACCATTATGATTATCATCATATTCATAAAACCTTGAGGGCTTCTCAATTCCTTCATCAACCTTCACATTTGTACTTTCTATCATCTTTCTTAGTCTCTTATTGTAACACCGGTATGCTTTGCTTTGAGTGGAGTAACCCAAGAAAATTCCTTCATCACTTCTAGCATCAAACTTTCCTAGATCTTCATCTCTTTTAATGTAACATTTGCTACCAAATACTCTAAAATATCTCACAATAGGAGTGATGCCAAACCAAAGTTCATAAGGAGTCTTACCGGTGTTGCTTCTGATTTGAACTCAGTTGAGAGTATAGACTACAGTGCTAACAACTTCTCTCCAAAACATCTAGGGAATATTTGCTTCCATCATCATTGTCCTAGATGCTTCCTGGATGGTCCGGTTCTTTCTCTCTACTACTCCATTCTGCTATGGAGTCCTAGGAGCAGACAACTGTCTCTTTATGCCATGCTTCTCACAAAAATCTATGACCTCACCAGATGTGAATTCACCACCTCTATCGGACCTTAGACATTTCAATTTTAATCCGATTTGATTCTCTATCATAGCCTTGAAGATTTTGAACTTCTCAAAAGCTTCTGATTTCTCTTTTAGAAAGGTAACCCACATCATCCGGGAATGATCATCAATCAGTAACATGAAGTATCTATCACCTTGCATACTCTTGATTCTTGTCAGAGCACATAGATTAGTATGAACTAATTCCAATAATCCGGTAGAGGACTGATCTTTGCTTTTGAATGAAACTCTACTATGTTTACCTAGCTGACATTCTTTACACAAACTATTTGTAGGTTTTACCAATTTTTGAAGATCTTTTACAGTCTGAGTATTGCTTATCTTGATAATGTTATCAAAATTTACATGACACATCCTTCTATGCCATAGACAAGTTTTATTAGTACCAACTAGATGAAAGATATTACCTTTTGTTGAAGTACCGGATGCAATCTTAGTTTTGAAGCTTTCAAAGATCTGCATCTTCCATTCTTGAACCGGAGATCATAACCTTTGTCCCCCAATTGTCCAACACTGAGAAGATTGTGCTTCAATCCTTCAACATACAGTACATTACCGGTTTTATTCTTTCCATCAAAAGAAATAGTTCCCCTACCTTTGATTCTACCAGCAGAATTATCACCAAACTTTACCATTCCTCCTTCATACATTTCCAAATCTAAGAACTTGTTCTTGTCACCTGTCATTGTTAGCAAGAGACACTATATGGATTCATGGTTGTTGTCATTGATGGTAACAAAGGTCATCCCACATATCCGCAAGTCATAGTGTGCCTCCACCGGAAGTCAGAATGAAGATTATTGTGGTCCGGTGAACAAGAACAGAGCATGTGGCAAGGTCCGACAGACTAGTCCGGATCTCTCAGAGGAAGTATCTTGGTGCAGTACAGATTTGGGGAAGTCAAGAGGACTACCGTGAGTGGTATATTCCAAGGATTTAGCCTCTAGTGATGGACAAGGAAAAAGATATGAATAGTTGAGTACCAGATTCCTGAGTGACAGTGAGAACAGAGGAAGAATTGACTGATAGAACATTAGACTATTTTCTAGATGTGTTATTGTTGATGGTAAAAGTTGTGAAGGCATGAATCATGTTTGGCCGACATGATTAATGATATCTACAAGTATATGCTTGATCCGCATTACTTGATGAGCAAGGATTCAGCCGACAGAACATAGTTTGTGAGAAAATAGACTGTTCTGGATGCTGACTAGAAAGGTGATGAAATTACTTGTGCAGATATATATGCATAATGGATTTAGTTGTGAGAGTTGGAGTTGTGATGATAATATATGTAAACAAGTGCAGAGCAGAGTAGAAGTAGTAGGAAAGATCCGGTATGTGAAAGGAAAGCAGATTAAAGAGAAGAGGAAAGATGAAGTGCAGTAGATCAGTATACTGAGCCTAACCAGAACTGAACTCCAACATATGCTGATGCTTCCAATTAGTTCAAGTATTGTATAACATTCTTTTGTAGACAGTGTGTCTCCTTGTAGGCAGTGTGCCTCTTTGTGAGCAGTGTGCTCGGGCAGTGAGCCCTAATTGGCAAGTGCCATTTTGTAATTCCTTATTCTTCTAACAGAGAATAATCTTTGGGTTAATCACCCCGTGGTTTTCTCCCTTAACAGGGTTTCCACATCAAAAATACTGTGTCATGTGTTTCTCATTTCATGGTAATGATTGTTTGTTTGATTCAATGCTGCATTGATTAAATAAGAAAGTTCAAAAGAAGAAATAATTAGGATAACTGATTCACCCCCCCTCTCAGTTATCAACAATTGGTATCAGAGCTAAGTTCCTCCTAATAGAGCCTAACAGCTTGAGGAAGATCTGGGAGTTCAAATGGATGCATATGGTTTAAGGGAGCAACTCAAGACTGCCCTTGAGGATCTTGAACAGTCAAACTCTGAAGTCAATGAATTAAAGGAAAGACTCAAACAGGCTGATGAATTCATGAGAGAACTAAAGGACAAATTAAATCTCTTTATGAAAAAGAGAAAGGAGCTGCTCCAACAATTGGAAAGATAAAGTGAAGAAAGTAATACAAATGAAGAATTGACTGAGAAAACCAAGTTATGTGAAAAGTTATCAAAAGAAGTCATTATGGTAAGACATGAAATGGAATCAGGAGTTATAAAGTTTACTCAAGAGATTGAAGAGAAAAGAAAAGCTGAAGACAATCTAAGACAATCTCTTAAAGAGAAATCAGAAGATTGCCACCAAATGGATAGGATTATCAGACATCTTGAATCTGATCTTGAAGATGCCAAAGATAATGAAGAAAAACTTGAGAATCAAATTGTCTCTCCCAAAAGAGATCTTCAAACAACAAATGAATATAAAGAGAAATTCAAGATAAGTTCTGCTCAACTTGAAGTTCTTCTTGGAATTCAAAAGAGGGCAGATGACAAGTATGGTTTGGGATATGAGAAAGGAGAAAGCTCCGGATCTGGTCAAAAGAATTTTGGATCAGAAAATCCAAGGAATAGGCCTAGAAGACCTCCGATAAGATAGCCCAATGCTCAGAGATATCCATCCTTCAATGGATACTGCCACAGCTGCAATCACTTTGGTCACAAAGCTAATCAATGTAGAAAGAGAATGAATCAGACTAATTCATCCTTCTCTAGATAGTGCTTTAATTGTAAAAGGTATGGACACAAGTCTCATGAATGCAGAAATATGCAAATAAACAAATCATTCAATGGTAGATGCTTTGCATGCAATAGAGTAGGTCATATAGCTAATTAATGCAGATCAAGAGGTTATCAGTCAAATATGCAAGGAAATGTTATTTGCCAAATCTGTAATAGGTCCGGTCATAATGCAAAAGTCTGCAGAAGCAAGAATTAGGACAAAAGAGGTCCGGTGTATAATCAGAATCAAGACAAGGGTAACAAAAGATGAATGCGGATGAAGTTAGGAATTAGATGAACACGATTTGGGTGAAGAAAAGTTCAGAGCATGTAGAGGTTGGATCTGCACCAGACTCTGGTGTTGATATTCCTTCCAGAAATTAAAAGGTGAGCTCTGGCTCAGGGGGAGACTCAAAGAAAATCCTGTTCCCCTACCAATCAAGTGGTGCCGAATGTGGCACAAGATGCGGAGTAATTGGGTTTGTAGATATAAGTCTTGAGATGATTCAAATAAGATTTCAGAGGTCCGCATGAAGATGTGAAGAAGTTGTGATCGATCAAGTCAGACTTGTTCCGAGAGATGCTCCGGAATGACAGAGGATTACAAAAAGGTCCGGAGAGATCCGGAAGTGCATTGTCTTATTCTGTTGATTGGATAGAGTGTTTGGAATGTCCTTGTGATGTGTCATCTTGATTTGTTCATGGTTGGAAGATCCGCATGATGTTCATAGATCAGGACTAATCCGGTTCTTCAAGTTATCCAAATAAGGCAAACCAGAATAATGTAGGTCAAGCATTTATTGCCATCAGATATTAGGGTTTGCGGAGCAATATAAGGGATTTCTCATAAATCACTTGCTCATTCTGCACTCAAGAAGAAGCGAAAAGTGGAGCTCTGCAACAAGATTCATCAAGTTCACCAAAGATCTCTTGCTGAAGTCATTACATACAGAAATCAATCCAACCACTCCGTGTAACCAAAGGCGCATAAGGTATTTTTTGTTTTCGATATCTTACTACAAATCTTTTGAGAAATGGCTACTCCAAATATAGTAAAGATCTCAGATAGGCCCCGACCTGAATTTAAGAAACACCCATACAAGTCATTGGAGGTAGATCCCTTAGGAGCATTTTGTAGTGTTCCTCATGGCATTTTACACACAGAAGACATTAGGGTTTACATACATGCAAGTATTGAGGAATTTGGGGAATTCAAATTGAGAGATTTCCATCACAAACAACTGATAGACAATGCCTTTGAGCTTAAACTAGAGTATGAGGGTATCCAGAAGAAATAGTTTGATCAATTCATTCATTTCCCCTACTTTGAAGAAAATGAATGGGTCCGGTATGTATTGAGTAGGATGCATGACAACTTCCTATGGCTGGATAGACCCTGCAAGATCACAAAAGAGGCAATTAGGGCAGTGACAGGTCTATACTCTTCCGAAGGGATACCTATCCTCAAATCCATCAAAAATAACATTGTAAATGAGGCCACTGGATCAAAATTTGATAAGAGGACAATGACCATTGAAGATATCTCTGACCCGGATATCAAGTTTGCATCCATGATAATAGGATACAAGATTTATCACTGCAATAGGGAGAATTCTGTATCCGGAACTGCAGTATATACTGCCTATGAAATGTTGAGGAAGAATGCAGATTATGATCTCTGTGAACTTCTCTTAAGCCAATTAATGGAAAATATACAGATCAAAAAGGACAAAAAAATTTCTTTTAAGTATGGTACTCTTATATTATGTTTATTTTTCTACTTCATGAATGAGCTGCCCGGATCAAGTGGATGGGTATGGCAGAATGACAAATCTGTTGCAGTCTAGATCAGAGATTATTTACATGGGCTTGGGGATGCCAAAGCAAGAAATACAGCCCTGTGGGGATACTTCAAAAACTTCCAGAGCATTATGCAAGCAAGAGAAAGAATTCCCCAGTCCGTTGTTGAAAAATACAAAGACTCAGTTTGCTTTATGGTGGATATTGATCAGTGCCTAATGGAGGCAGTGGAGCCAAGGATAGTCTGGATCATGCCCATGGGGTATGAGGTTGATGAACAGATTATGGAACTGCATGTTCAACACATGCTTAGTCAGCCCAAAGATCCAAAGGTAGAAAGGTTTGGAACCTTTGAGGAGCTGAGTGTGAAGATCCATGTGGAACTCAGAGAACCTGAGATAAAGAGGAAGGTGAGAAAAGAAGTAGAGCATATTGCTCAAGGCCTAGGCATCCCAAAGGAGGCACTTGATGCCAACTGGGAAAAGAGGAGAAAGGATGAAGAAGAAAAGAAAAGCAGGAAAAGTGCTCCGGTGGAAACCTCAACCCGGACCAGATCATCAAAAGGATCTACACCTGTCAGAACCAAAAGCTCAAAAATATCTAAACCGGAAGGTTAGACATCCGGTAAAGGAGAGAAAAGGTCTAAAATAAAAGCCACAAGGGCTTATACAAGTCAGAAAGATGAAGAGGAAATGGAATCAGATGAGGGGGTAAAAGAAATAAAGAAGCAGAAGAAGAAAGGATCCGGTAAACCCTCCACAGGCCAAGACAAGGAAGAAATGGCAAAAAAATTTGTTGAAAAGCCCACCCTGTCTCTAGACAGTGTAATCAAATCAGTCACTGTGGATGGGAACCTTCAACCAGTGGCCAAATTTTATGATGACTACAATGAGGCAGACCAAAAGATCCTGCAGGAAGCTACAATCAGGTACCTGAACATTTACAATAAAGTTTTTATTGAGATTATCTCTGAAATTCCTAAGAGTCTAGAGAAGGAATTAGAAATAAGAAAGAACAATGCCCAGGCAAAAGATCTTGAGATCCGGGAGTAGATAGCTATTCAGCTATATCCTCAAATTGATCCCAAAACAATGAACATAATATTCAAAGACTGCAAAGATGAGTTCAGAAGTAAAGCAAGGATGAATAAACTCATGCTTGGTGAGACTGATAAGGTAGCCATGGATACAGAAGAGATCCTCTGGAAGGCCTTCAAAAGGTTTAATCTTCCTGTTGTAGAGGACTTAGGTGCAAAAAAAGCTGTGGACTTGGAATCATCTGCTCCGAAAGAAGTGGCCCTTGAACCGACTAACATCTCTCCTCTGGCTTCCCCTATAGTCTCCGAATCCAAAGAAGAAGAGAAACTACAAGAGAAAGGAGTAGTGGTAAAAGAAAAAGAAGGTGATAGTGCAAAGATTGCAGAAGGACAGAAGACTTCACCAGAGAAAACCACAACTGTCAATGGTGGGAATGTAGAGGAAGAGAAAATTCCAATGGACAGCTCCAAGACTGCAGAAGAGAAGAAACATCTGTCTCCGACAAGAGACACTACACAAACTGTCCAAAGATTTTTGAGCAAAGAAGCAATAGAGATTGATGAACTGGAGCTGCTACAAGGCCCATTCAACTTTGATTCCCTCTCTCTGGTGCAGACAATGAAGATAGCTTCATTTGCTAATGCTAAGGCAAATGAAAAACTCCTAAAGTCTCATATGGAAGACTGTGAGTTGATAGAGGCTGCTTCTAGAGTGCTTGAGAAGATTATGCCATCAATCCAGAAAGATCCCATAGCCTCCTCTTCTGGTAATCTCAAAACCTTAGTCAGCAGTGTTAGTGCACATTTTGAATCCCTAGAAAAATCAGTTGAAGAAAAGGTCTGGAAGGATTTCTTAGATAAGAGATTCTTAGAGGTACTAGGATTAATCTCTAATGATAGGAGAAATATGAGTATTGGAATAAAGAGCTTAGAAAATGCTCTTAAGGATGGTAGTGACATTTACAAATTTTGTATCTCCTGGTCAAAAGCAACTGTAGAAGTTGAGAAGAAAATAAAAGAGGAACAGGACAAACTACTGAGTTTGTCTCAAAGTTTTGATCCTCTCTCTTCCTCCATAGTAAATCAAGAATGTCAAACTATTGCAATCACAAATGCAATAAAGAACTTTGAAAAGGAAAGGAAGAATATAATTAACCAGATGGAGAACTTAGAAGGATTATAATCCCTAAGTTAGAAACTATGCATGAGGCCATAAGTGATGCTCAGACTACCGCCCAAACCAATGATCCGACAGATCTCAAGAGGGCAGAAGCTTTTGCATTCTTGTTGAGTGGTCACATTTCAATTTTGGATAGAATGAAGCAAAGTTGGGCTACAGAACTGGTCCAATTGAAGACATCCTTTGCAAACATTCTTCAGTTTATGTAAGTATGTAATATGCGGCTAAGTATAGTAAATTTTTTTGAAAATTTTGATGTACAGACCCTACCCTTTGCCATTGATGTCAAAGGGGGAGTGAGGAGTAGTGAAAAATGAGGAATCCAACTAAGGGGGAGCTCCAGAAAATGTATATAAAGATAGAGCATCAGCCAAGGGGAGCATAGTGTAAACACTTAGTCATTTTTCACTAAGTGTTGCCATCAATGCCAAAGGGGGAGATTGTTGGCAAGAGACACTATATGCATTCTTCAGTTTATGTAAGTATGTAATATGCGGCTAAGTATAGTAAATTTTTTTGAAAATTTTGATGTACGGACCCTACCCTTTGCTATTGATGTCAAAGGGGGAGTGAGGAGCAGTGAAAAATGAGGAATCCAACTAAGGGGGAGCTCCAGAAAATGTATATAAAGATAGAGCATCAGCCAAGGGGAGCATAGTGTAAACACTTAGTCATTTTTCACTAAGTGTTGCCATCAATGCCAAAGGGGGAGATTGTTGGCAAGAGACACTATATGGATTCATGGTTGTTGTCATTGATGGCAACAAAGGTCATCCCACATATCCGCAAGTCATAGTGTGCCTCCACCGGAAGTCAGAATGAAGATTATTATGGTCCGGTGAACAAGAACAGAGCATGTGGCAAGGTCTGACAGACTAGTCTGGATCTCTTAGAGGAAGTATCTTGGTGTAGTGCGAATTTGGAGAAGTCAAGAGGACTACCTTGAGTGGTATATTCCAAGGATTTAGCCTCTGGTGATGGACAAAGAAAAAGATATGAATAGTTGAGTACCAGATTCCTGAGTGATAGTGAGAACAGAGGAAGAACTGACTGACAGAACATTAGACTGTTTTCCAGATGTGTTATTGTTGATGGTAAAAGTTGTGAAGGCATGAATCATATTTGGCTGACATGATTAATGATATCTACAAGTATATGCTTGATCTGCATTACTTGATGAGCAAGGATTCAGCCGACAGAACAGAGTTTGTGAGAAAATAGACTGTTCCGGATGCCGACTAGAAAGGTGATGAAATTACTTGTGCGGATATATATGCACGATGGATTTAGTTGTGAGAGTTGGAGTTGTGATGATAATATATGTAAACAAGTGCAGAGCAGAGCATAAGTAGTAGGAAAGATCCGGTATGTGAAAGGAAAGCAGATTAAAGAGAAGAGGAAAGATGAAGTGCAGCAGATCAGTGTACTGAGCCTAACCGGAACTGAACTCCAGCATATGCAGATGCTTCCAATCAGTTCAAGTATTGTATAACATTCTTTTGTAGACAATGTGTCTCCTTGTAGGTAGTGTGCCTCTTTGTGAGCAGTGTGCTTAGGCAGTGAGCCCTAATTGGCAAGTGCTATTTTGTAATTCCTTATTCTTCTAACAGAGAATAATCTGTGGGTTAATCACCCCATGGTTTTCTCCCTTAACAGGGTTTCCACGTCAAAAATACTGTGTCATGTGTTTCTCATTTCATGGTAATGATTGTTTGTTTGATTCAATGCTGCATTGATTAAATAAGAAAGTTCAAAAGAAGAAATAATTAGGATAACTGATTCACCCCCCCCTCTCAGTTATCAATAGTCATGTGGTGAGAGCATCCACTGTCAATAACCCAATCATCCTTTTCTTCAACTTGGGCAGCCAAAGCTCTTTCTACAACCTTATGATTGATAGATTCAGAGGACATTGGATCTTCTTCCTTGATGGTAATAAACACCTATTCATTTCTAGATTTATTTTCTTTTTCTGATTCATCATCTGTTACTCCTTCATTATCATCTTCTTCATGAACATACTAACAATTCTTTTGGAACCTTTGTCTATTAGAATTTGACCTTGTTGATCTTTCTGGACATCTTGAGGTAAAATGACCAATCTTATTGCAGTTGAAGCACTTAAAGGGTAATTTTCATACTTACCGGATCCTCTTGGCAGTCTTTTTGCAATGAGGGCTTCAAGTTGAGCTATTTCTACTTCTTCCTCTTCCATGTCTCTTCTTGCTTGATCATACCATGATAGCTTCCTTGAAGAGTTTTCTCCTGGATCAAATATTTGTTTGCCTTTCATAGATGCATTGGCTTTGAATGCAGATTTAGTCTTAGGGGGATCATCTCCAAACTCAGTCATTTCAAATGCAGCTAGTTTGCTAGCCAATTGGTCTCTTGTGACAGTTGCATGGGCTCTAAATTCATCAATGGAAGCAACCTTGATTTTATAGGCAGCAAGAAGGGATCTGAGAATTTTGCCAACAATCTCATTTTTCATCCAAAACTCCACCAGCATTCCTAATTCCACACACCAGCTCATTTACTCTTGGCATAAAGGTAGTAATATTTTCATCATCTCTCATTTTTAGTCTTTCAAATTTCCCTTTGAGACTCTGCAACCTTGCACTCTTAACATACTCATCTCCTTCATGCAGAAGTTCTAGTTTGACCCAAATCTCATAGGCAGTTGGTAGGTCAATAACATTTGAGAGTTCTAAGTTAGTTAAAGCACTTAGAAGAGCCTCTTTGGTCCGTAGATTGTTTTTAGCATCTATGATTTCATTTAGAGTTGTCGGACCACCCTATGGAGGTACATAGAAATTTGTGACCATGGATAAGTACACCTTTCCCATACACTCCAAGTGAAATTTCATGCGACCTTTCCAAAGAGAGCAGTTGGTTCCATCAAACTTTGGACTATCCTTCTTGTATGACGACACCCTAGATCTCCTCAAGTGGTTAAGCTCTTTTTAGAGGAACCTAGCTTTGATACCAATTGTTGATAACTGAGAGGGGGGGTGAATCAGTTATCCTAAACTTGCTTCCAATTCAGACACTTAAATCCACTTTGTCATTCAATAGCATAGCAATTAAACATTCATGAAAGCATAAAGCATAAACGCCAAAGCAGATACATATCAACACATGAGACACCAAGATTTTGACGTGCAAAACTCAGTTAAGGGAAAAACCATAGGGTGATTAACCCAATGATTATTTTCTATTAGAATAATAAGAAAAATAGACGGCACATGCCAATTAGGGCTCACTGCCTAAGCACACTGCTCACAAGAGGCACACTGCCTACAAGAGACACACTATCTGCAAAGTAATCAAGTATCACAAACTTGAACTTGAGATTGACATCTTTACCATGTCTGGATCAGTTCCATTTAAGTCCAAAAACTCCTACTCTACCTTTCGCTCTTCTTCTTTGCTATGCCACACTCATCCACATAATTCACACTTTGGAATGACTTCGCAATCCTTTATTTATACAATGCATCGACTTAGGAACACTCATCTAAGTCGACAAACATTTTTAGATCATCCGAAAGACGTGTAGTACATTTGGTTGGCCTGTCTCAAGAAGAACACCAACAACCGGTGGTCTTTACATCAAATCCAAACTCTAACTTCAATGCGGACCACCAATAAGAATTGTACATGATCCAAGGATCACCAAAACCTTTCCTGAGTCACCAAGAACATCCACACTTTATCAGCTTACTGGAATTCTTCTCTTCTTCATCCAGAACTTCAAGAACATAGTCTGTCACTACTGTCACAATGAAAAAGGTGCTTCTGGACCTCCAAACCATGAACAAATCTAGTTGTCACTTCTCACTGATTTCATTAACACTACCTCCAATCCGCACAATGAGATAATGCAATTCTGGAGCTCACCGGACCAATCTGTGACACTGTATCATCACTGAACATCTACCAGAACCAGTTCTACTAGAGTGACCATAACTTCTTTAGATCTTCATACGGACCTCTGAAATCTTGACTGGAGCATCTCAAGACTCATATCTGAAAACCCTTTAAACCGCATCCTATGATATTCATCTTATCTTGGACTTTTACCTTAATGTCATCACTGTTCTTCACTATTCCTAATTGAGACTAATTTCCTCAATACATAGCTCATCCAATCCTTCTCATTAATGCAATATGAATATGTTGACATCAATGAAAACACTAGTTATCCTCATACTTACAACAAGGATGACATCTTTGGAAGAAGCATATTAGTTTGCCCAGAAAGTTGAAGAGAAGATGAATAAGAGGCATGATCAGAGACATAGAGGTAGAGGAGGTAAATTTTAAAGAGGTAGGATATTTTCTGGAGGAGACAAATCATATTCAGAGTAGAACAAGTTTCACAACCCATTTTGGAAGGATGACAGAGATAACAATGCTTACCGAAGAGATGACAAAAATTTTTACCAGAGAGGAAACCCTAGTGCATACTAGAATGAAGGATACAGAAGAGAAGGAAGAGGATTGGATAAGAGAACATTCAAAGGTACTTGTTTCAAATGTGGAGGTGAAAGACATAAAGCATTTGAATGTAACTAGGGTAGTACAAGTAAGGGGATAGAGAACAGTGGAAGAGCAACCTATGTTGAAGAAGAACTTGATGGATCACCTAGTTCAGTTGGAAAACCTAAGAAAGAAGAATCATTGGTGATGAGGAGAGCACTATTTCAAGTAGAAACAAATGAGGAACTGCCACAGAGGAAAAGCTTGTTCAAAACTAGATGCAAATCAGAAGGTAAGTGTTGTAAAGTTGTGATTGATAGTGGTAGTTCATATAACCTAGTTTCAGAGGAGATGGTGACTAAGCTGAAGTTGGAAAGATTGAAACACCCTAAGCCCTATCAGATAGAATGGATTTAGGATGATCATAAGGTACTGGTGAGTGAACAATGTTTGGTGAAATTTCATATTGGATCATATCATCATGAAGTCTTGTGTGATATTATGCCTATGGATGTTTGTCATATCTTGTTGGGTAGACCTTGGCAGTATGATAGAAAATCTATACATGATGGGAGAAAGAATGCATACACTATAATAACAAATGGAAAGAGAATTACTTTGATTCCTTTAGAGGATGATCCTAATAGTGAAGTATGTGGGAATGTTAGAATCTATTTGGTAGATGGAAGAAAATTTCTAGATAGTTTGAGACATGAGAATATGTGTTATGCCTTG